>CM068371.1:3505000-4105000 GCA_034769895.1 Magicicada septendecula
AGTCCTTGTGTATTACGGGATCCACACCATGGAGTTTTAACTGCAGCATACCTGCAGAAAATCCACCGTCAACCCACCTGTCCGATATGTCGAAACTGTACTTAAAGACGCAATGTTTGTGCCTGAGTGTCTTATACTTACGACCGTAATTAAACACTTACATTAAACACAGTTCAAGCTTCATATATACTAATAATTATTTTATTTTATCTAACAGAAACAATTGATTAGTAGCAGTTATCTGTTGACCTTACTTCGTAAATAACCCGAAGGTTAACCAAAAACAAAGCAACATGCAAACAATGTACACCCTCAGTTGCATACATTTTTAATGAACAGACGATTCATTCGTTTTCTCACTTCACACAGGCGCGTAAGATTTCTCTCTCTCTCTCTCTCTCTCTCTCTCTCTCTCTCTCTCTCTCTCTCTCTCTCTCTCTCTCTCTCTCTCTCACACACACACACACACACACACACTACAGTATTGGTTGCCATATTCATTCAGTATTAACAACAAAAATACAAATAACTTAAGACTCTAAACGTTGATGCCTCTAACTGATTAGCCCTATACGAGTTTATCAATATTATTATAAACCCTTAAGTTCGTAGTGACCGTCAATCAATGAATTTTTCAGTGAAGGGTTAGTGAGGATCGGTCAAAAATATAACACAAGTTTTTTAAATTATTTGTGTCGACGTTTCGACAATGTTTATTGTCATCATCCAAACAATTGTTGCTGACGCCAAACACACAACTGTGACACACCCCGGTCAATAATGTTTCCCATTAAATAGGCAACTAATAATGTACGTATAATATTTGACGAGGATTTTGTAGGATATCCTGTACGCACACAGAATGGTACGAGGACGCACACAGAATATCCTGTACCATATGTTATGCCTGTTGTGTACATTTTAATTATGTAAAATTGTTATTAAAAAGTGCTAGTGACACGCGTCAAGACAGAACGCTGAGTATAGAATTAATTATTTAACGAGACAACAAAGAAATGGTGTCGTTTTTGAATCGATAATAATTGTAACTGCTACTACTGCTACTACTACTACTACTACTACTACTACTACTACTACTACTACTACTACTACTACTGCTACTATTACTACAACAACAACTACTACTGCTACTACTAATACTACTACTAATACTGCTACTACTAATACTACTGCTGCTGCTACCACTGCTACTGCTACTACTACTACTACTACTACTACTACTACTACTGCTGCTGCTGCTGCTGCTGCTACTACTGCTGCTACTACTACTACTACTACTGCTACTGCTACTGCTACTACTACTACTACTACTACTACTACTACTACTACTACTACTACTACTACTACTACTACTACTACTACAACGCTGGTCTAACAAACAAAAGGATTCTGCCGATTGAAGGCGATTATGCATTCTCATTTACCACCACGTTTTGGTGAGAATTAATGAACAAACAGTGTGTGTGTGTACAATACAATATATACGGCCGTAGTAGAACAAGAAGGGTGTGCAGTCAAGTGACAATACCCCCCCCCCAATACAATAGACAAACTAGAAGGTGTACTTTTTGCCTAGTGCATAAATAACAAGTTATGTAGACTACCTTATTCAGCTTATTTATTTGCTTTATATATAAAACTTTTAGATATTTTATACTCTTCACAAACATTACATAGTTACACACTTAACATACTAAATTTAGTTTTTACGTATACACATTTTGAATTATACACAGTTTGTGTATATTGGAGACATTATAGTACAGTATACACAAAAGTATTCGACTTAAATAAATGAAACATACAAGTATATTGCGACAATACAAGCATATGCTGTAGTGCGCATATATGAAATAAAATAAATATTTAAATTAATTTTAGTAATATATAATAGACGAGCAGGTGTGAAATTGGAAACTGGCTTACAAACAGGAATCAACAAGAAACATCACGTGATTACCGCTGTAAGCGTGTACACAATTAAATAGAGTGTGTGCGTGAAGCCTGTTTGAGCCTGAATGTTTGCAACCTCACCCCAAGTAAATGCTAGATTAAGATTGTATTTAATTTTAAGCAAACCGTAAATGTTAGAAAGAGTGTAAAACTTTTTGAAATGCGGTAAAAATCAGACAGTGCAGTACGAATTCTACGTAATTCGGAAAATCAGTGCGAATTCTGTGCGATTTTTAAAGCATAATAATTACACTAATGATGCGATCATTATGATAATTACATATCACATGTATAATTAAAGTATACAATATTAGATCACCTTGAAATCCGCATTAAACAGTGCGATTGGCAAAAAAGTGCGAATAAGTGAAATGAGACGAGAGTGGGGGCACTCACGCCATGGACAGTTTTTGACATGCTTATTCCTGAGCCAACAGGTATGGTTTTCTTGGTGAATATAAATACGAGGCCAGGAGAGCCAAACTCTCTCTTCTAACAGTCTTCAGTGGTGGCGGTACGCTATGTCCGTCTGAGACGCGAATTTTTAATTATTTCGGACAGAGTTAGACGCTATGTCTAATATCAACAAGACTTTTATATCGTAACTGTAAAGTATTACGGGAAATGTTTTGATTTCAAGTAGTAATGAGAGATAATAAATAAAAAGTACCGTAACAAAAAATCGTCGGACGTCTACGAGCAGTCTACAACTAAGAACATCAACTCTAGACAGATGGCGAGAGAACATGTAGCAGAGGAACGAGACGCAGAGCAATAGAGACTGTTTCTATCACAACAG
Source organism: Magicicada septendecula (assembly GCA_034769895.1). NCBI lineage: Eukaryota > Metazoa > Arthropoda > Insecta > Hemiptera > Cicadidae > Magicicada > Magicicada septendecula. Next base: position 3,507,774 of record CM068371.1, read on the forward strand.
CAGCCGATCCAGAGCAACACGTCATTACAATCTACAGCAGTCGATGGACCATGAAGGACGAAAGACAGGAGGACGACCAGTGAAACCAGGAAATGCAAGAGGACATCCAGTAGGAGAGGATCGACGGATCACTGGAGGACATGGGACAATCTGCAGAATTTGAGGTGACGAAAAACCAATTTATAATTGTCAAAGAATAAAGGCAATGAAAGACTTTAATAAAAAACATTTTAAAATTAAAGAATAACTATGTAGTGATAGAAATAAGAGAATGTAGGCCTAATGTACTTGTAATCAGAATATTTTTTATGATTTTTCATTAATGAAAGAACAGTCAAGGTAAAGATATTTAAATCCTTGCTTGGAGAATTAACAATTAATAAATTTATTTAAGTTTTTTTATTGAAAGCACATAAAGTAAAGTAATTGGAAATAATCAATTAGTTGTGTTAAAATGATTATAAAGCCGTAAAAGGTATGTCAAGTATAGAATAAGGATGTAAACAAATTTAAAAAGCACACATTCAGACTGAGTAGTCGAGAAATTATATAACGAAGAAATGTTTTACTTAGAATTTATAATATAATATCTAAGATATAAAACCTATTTTTGTGATGAGAATATGGCAAGCAAAGAAACATTGAAACCATAGATAATGAATATTTTATGGCGAATCAATTATTACTATTATATTATTATTTTTATTATGTTTGTTTGAATTAATAAATGAAAACATATTACGATTCCTAAAAGGACTACTCTTATTATAATTACACCTGAACTCCAATTATACATACACGTTGTTAGTAATGTTATATAAAATGTTATATGAGTATAAACACAGCACCAATTAAATTACATTAAATACAGCAATGTGTACCGTTGTATAATTTTGGCGTCCCAAAGAACGTGGGGCTCCACAAATTTAAATTACATTAAATTTCCAACTTGTTACGTAGTATACAATTGCCGCTCCAAAATCGTGGGGATATTCAAACACAAAGAGATTGTATTTGTATTGTTATAATATATAGGTCAATACACTTCACACATGTATTTCATTGTACCTTAAACCACTATTTAAGAAGTCACTCTAAATAGTATTTCATAATTTTGCTTTGTGTTATTTGTTTAGAAAATTTCCTATAAAATACATACAGAAACTGAATTTACATATGTAGAAAAATAGATAGATATACTGTAATACTTGAGTCTCTATTACTGCAGATAAATCCTTTCTTTATTCATGGTCACAGTTACTTTATAATACAGTATAACCTCGATTTAAGGAACCTAAATTTTTGCGTATCTCGAATTAAAGGAACAACTTTTTTAAGTAAAAGTTATTTAAGGATTTACGTATTTTAATACTGTACATATATATGTATATTATAATTATTATTATTTTTTTATTCAAAATATTATTATTCACATTTATACTGTTTATAGTATTATTATGCAATTCAACATATTTTCAAAAACAATACCTGTATGTCGGTAGAAGATTATAGCCGGAAGTTAGTTGAGTAATAGGGGTAGAAGACAGCCCCCAACACCGACACAAAACCATTGTGCTGACCAAGATAACTCTGGATAACTTAATGAAGTTATTTTTGCCACAGCAGATGAGAAGCTATGCGGACACTGTTACGTCATTATAAATGTAAAGGTAATTATTAGTGAAGTTGTGACACTTGCTCGGAGTAACAATACTTTTAGGAAATTCTTAATGATTCCGGGAAGTGTAGTATGGTATTAAGGATTTACATTTGTACAGAAGCCAACGATGAGTTTTAGAAACTGTTACGTGTGCAAGCTAGCTACATAGGCTCAACAATGAGAGTCCTTTATTTCACTAACACTTAATTAAAAAAAAAGAACTTTTTTTACTGACGACATTCAAGTAATAATTTTTAAAATCTAATGATTTTTCCTTTAGGGATAAAGGGTTACCTTTAGTTAGCCTGACCAAATCCTCTACTCCTCCATCCCAGGTACTTTATATTTTCAGATCCATGTTTTTCGGTATCCAGGCCACTTATAGTATATAATTAGTAAAATAGTTTACCTTTTTCTTGTCCGTCTGGTGGCCTTTTTTCTATATTTAATTCTATATTTGAATTAAATATAGAAAAAAGGCCACCAGACGGACAAGAAAAAGGTAAAATATTTTACTATTTATATTTTCATTGGCAATATTAATTACAAATAAATATAATTATTTATAATTTTATATAGTGTTGCATTATAATTATATAATTTAGTTAATTATATGCATTAATTTATTAATATTAAACGCGTCATTATTATATGTTATTATTATTATTATTATTAGCATTTAAGTGCTGCTATTATTTTTTGTTATTATGCCTATTATTGCCGCGTTGTTACACACACACACAATATTAGTCTAATTTTGATGCTTCTGATATTGAAGACTTCACCCATCAGTATTTTCAGGTGCATTAGCGATTTTTATAATTTATTTCTTTTCAGAAACATTCCTATAAAATACAACCAATCGATTTGAAAATTCGAAAATTGGTGACTCCTAACCAATATGTTAACTTTTAGCCTGCTTCTGTTTCAAATCATTTAATTTACAAAAGAATATTTTTCCATTTTGTGACATCTTGAAATTGTTGCTTATTGATGTACATTTTAACAGTTTTCGTTAATTCTCTTTCACTTTACTTACTGATCAACGCAATCCGAAAAGACGCTGAATTTCTACGGTTACACATTTGACAGAATATCCCTCAACCTTAAAGAAAAGAAGAAAAGTACCCTTTGTCAACATAGTCAACTCATTTTAAAGTTTAAAAAAAAATTTTAAAGGTTTTGGGAAACTTTAAAATTTAGCTTTTATCCACAGTTCAGTAAAAAGCCAGGTCTGAAAAATTCATATAAATTTTAAGAATTGTGCAGTAAACAAATTATAAATATATCGTAAAAGTGACTCTTGGTTTTGTATACCAAAAAATTAAAAAACAAACAAAAAAATATTAAAAAACGCAAAGAAAATGTTTCCGGGATCTATAAAAGCTATATTTCCATGGTTTTATCTAGAAACGGTACACTGTAGCAAAATATCTGATTAAAAAATAATAATAAAATAACGAAAATTAAAATTAAACTCTAGCAAAAATCTTTCTTCATTATTTTCTTATAGACTTTGCGTCAATAAAGTGTAAACTATTATAATTTAAATTGATAATTTAGTTTATATTAAGTAAAATATCGCAGAAAAAGAAGAATGCACACCTAGAATAAAACTTAGAGTTATATACACAATTGTAGAAAAATCAGAATCCCCCTTATTCAGCCAGTAAGATCCGAAATTTCCCTACAGGAGAGAGAGCAGAGCACACGAAGGGGGAAATACATAAGAGATTACTACACAAAGCTGAACTCCAACGCCTGAGAGAAACTAGAAAAAAGAAAAGAATAATACAATATAAAGTGGGAGATAAAGTTTTAACAAAAAATAGGCAGTTACCCAGTTCTGTTGAAGGGGTAGCAAGGAAACTACTCTTGTTATACACAGGAGCGTATTTAGTAACCCAAGCAAAGGGTAATAATACATATGAGATCAAAGCACTCAACACAAATAAGATAAAAGGTGTATACAATCAAACTGAGTTGAAACAATATTATGAAGAGTAAATGAAGAGAGGAATGATCGGGTGAGGAATAGGCCAAAGATAACCACTCACAGCTAATAAGCATATACCAGGTCATTTAAAGTAAGGAAGATGAATCTGTAGATAACAGTTAATTTTTTATAAGCTTACTGTTAGAAAAAATGAACATGTTTTAGTGGGGGAGCTATTATATAGCATGACATAATCAGTGCCCTGCCCTAATTAACAAAAATAGTCCTTTTTCAATAGAGATCAGGATATGTCACCTCACAGAGTCCACCAATTAAATAAAAAGCCTTTTTCTATGTCAGACAATGTAGAAACAAATGAAAGGTTCAATACAAAAGTATTGTCAGTAAATATCTGGTAATTTATAATTAATAAATTTAAGAACAAAAAAGTGCTAGTATAAGAGAGTGGTGAGCAAAGTAGTTAGTTATTTGGACAGAAAATACTGAAGAAATAACAATCCTTTCAATTAGCCCAAGTGTAAACAAATAAACTAAATAAACCAAAACTAGTGTGACACAAACTGTGTCAAAAATGTAATAAGTGTCCGTACAGTGGAGACAAGATAAACTTATATTATTTTTTTGTTGTCATTAGGATTAAAAATGAACTAAAACAGAATTGTATCATTTTTTGGAAGTGTTGTGTAAAGCCTAAACAGTATATTGGTGTTTATGTTTAAATATCAAGGCTTATAGATAAATGTTGTAAATTATATTAGGCCTACAGGCTAGAAAAACACTTAAGTTAAAAACAAACTATTCTAGAAATAATCAGTTAATAGTAATTCATAGAATTAAGAATCCTATCAAAGTCCTATTAAATATTTTGTAATGATTTATTAATTTTTGAAGTGAAACTTGGCCATGAAGGCAAATACCTTAGGGTAAAATGTTAAAATATATTGTTACAGTTATTGTTAAAGTACATCCAGGGTTCAAAATAGATAAATTAAATAACAATCTATGTAAATTAGAAAAAATGCTAAAGAAATGAAGCTTAGGTCCTAGGCCAATAATGCAATGCAAAGAAAATAACGTCAGAAATGAGTAAATCATTCAAAGTAAACAAAATAAAAAAAAGGATTAAATCCGTAGGATAAAAACACTTGATGTAATATTAATAGTATTTATTAGATAAATTTAGGCAATTATGATATAATCATTGTAACAGAAACATAGGTCAAAAATTCAGAACTTTTGTAAAGGGGAAAAGTTATCTGTTATAATAACAAACTTTTATCAAATAGGTATCAAATTGCATGTCATATAGTAAGAAAAACCTTATGTAACATAAATTGAATGGGACTTAAAGTTTAAAAGGGAGTATTTTTTTATACAAGTGTAAGAATATATGACCTGCAGTTCACCTATTTTAACCAATCGGAAGCCAGAGATTCTTGGGCTAGACCGTTGATGAAGGAAGAAGAATTATTATTCCATTATTGACTATCAGAGAGTGTAGATGAGCTATATAATACCAAGAAAAAATTCGAAAGTTTTTCTTCGAAAAAAGTTGAAATTAACATTTCAATTTCAAATAACAACCGAAGATTGATAAAAATAAAACTTAATAAATACAATCAACTCCAGACTACAGATTACTACTACATCTACGTCCCATACGGACGAATACGTAACAATATTCATATCGTTTAAATATAAAGTAACCTTTATATACATATCTTATCAAAATCCGTTGACTTATAGTATGTTGTGCCATTTTGTTTAGTTGTGAGAAATTTCAACGTATTCCCGTGTCTTTTATTGAAATGAATTTTGACACACTCTATTATTCTCCTTTTTTTACGAATTCACTTTCGTATTATAAAAAAACACAGTAGTTAAATAAAACACAAGCAAATTGCTCAAGTGGTCTTTTCCCATTAAATAATGTGATATATTATGGTAAAACGCGTTAAAATTTCACTTTTTTTTAAATTGATCAATTTCTATTCTCGTTGTCTGTAGCTAATGATCACTAGGTTTTACGTCATTATATGGCATCAGGTTACGTCCCTAGGTTAGGTCATGTTTGTGACTGTACATATAATGTGCTTACAATTATTTTTGTTTACTGTAGAATAGGTTGTTTGTACTAAATTAACACGTTTACTACAGTGGCCAAAGAAAGTGAAAACAAATTTTTATAAAAATATAGCTTTTCTCAAAGTTTTTAAGGTAATAGTTTGTTGAATACATTTGCAGAAAAGTACACTAAAAGATGTTATTTACTACGTAATACAAACGGTAAAAACCAAGAAAAAAGAGCATCAAAGAATATACCTACACTATTATTTCAAAACGTGTTCAGTGCCATTAAAGTGTTTGAAATATATTAAATCCGCGTACATTTTTCTGCGGGGTCTCGACCGCCAAGATTAAGACAACAAAATAGCAACAACTGATAAGACAGTGACAAATTACCGCTGATAAGACTCACCTGTAGGAATACTTCCAAGGACTTGTATTGTACCTCTTGGAAGTTGTAAAAAAAAATAATTACTGTTATGAAGTAGTGCAAAAATATGGACAGGCATATGGCGACTGTGCATGTGGCGTGTATGTAAGTATAATTATGTTACGGAATAATAATAAAAAACACATTAAATGAATTAAATTTCGTGAAAATAAAAATTCTGACATAAGACTTACACCAGAACGCGCATAAATAAAAGACCTATTGAGTGGTAATATTTGTTTATAAATTAAAGAACTAAATAGATGAGTTTTTTATAAAAAAAGGTTTTGTAGCCCTAAAAATGTTTTAAAATTTGACTGTTTTTATTTGCAAGCCTAACGTTGTCCGTAGACAGTATTTTACAGGAAAAATATTATCTGAATTTAAGGCGCCAGTGTGAGGATATTTAACTCTAATGAAGGCTCGAGATTTGGCTAAAATCTCATTCTGATGTTGTTCTCCATATTATATAATTCAGGTAACTCGACAACGTATCGTTGCTGCTGGTAGTCTAGACGATTGGTCTACTGGTCTACAAAAGCGCACGAGCACAAGTCGGAAAGTTCGCGAGTTGATTGAATATTGAGTGCTAATCCGTATAGTGCAAGATCGTCCGCATAGGTATTTAAATGATCGGGTATTAAGCTTGCTGCAGTACTGTGTACGCCTAATACACTGAATAAATTACAATTGAAAATTAATTACCTACAAATTGTAGAAATATCCAACCCGAGAACGTTCTTGAACGCCGGACAACAGGGGAAGATCGCCGCGATATCCTGAACGTCTATCCAGAAGGAACAACCACAGATGTATTCTAGGATCATCGATATCGCATCATCCATCGTTAAGGAAAGTGAAAATATTTGTTATGGTTAAAAAAAAACTTACAAACTTAAAGGCAAAGAATTTATATGAATAAAATAACACATTTATGTATTAGAGTACGGTATATGAAAAAATTATTTTAAAATTTTAAAAAAGGTCAACAGAGACAGTTTAATTAGTTTTATTTTGTTATCAGAAACAGTATTAAATTGTTAGAGCAATTTTTAAAAAAATAATACTAAATCCGAAGCATTCCAATATACGATATAACCGACTAATTTTTCTATACAACCCTTGTACATTGCCCCCCCCCACACACACACAATAGTATTTTTAGTAAGTAATATAAAATACATATATTATTTTATAATTAATTATTATTTGTATACAATATGCGATTATTGAAATTATTACACTGCTTATAACATTATTATGTAATTCAATTTTTTCCAAAAAAAAACTAATATTTCTTCTATGGGTTCTAGGAGGTTGTAGAGGGAAGAGAGTTGAGTAATAGGGGTTGTTGTAGTCACCAACACCGACACAAACATTTTTTGCTCAGCAAGATAAGTTTGGATAACGTAATGAATTTATAATTTCCACATCAGGTGTGGAGCTGTGCAAATACAATGACCACATTCGAAGTGTAAGGATGGCTGCCAAGATGCTAAACATACTCATTTGGAAAAGAACCTGTTTCTTTTTATAAAAAAGACAGGGAACAGCGTAAACAACTGATAATTATACTACATGTTTGTCAACATTTGTGTCTCAGAGTGACAATCATTATACATATCAAAAAATTTATATAATTATAATGTAAACTACATACCTTATCAACATCCGTTTACTTATAGTACATTATGACATTTTGATTAATAACGAGACACTTAAAGGAATTCCCGATAAGAACGGTAAAAACCACGCAAAACGAGTATCAAAGAATATAACTACAGTATTTTTTTAAAACGCATTCATTACCATTAAAGTGTTTGAAATGTGTTAAATCCGCGTACACTTTTTCTCCAGGGTTTCGAACCCCCAGGATTAAGACAACAAAAAAGGCAACAATTGATAAGAAGGTGGCAAATTACCGCTGATAAGACTCGACTGTAAGAATACTTCCAAGGATTTGTACTGTACCTCTTTTAAGTTGTACTGAAAATGGCATGCTGCGCACCCTACGAGCGACACCAATATGGAATTCCTGTTCGGTACCAAAAACGTGACCTTACAATCCCACGAAAGTCCTTCAAAAATCGAGCCATCGCCTGCGATTATAAAATTCGTTTGAACATCGGTTCCGTAATTCGAGTGGTCCTGACGCTGACCCTTCAAGAACTGATATTTGCACTGGTCAAAATTATAACAGTTTGAGGTGTGTGTCTCTCTAATTTAAATTTTGGTGACGGGAAGTTGTAGAGACACCGGGCACGGCACGTTGAAATCTGGCGAACTCCAGTTGCTTCTGGGTACGCGAAGTTCAGAGTATGGTCTCAACGTTTCTCTAACTTTGCCTGATACTTGTGATGGCGTAGTGGTGTCCGATACTCTCGCAGTATTTCTCATCTCGTTGTCTGTTCTGACGAAGAAGTGGTCGCAACGGCTTCAGACGAAGTTCGTCGTGTTTAGAAACAGTCATCACATATACGTGATAGCACAATAAAACGGCGGTTATCACTTGAACGACTAAGATTGTCACTAATATTGTCCGTGTGTCTAAAACCAAAGTTTTGCGTTATAACGGCGCACGATGATAGATGCTACGCAAAACACACGGGAGCTGCTAAGGCGCTGTCTATAACAGAAATGCGCAAAGCGAGATCGGCAAAAACATTATACATCCATTAAAAATCTTTTACAAGGTTCTGAATAATTTCTTTAACACGCTTAACCCTATCAGACCTGAAGAATTTTTTCTAATTTTTGGGGGGAATTTATATAGAATATTGTTGTTTACTGTATTTTAAGCATTAGAAAAATAGTAAAACACAAATCCCTCTTTCCACTTACTTGTAAACATACCCACACAATTGTGTAAGTTAGGAATACGTTCATAAAAAAAGGTAAAAACAAGTAAAGATAGAAAATTAGTCAAAGTGATTATTTATTATATTTTAAAAGTACTTAATAGCTCAGTTTACTTATGTAACACAAATACTTCTGAAAAATTAAAATTGTCTTAATATTGCATTATTTAAGATGTGTGAAAGTTTTTAAAACAATTTTGTTTGTAAAACTCGAGCAAACATTGCACTTTTCAGAACGATTTACACTCTTTTATTCTTTAGGCTCTTGCAGCTTTTAAATTGTCATTGACTGGCCAGTGGTTACAGTATATCCATCTGTACGTTTATCGGTCCCTTACAGTGGTGCTCTCCAGTTACTGTTTTTCCGCTCATTGATCTCATCACTGAAATGATTATCACTTTCCTATTCACGAGGGCGTTTGTCTGGTCTACTGATTAGTGCTTTGCTAACTCTAGTCGGAAATGTAACAATTCTTTAACCTTTGACTTTGAAATTTTCGCAACTCGGCAGTCATTTCTGTATTGCTGCCAAGAGTTGACAATAGCTGCATCCATGAAGTGAAGGATTAACTTTAAAGTCCATTTTTATGTTTTTACATAAGTTCGGTTATCCGTGAGCTGGTCTAAAACATCAACCCCACCCATGCATTTATTGTACATGGATACCACACTTGGGCAATTAACAACTTTCGTAGTTCTTGCGTTTTTATCCCATCGCTCTACTTCTGACAAAGGTTGTACTCCACAAATAGAAGACATCATTGTAACACATTTATTAGTTTTCCATTTTAAAAGACAAATGTTACTATTTCCTAATTTTGCAACAAACCGTTGGTAATCACCTCGCTTCAGGTCTATATCTTTTTCCGAAATAATTTTCCCCAATCTGTTTTTCATTACAGTTGAAATTGCAAATGAGTAATTTCATTTACATCTTCATCTGAGAAATCTTTTATTTGTGATCCTCCATCAAATAAGAGTTCAAACATTTCATGTAGGTTAGTCTCCACATTGAAAACTCTAATAGAACAATAAAATAAAATAATAACGGGGATAAAATGTGACAGATAAAGAGAATAATTGTAGAAATTATATTTATTTACATTTTTTTTATGACATGCTTATATTCCTAACCTACACAATTGTGTAGGTGCTAATTGAAATACGCAATTCGTCCACGTGAAAATAAAGAAATGCAAACTAACAGTACTGCCAAGTAGGTACACTATTATTATAAAATGTCAGACAGGAAAAAAGCCCTCACTTCTACACAAAAATTCATAATACTAAGCCGAAACGCGTCCGATAAAATAGTAAGTTTTTCACATGAAAAAAGTTCATTTTTAGTTAAGTGTAGTGCTGTGAAAGAAGAGATGAATAATCAAGACAACTACAAAAATTCAGTACGAAAGTATACACACACAAACACACAGTGGTTAAGGACCTAGTAAACCACGTGCTAATTCATAGCAATGTAACATCAATACCAACACTGCCAACTTAACTGAGTGGGAATATAATTATCCCTTGGAACCTACACTATTGATGTGAGCAGGTCTGAGCTTCAAAAACAGAAGAGAATTATTTAAAGACTTTTTTGAGTAAGTCAGCTACATACCTACACAATTGTGTAGGCCGGGTCTGAAAGGGTTAAACAATTCGTTATAATTATAAGTGATTGATTATTGATTTAGGGTTTTGTCTTGTCGAAGAATAAGTGAAAACGTAAAACTCACACTTGACGAGTGTACACATACAATACCAACTACAGTACACACAGTCAGACGCAAGCTCATAGCTGATTATCATGCGCGAGTTGTAGTTAACAACTGACTGTAACCAATAGAAACGGCCCTTGACATGTAGATTTATCCGTATTGCAACAATACATACATTTGCATATTTGTCCAGGGCGGTATATGTTTGTAAATATTTCGCATAGAAAATATATGATGAACAGTTTTTAACAATATTATGCATGCTAAGGATTGTCAGAAAGCATACATACACCTGCCCCGCGTGAATACACCGCTTGTGTGTGTGAACGCAAGCTACGACAGGTAATGATGGGGTGATGCGTACGTCTGTAGTCAGGTTTTAACCGGATAAAAATAAACTAATTAATAACGTTTTAAACCTGTCAACAAAGACTTAATCCAATTATAAAGTGTGTTATATGTGAGTGACCAGGAAAAAATTACGCAAACCATGATATCGCTCATGCTACGAGTATGTTTACGAAATCGCTAAAATGAAACAAAAAGTGATTTGTAATTAAAAGGACGCTTTGCACGAAGTGACAATGTCTAACAGGTCGAAAACAGTCCTGGACTTGTCAGATTGCCGTCCAGTATAAATACCACCGGCAATTTTGGGGCGGTCTCAGAGACTCAGAATATCTTCACACAATGTCACGCTGCTGGTCTGCCGATCGACCGATAATCGTTACCACACACTCCAAGACTTATGGAGAAACTCTGGACCATCACAAACAACAACCCGTAGAGACTGAGAACACAGCATCAGCATCATCATCATCAAATTCTCAGGATTCAGGGGACACATACACACACACACACACACACACACACACACACACACACACACACACACACACACACACACACACACGCAACAGTAACGTCGGCGTTACGCAGGCGATGAATAAACAATTATATTTTTGTTTGTGAAGAGAACCTTCAAAAAGAAAACTATACATGAACAATAAAGACTTAAAGTTTTAATTTTAAATAGTAGTTAAAGTAAATAATTTAATTTAATAAGAAAATTTATATACACTAATTTTCTGTTATAATATGTTAATATTTGGGTGTGTCAGTAGAATGAAATAATAGGTTGAAAGTAAGTGTTATTATCGTATTTTGTTTATAGCAACAAGTAATTTTATTCTTGAGTTTAATATTATTTTTGTTAGTATATGATTTGCTATTATTATTTATAAATTTGAGTACAAGTCAGACACACAGAAATAAAAGGGGTTTAGTTAATTTGTTTAACATGTCTGTTTCGCTAGTAAGATTATATGGTTGTTTATTTTAATATGTCATGAACAGCAGAGAAGGTTATATGGTACTTCATGTAAACTTATAAAAGAGAATATTTTTTTATAATTCTTAATTTTTAATATTTGAATATTTTTTAATTAATATTAATAAATCTTATTATGATTATTTTGAAACGGTTTTAATTAATTATTTCATGTTAACAACATCTCACTCCTATTTGAAAAGTATTTATTATTGTGAAAATACATATACTTGATGCAACGAGAAAAATCCTGCGACCTGACCGGTGTAGTACACTTCATAGTTGGGTTGAGTACATGGTAATGAATTTGTGTGAATTTTTGAAATACTTGTAACGTTGCATATTATTGGGGTATTTATGTAACTGTCTATCCCGTTCAGTTGTGCTCTCTCATTCTCTGTCTGTCTGTCTGTCTCTCTCTCTCTCTCTCTCTCTCTCTATATATATATATATATATATATATATATATAAAATATATTTATTTCTTTATAATCTTTTCTACCTTGAACTCTCGTTATCAAGGAGGCTTGTTGTACTGATAATGTTTGGGCGCGATGTGTACCACTGCCAACAGTAAACAGAACGTTGACTAGTCAAATATGGAAGCTTATAAACATTTGTTTTCATTAAACCGTACTTTTCCTGTGTGGTAGCGAAAGCTTGATAAACAGAATGATGACAGGCCGCTGAAATGTGATATATGAAGATAGTGAAGAGTTGATGGCTCAGCTGTTTGGATACTAAAGATAAACTCGTGCTACCGGATAGGGAAAATGTACTCTTCACTTTTGGACTCTTCTTTTGTTTTATATTAGTCTTTATTATTTGTTTTCCTATTCTGTTAATCTCTTTATGCTGAAACGTTTTCTATTTGCTGACTGGTGTGTGATTTTCCTTTTATATTTCTATATTCTGTGTTAATCGACATTTTTTAGCATTCAAAGCATTAGTGAGACAAGCAATTGTGTTTTCGTGTTTGTTGTAAAAATCGCAGATATTTTCCAAGTTCGGTGGTTGAGAACCATCGCAGATGTGCCATGGTACGTTGTACCATATAAAATACTGCACTACTGTTGGAATATGCCTTCCCACATTTAAAAAGTGATAACATTTGCAAGGATGAAACGCAAGTGAACACACTGCTGTACACATAAGATGCAGCCAGACGATTAAACCTCCTAATTTGTAAATACTGTAAGATTTACTGAAAATTATCATGTTAAAGAAAGATTGCATATTATGTTACAATCTGAATGTGCACAAGCAACTAAATTTAAACCCACACAGACACAAATACAGTATGTATAGTTGAGTAAAAAGACAGAGGACTGAGATAATTAACACCTTTACATATTCAAATATTATAAACAAATATTTTATAAATGTAGTATTATTTGCTTCCCTGGGATATGTTTTGAACATTGGCGCAGTTTGCTCATACTCAGCAATGTTAATTCGCTGTCTGGTGAAGTGTGCGTTCCACGTAAGTACATATTTTGTAAAATATTGCTGTCGTCTAGCATAGATGTGGTATTCTAGATTGCGTTGTTCTGTTTGCTTTGGGTGATAAATTTTATATAGTTACTCTTTTTGTATTGTTCTTTGTTTTAACTTCGTTGTTGTTTATATTAATTTCTACTTGTTTTAGTTTTTTTTATATTCATTATGTGTAGATATATCGCAAAATTCCATTATATGTTGCCATTGTATGGTATTCATTTTTGTACAGTCATGTTCTTAACACATGGGAATTCATGTTCTCTATTCACGATATGTGCTGCTAATTTGTATTTGCAAATATCTGGTTTTACTGTATTCATTTTAATTTTGGAATCAACAGATTATTACTTCCATGTTCCATAAGGAAATGGAAGTATGGTCATGGCGAATAAAATCGTGTTCGAGATATTGGCAGATTCTGATTGTACTACCATCAAAACATGAAAAAAAGTCAGTTTTCGAAAAGTGTGTGTGTGTGTGTGTGTGTGTGTGTGTGTGTGTGTGTCTGTCTGTCTATAGAAATTTTTCTATAGCAAACGTTAACAGCCTCAAATTCAAACAGAATCTTTTTTGCATACAGTCCTGAATTGTAGAAGACTCAAGGCCTATTGATTTTGGTGAAGATCGGTTAAGGGAAAGGGGTAGTTTACCTGCAACATTTTAGGTTTTAACAAGAGTAAAGTGCTTAATTTTGATAAATAAAGTATCCTGAAAAGAAGGTCGTAATAATTCACTGTAGAAAGTAGATGAAATATCTATAAATGAAAAGAGTAGTTGAAGAGGGAGGGGGTTATTTTTTTTATAAATAAATATGATGACTAATCATCATATTAGTTGATGATGGAGGAAGTAAATTTTATAAGTTTTATATGTGTAATACGTTATTGACAAGAAAGAAGTAGTTTGTATGGAAACATTTCATTTCACTTTAACAAAATTCTATATTTTTTCATTTTAATTTAAATCATGTGTGAGAGAAAATATATCATTCGTGGCAGGCAAGCAAATCTCAATTATGTAATGTTTACGTTTCCATTTTTTATTATGATTACCGCAATTAAAAGGCAGGCAAGACACACACACACAATTCGCGTTATTTCTGGCCTCACTCATGTTTATTTTCTTACATTTGCACGCTTTTTAAATGGAAAGTGCCGAAACTCACAACAACACAACGCGTGCAAGAAGAAAAAATGTCCAGCGTGGATAGCGATTTGCTTCCTGTGGATCACTGGTTCGGAGCGCTTCGTAGGAGGGATGATTATCTGCGTAGTCGGTTTCTTTATAAGAATAAATTAAGCCTACCTAATTTTTACGGATAAAGTGACTAAAAATAACATTATATTAAACGACTACCCCATAATAACAAAAATATCTATAAATAATGAAATTAGTTTGAGGGTGGGCGATATTTTTTTAGAAATTACCGAACTGAATTCAAGTAAATTATATTAATCATAAGTATTACAACATGGAAGTCATGTATGGTTCTCCATAACTGATTTTTAATGCTTTTTTTCTCCGTCCAATGAGAAAATTAACATAATTTTGTGCGTCCAATTTTGTCAGTTCAACGTTTTGTTTTTGGGTCACTTTTGTTAGCTGTTATTTGTCGTCACATGGAATATTTTAATAGAATTTTTTTATTTGTAAGTAGGTAATTTTCTACATATATTCTCATGTAGGGAAACATTATGTTCTACTACTACTACTACTACTACTACTACTACTACTACTACTACTACTACTACTACTACTACTACTACTACTACTACTACTACTACTGCTAAATTTTTTAATACATTTAGTAATAGTAATTATTATTATCAATTACAATAATAGAAAAATAACAATCGTATTTATCTGTGTTTTAAGATAAAGTTAATATTCACAATTACCATTAAATGTTACTACACTAAAAACTCGTTTATCCGAATTTGATGGGACTGCGCCCGTTTGGATAAACCGAAACTTCTATTTAGATAATAATACAAATGTAAGTACAGTAACTTTATTCAATAATAAATAGTTTAAAGTTACTTACAGTGAATATGACACAATAAACTATAAAAAGGCACCGCATTTTAAATTATAGTTTCTACAGTACTGAAACAGTCCTATTGCTTGTTCGTACAGTAATAATTCATATTTTTTTGCTTAAGCTTTCTACTTTATATCACGTGCAATCGCTTGTCTATGCTATTAAACATAGATTATAGCGACAGGAAAATGTTTTTGTGTATTTTTAAAATTTACTATAAATTATTTCGGATAACAGGATTTTCTGATAAACGAGTTTTTAGTGTATTAAAATTTATTTCACAATAATCAACATAATACTTATTATGATTACTTTGTCTCCGATCTAGACACCGCTTACTCAGATTTCCAAACCCGACACTTGTCCGATATTTCGTAGGCGGGCTGGTGTCCTGAACAATGTAGGTGTCCAACAAGAGTTACCCACTACGGAGTACTTACACTTACTAACAAACCAGACACTTGTCCGACAATTCGTAGGCGCGCTGGTGTCCTGATCAATGTAGGTGTCCAACAAGAGTTACCCACTACGGAGTACTTACACTTACTTAGAAACCAAACACTTGTCCGACAATTCGTAGGCGCGCTGGTGTCCTGAACATTATAAATGGCCAACAAGAGTTACCCACTACGGAGTACTTACACTTACTTAGAAACCAAACACTTGTCCGACAATTCGTAGGCGCGCTGGTGTCCTGAACATTATAAATGGCCAACAAGAGTTACCCACTACGAAGTACTTACACTTACTTACAAACCAGACATTTGTGCGCCAATTCGTAGGCGCGCTGGTGTCCTGAACAATATAAGTGTCCAACAAGACTTATCCACTACGGGGTTCTTACACTTACTTACAAACCAAACACTTGTCCGACAATTCGTAGGAGCGCTGGTGTTCTGAACAATATAGGTGTCCAACAAGAGTTACCCACTACGGAGTACTTACAGTAAACTCGTCTGTCGTTACGGAGTATTACATTCTTTCAATACAGCGTTCTCTACATGAATTAAGGATTAATTAATTTGGTCTCGATTTCATGATAATGTCAAGAGTAATTGAGGTTATTTCGATTTAAACTTTCAATTGTTATAGTGTTTGCATATGTAGAGTACGTGTTCATATTAATATAAACATTGACATGTTTATGTGTATGCTCTTAATTAACTTTTAAATCGAGTTTATTTCGATTTAAACTGTAGATTTTTATAATGTTTGTATACGTAGAGTTCGTGTTTATATTAATATGATTATTCATATGTCTATGTATACGATAGTATTTAATGTTTATATCTTACTTATTTTTGTATTACTGCGTTACGGACAAACAGTTACACTTGGCTATAGAGAAAATTTATTATTTCTATATAAGTTAATGTTATAACCCATTCTGTCGTAGGGTGTTCAATTTTGTGGAAACGCCAGCGACAGTAATATAAATATAGTAAACAAAGTCTTGGGAACAATTGTAGTTACGTCGTGGACTTTACCAACAATATGCAACATTACAATCACCTCTCAATACAAAATCTGATAAACATTGTAAGAATCGAATTGCAGTACAGTCCACGACGCTGGTCTAATAAGGAAGAGAATTCAGCCGATTGAAGACGATTATACGTTCTCATTTACCAACAGGTGTTGTTGATAATTAATGAACAAATAGTGTGCGTGTACAACTCATTATATACTGTCGTAATAGAACAAGAAGAGAGAGCACTCAAATGACAATCCTCTCTAATACACTTGACAAACCAGAAGGTGTACTTATTGCCTAGTAAATCAAAAATTAGTTATGTAGCTTATGTAAAACTTTTATATATCTTATACTCTTTGAAACATTACATAGTTACACACTTAACATATTACATATAGTATAGATACATACATACATACTTTTTGAATTGTACAGAGTTCATGTATATTACAGACATTATAATATAGTATACATAAAAGTATTTGACTTAAATAATTAAAACATACAAGTGTATAGGTTAATGAATTTTACACGTGTATTTCAAAGTATCTTAAAACAATATTTAAAAATGTATTCAAAAATGGTATTTTAAAATTCTGCTTTGTTTTATTTGTTTAGATAATTTCCCTTAAATTACAAAAATTAAATTACATATATAGAAATGTAGGTAGATATATACTGTAAATAGATGTAATACTTGAGTCTATTACTGCAGATACATGGATTCTCTATTCATGATCACAATTACTTTATAATACAGTGTAACCTCAATTTAACAAATCTAAATTTCTGAGTATTTCAAATTACAGAAAGATTTTTTTTTATAAAGTGAACATATTTTTAGGGTTTTATGAATTTTAATATTATATATATACTTATTTATTTATATGTAAATATATTTTATATAATATTTCTATCATTTTTAGTAAGTAATATATAATGATTTTATATTATTACTAATAATATTATTTATATTCAATATATTATTATTCACATTTCTATACTGTTGATAGTATTAATATGTAATTAAATTGTTAGTCATTTAATACTAGCTTATATATACCGTGTGTGTGCGTGCGCACGCGCACACACACACACACACTCACACACAATATGATATTATATTTTAATATTTTATATAACACTATAATATTAATATTTTATATAATGTGCTATTAGTATTATTTTAACAAGTAATTTATAATGTTTTTATTGTATTATTAGTATTATTTTTTATTGTCAACTTATTATTATTTATATATTTATACTGTTTATAGCGTTATTATATAATTCAATTTTTTTTTAAACTGATGTTACCTGTATGTCGGGAGAAGGTGGTACCGGGAAGTTAGTTGAATAAGAGGGCCAGAAGACCGCTCCATACACCGACACAGAAACTTTCTGCTCTTACTGACGTAATGAATTTATGACTCCCACAGCAGGTGAGGAACTGTGAACATACTATCACTACATTTGAAGTGGAAAGGTAGACTAGTAATTATTATTGCGTATCTCCAATTAGACGGACACTTTTTCTTAAAAAAGAGAAACAAATTTTACTTCCATGGTCCGTAAGGAAATGGAAGTATGGTAAATGCGAAAAAATCGTGTTCGAAATAAGGGAAGATTCTGATTGTACCGCCCTCAAAACATGAAGGAAAGTCATTTCCCCTGGTGTCTGTGTGTAGAATTTTTTCTGTGGCTAACTATAACTCCGCAAATTCAAACAGAATCGAATAAAATTTTTCCATATGCGCCTGAGATATAGAGGAATCAATGTTTATTGATTTTGGTGAAGATCGGTTAAGGGGAAGGAGTAGCTTACCTGCAACGTTTTATGTTTTAACAGTGTAAATTACTTAAGTTTGATAAATAAACTATAATGAAAATAAGGTCAAAATAATGCTCTGTAGAAACGTAGATGAAATAGTTGAAGGGGAGAGGGTAATTTTTTATTAATAAACATGATAGTTGAAGGGGGAGGGGATAATTTTTTATATGTGTACTACGTTATCGGCAATAAAGAAGTAGTTATTGTTAAATTCTTACCCGGGCTGTTTGGCCGTGGTCTAATGTTTTCTGCAAAACTAGACGTTTCGGCAGTGTCATCGACTGCCATCATCAGTGAAAATCGAATGCGCTAAGGTGAGGTGGTATACTTTAGTGACCACAGTATTGTGGTTAAGGCTGCAGAAAGAAGTAATTTTTATGGAAATATTTCATTTCAAAATGATTTTAAATATAAATCTAAGAACACGGAAGTCATGTATAGTTCTCCATACCGATATTTTATATTTCTTAAATGTATTTTATACAATGAGTATATTTGAATTAATTTATGTATATTATATATGTTATATTATATTGCATATATAACATTTTACTAATATTATGTTAATTATATATAATATATTATTCATTAAATTATTATATTGTATATAAATATATTATTTAATTCATTATTTCACAAACACGTTTCCTGTCTGTCGGGAGAAGGTTGTAGCGGGAAATTAGTTGAGTAATAGTTGTAGAAGACAGCCCCCCAACACCGACACACAAACTTTTTGTTGAGCGAGATAACTCTGTATGACGTAATGAAGTTATCATTGTCACAGCAGATGAGAAGCTATGCGAACACTATTACCTGATTAGAAATGTAATGGTAATTATTACTGACTGCAAAGATCCTAAACATTCTCATCTGCAAAGGAACATTTTATATTTTTCCAAGAAGACAGGGAACATCTCAAACAACTGACACTAATTATACATATTTGTCAAAATTTGTGTCTCAGAGTAACAATGATTTTATAATTCAAAAAATTCATATTTTTTAAGACAAAATATATACTTCATCAAAATCCTTTGATTAATAGTACTTTAAGTCATTTTGTTTAGTAATGAGAATCTTCAACGAATTCCCGTGTCTCTTATTGAACTAATGTTTGACACACTCTGTTATTCTTATTTTCTTTCTAATTCACTGCGTTACTATGAAAATACACAGTAGTTAAATACACAGTATATAAGTATTATAAACAGTATTATAAAAAAACACAGTAGTTAAATAAAACACACGCCAATTGCTCAACTGGTCTTTCCCCATTAAATAATGTGCAAAGTTTTAATCAAACATGTTACAATTTTACTTTTTTTTTAAATTGACCAATTTTACAAACTATTCTCGTTCTCTGTAGCTATTGATCACTAGGTTTAAAGTCATTATCTATCACTAGGTTACGTCATTAGGTTAGGTCATTATGTGTGTGACTGTACAATTATTTTTGCTTACAATTATTTTTGTTACTGTAGAATAGATTGTGTATACTAAATTAACACGTTTACTCAGTGGCCAAAGGAAATGAAAACCAATTTGTGTAAAAATACAGCTTTTTTAAAAGTTTTTAAGGTAATAGTTTGTTGAATACATTTGCAGAAAAGTACACTAAAAGGTGTTATCTACTATGTAATACAGACGGTAAAAGCCAAGCAAAAAGAGTATCAAAGAATATACCTACAGTATTGCTTCAAAACACATTCAGTGCCATTAAAGAGTATGAAATATATATAGTTGAATTTATAATTGCCACATCAGGTGAGGAGCTGTGCAAATACAATGACCACATTTGAAGTGTAAAGTTAATTTTTGTTGGCTGCCAAGTTGCTAAACATACTCATTTGCAAAAGAACATGTTTCTTTTTATAAAAAAGACAGGGAACAGACTAAACAACTGATAAGTATACTACATGTTTGTCAACATTTGTGTCTCAGAGTGACAATAATTATATATATATATATATAAGAAAATTTATATAATTATAATGTAAACTACATACCTTATCAATATCCTTTGACTTAATAGTACTTTATGACATTTTGATCAATAACGGGACACTTAAAGGAATTCCCGATACGAACGGTAAAACCCACGCAAAACGAGTATCAAAGAATATAATTACAGTATTTTTTCAAAACACATTCAGTGCCATTAAAGTTTTTGAAATATGTTAAATCCGCGTACACTTTCCTTCCGGGGTCTCCACCGCCAGGATTAAGACAACAAAACGGCAACAATTGATAAGACGATGACAAATTACCGCTGATAATACTCGCCTTTAGGAATACATCCAAGGTCCTGTACTGTACCTCTTGGAAGTTGTACTGCCCGTCGTTGTCTCCATCATGGCATTCTGAGCACCCGATCAGCAACACCAAGATAGAGTTGCGATCCGGTACCATATACGTGACCCTACAGTCCCACGAGAGTCCCTCAAAAATCGAGCCGTCTCCTCCGATTACAAAATTAGCTTGGATATCGGTTCTGTAAAACGAGTAGTACCAGCGCTGTCTCTCCAACATCCGATCTTTGCACTGGGAAAAATTATAACAGTTCGTGCTTACTGTCTCTTTAACGTAAACTTTGGAGACGGGAAGTTGTAGAGTCACCGGACACGGCACTTTGAAATCCGGAGAATTCCAGTTGCTTCTGCGTACGAGAAATTCAGAGTATCTCCTCACCCTTTCAACAGTTCCCAAATCGAGGACCCGTTTAGAAGTATCGCTTGGAGCACTGAACACCGATAACTGATAACACAATGTTACAACGATTATCACCTGTACGACTGACATTGTTACGTGTGTCTCAAGCAAACAGTTCCTTTCTAATGATACAGTGTTGTACTTTGTTGTACTCCAGCTGAGCACAATTTTCCTAAACAAACCGTCAGCTAAGTTAAGACTGATATGTTCACTAGGCGTTGTCTATAACAAACATACGCATTGCGCGAGAACGGTAAAAACACTGTAAACCCAGTAATAAATGTTACACAAGGTTTTCTAATAATTATTCTCTAAATCTCAGTTATTGTAAATAGTTTTCACTACATAGACTTGTATTGTCTAAAACAAAATGTAAACGGACAAACTTACACTTGTCTATTGACCACACACGATTGCAACTTCAGTACACACAACCAACTGTATTGTTAGAAACACTTTCACCGCTTGCTGCTCAGCCAGCAAGATTTATTATAACTGTCCGATTATAACACGCGAGACGTGGATGTAATCAAAACGTTAGTTGAAGACTGACCGTACAAACTACGCTTCATGTATAGTTTTATATATACATAGGCTAATGTGGGCTATTTATCTTTCGCTCTCTCTCTCTCTCTTTCCGCCTGGAAGTCCCGTTATCAGGCAGACGCGTATCAACTGTTGGACGCGATATGTGCTGCTGTCAAACATCAATACAACGTTCATAGTAAAATATGAAGGCCACATAAAACAGCAACAGTCCCCGTTTGGTATGGTAACGAAAGCTTGATAAATGTGAAGAATGATGTCAGAATGTGGTTTATGATGAGCTTTAAACTCCGTTATTTCGATACTAACCACGTCTGGGTATATTGGGCTTAAGCGTGCATGACGCCGACAGAAGGAGGAGAAAGAACAGTTCTACCAAGCGACGTACGACAATTTATATAGTTTCTGAAGTAAGGAGTTTCCAACTAAGGATGTAATCAACTAGCAACTGGTTGCCAAGACAAACCGACTGACCCTTGACCTTTAGTTTTATCTTTGGGTTGTTACTGTGGGTTATTTATCTATACGTCTCTCTCGTTCGCCGTCTGTTTTCCTCATTCTATCTATTTACAGTTTATTTAACTGTTTTATTCAGCCAGGAAATCGCGTTATCACGCACAAGCGTATCATCTGTCGGACGCGATATGCGCCAACGCCAATGAACAACACAACGCTGTGTAAAGGTCACATTAAACTGTAACAGTACCTCTTTTGTACGGTAGCAGAAGCTTGATAAACGTGAAGAATGATGCCAGACAGATGAAATGTGCTTTATGAACCGCTGAAAACTTTGTTATTTCAATAAAAGACTAACTATTGGCCTTAAGTGTGCATGTCGGAGAAGCAAGTACAGTTCCAAGCAATGTACGACACTTTTAAATAGTTTTTGAAATAACTTTTTTGGTGTTTGTGATGACGTCAAGCGTGCAAAGATGTAGCCTTACATTCTGCCATGAATATTACTACTAATTGGTGCAATAATGTTGGTTACAGGCGTTCGTTTGTGAGTACTGAAGTTGCAATCATGTGTGGTCAATAGACAAGTGTAAGTTTGTCCGTTTACATTTTGTTTTATACAAGACAAGTCTCTGTAGGCCTAGTAGAAACTAATTACAATAACTGAGATTTAGTGAATAATTTTCAGAAACGTTGTGTAACATTTATTACAGGGTTTATAATGTTTTTACCGTTCTCGCGCAATGCGTATGTTTGTTATAGACAACGCCTAGTGAACATATCAGTCTTAACTTAGCTGGTGGTTTGATTAGTAATATTGTGCTCATCTGAAGCAGAACACTGTATCATTAGAAAGGAAGTATTTGCTTGAGACACACGTAACAATGTTAGTCGTACAGGTGATAATCGTCGTAACTTGGTGTTATCAGTTATCGGCGTTCAGTCCTCAGAGCGATAATCATAAACGCGTACTCGATTTGGGAACCTTGAAACGACGAGGAGATACTCTGAGCTTCTTGTACCCAGAAGAAGCTGGATTTCGCCGTGTCTATCTATACTATAATATGTGCGTTAGACTTGGGTAAAATGTGTGACAAGAAGTTTGCAAATTTAACTCGGATATAAGCGGTAACATAAATGAAGACATTTTAAATCTGTTATCTCCATACTGCAGAAATACATAACCCGTTTAGAAAATTCAGTGACGTTACTGAAGTTGATACAAAGTGTTTTTCGCTTTTAAAAGGAAACATCTTCTAAGGGTTGCACCCGCTATTGAAAAGACTCATGACATCAATAAGAGAAAATTTAATGCTGAAATTAATAATTTAAAAGTGATTTCTCTACTAGTAATGTTATACAAACCACTATGTTATCTTTGGTACTGATGAGCGCTTTGGCAGTCAAGCGCTTTGTTCAGGTCAAGATGAGCGCTTTGTTCAGGTCATTTACCAACAGAAAAATTATTTTTTTTATTTTTATTTTTCTACCTCTATATTATATTTTCTAAAACAAAATAATATTATGGTGACAAAAGCGGACAAGGTAACTCCGTTAAAGTGCTAATAGATAAAGAAGAGTATATAAAGAAAGGGAATGAATTTATAAAAAGTAATAATTATAAAGAGATAAATATGATTATACTAATACATTTCAAAGTAAGGTGAAGAAATTAATAAAAAATTCCACTATGTTTAAGAATAAAATAAAACTAAAAGAATCAAATCCGGAAGCCCCTAAATTTAAAAGTCAGAAAAAATTGCACAAAGAAAACCACCCAGTTAGGCCAATAATATCGTTTATTGGAGAACCAGCATATAATTTATCAAAAGAATGTAGTAAGATACCAAAAGTATATTATGACTTCGATAAAAAACATAGTATAGAAAATAACAAAAAGTTGATAGAAACACTGAAAGAAGAAGTACAAGTAAAAGAAAGTTCAAGGTTAATATCGCTTGATGTAGTAGATATGTTTACTAACATCCCGGTTGAAAAAACGTTAGAACTAATTGAAAAGAACAAATTGAAAGGATACGAAAAGGAAGAAGAATTAGTAAAAGTAATACAAGAGTGTTTAAAGCAACATTACTTTAGGTTTAATAATAAGTTTTATATTCAGAAGAAGTGCCTTCCAATAGGTTCATCAATGTCACCGATAATGGCAGAATTTACATGAATCTCTTTGAAAATAAAATAATGTCAACAGTGAAAAATAAAGACAAAATTAAGAAATGGATGAGGTATTTAGACGATACCTTGTTAATATGGGAGGGCGATGATGAAGAATTAAAGGTATTTTTTGAAGAGGTTAACAAGTTAGAAGAGAGTATAAAATTTAAAATTGAAGTAGGAAACAAGGAAATAAATTTACTAGATTTAAACATAAGAATAACAAAAGAAAAGAAAAGAGAATTTGACATTTATAGGAAAAGCACATATACGGATGATTCATACCATCCAATACAGTATAAAATGGCAGCCATAAATAATTTCTGTCGTAGAATAAACAGTTGTATAGAAGATGAGGGAAACAGGAAGAAAGAAATAGACAGAATAAAAATACTGTAATTGTAAAAAACAACAAGTATAATACGAATGTAGTAGATAAAATATTTAATAATATAAAACGAAGAGAAGAAACAAAAAATTATAATAATAAAGAAAAGAAGGAGTATAAGGTATCCTTATCTTAAATAGTTTATAAGACAAGAAAGATACAAAAATGTTGTAGAAAATATAATATAGAGGTAGCGGTTAAAAAATCGAAAACCGTGTTTGATATAATAAAAACTACGAATTTTGAAGAAGAAGGCATATTGAAGAAAAGTGGAGTAGGCCTATATAAATGTTCAGTTGTGGGGAATGTGAAAAAGTGTATCTGGGCGAAACGGGTCGTCAATTTTGCCAGAGATTTAAAGAACATAGGAGGGGTGAAGGAGAGTTAATGACGAATTCATTATACGCTAGGCATTTTATAGAAGAAGGACATAAATTCATAGACCCAGTCGTAAATTATAAGATAATAAAAGTGATGAGTAAAGAAAGAGAAAGGAAATTAAAGAAAGAAGTGGAAATATTAAAAATAAGAAATAAAGATGAAAAACGACTAATGAATATAAAAACCGCATTTGAAAATGAAGAAATATTTAGCAGCTTATTAGACAACAAAAAAGAGTAAGTTAACGTAAATTGTAACGGCTACAAAATTGGTAATGTAAGACAACCCACTATGGGTGGAGCTAAGTAAGACGTTACTTTGTCAGCGGTAGGGGCTAGATAGGTCCGGTAAAACGGTATATAAGAAGTGAACGGTTTCATATTTCTCTGTTGGTAAATGACCTGAAGATGGCTTGACTGCCGAAAGGGCTCGCCAAAACCAAAGATAACATAGTGGATTGTATAAAATTACTAGCAGAAATATTTGAGACCACTAACACTCCAATATAACAATAAATTAAAAGAGATTGTTACGAAATTTGGTGGACTAGTCAGAAAATTAAGTTTAAAAGTAATTAACAGGATTCTTTATTGTCGGCTGTATTTGATAAAGCAGCTGTATTATAATTGTATAATTATTCAGGACTTAAAATATAAAAAAATTTGTTTATAGTAATTGGAGTCAACTCCAATTTTATATTGTGTGAAATGTAAAGAAAACTAGTGTAACAGGTGAGCATGTAATAAATCTAGAAATAATAAAAAAATAATATTTGCAATATGTCGTATACTCAGTTACAAGAAAAGTCAGTTCATTATGAAACAGTGTGAATAATGAATTAAACATTTTTCAGTCAGTCTCCTTATTAAATGACAAATTTCACTCAGTATTATCTGAATGAACCTCTTTAAACAAATGTACGAATTTCTATTTGACTTGTAATTTTAATTTTTGTGATGCAGAGATCTGAGTTTATCTTTGGAGACATGATTTGTAGTTTTAAACTTCAATATTTTAGATCCGATTTCTTGTTTCTCTCTGATTATAGACATTACCTGAATATAGTACCTGATGTTACCCTGATTACGCTGATGTTAAGGTAGTTAATAATTATGTTCAAAATTGAAGCAAAGCGTACATTGAGTCAATAATTATCTTCAAATATTTGAATAATTGCTATTATTCAAATCAGTTTTTGTCTTCTCATTCAATGCCTTCCTTACTTAATTTAACTTTAACATATTATGACTTATATAAGTAACATTTAAAATGAACTTATACCAAGTTGCACTTAATCTCAATTAATTTCAAGGCGTCACTTTCAAGTCAAACTTATACGTCATTTTTAACTGAACAACTTTTAAGTAGGCTATCATATTGAAAGTCGCGCCTTACCTGTGTTTTAAAATCAGTTACTCGATTATTGTTTTAAGTTGCAACATAATCTAAGGCTATGGAGGGTATATCGCAAGGGAATACTAGAACAGAATTTGGAAATTCTAGCATAGAAGCGACTAGAAATTAGAGAAACAACGAAAGGAAGAAGCACATAAAGTCAACGAATTTGACATAAAGCTTTACTGTAATTTGCTTATTGGTCACTAAATGTATTACTTTCAGTCACTTTCTCATTTGAAAGGTCACTCGATAAAAAGATAAGAGTCAGTTCAGCTCATCAATTGTATGCAGTTGAAATACAACAAGTTGAACAGTATTTGTGATTATTTAATACACATTATTTCATCGTCACAAGACGGACATTGCTCACAAGTACAGTACTTTACAATATTGTTACAATGGGTACATGTAAAACTTTGTATATTAAGAATTAAAATAATTATTAATATTAATATTTTATATGTTCTGAGTTTTTTACAATTTGCCTTACTATTGTTTACAAATTTAAGAGGACCTTACACCGAAAAACATTTGTTGGCCATTTATGTTTTTCGATAATTGTTATAGACTGGAATGTTCTGAACAAAATTTTATATAGTACGTCTATGAAAAAATTTGTAACCTCGCTAAAAAATAATAATAAAATGACTCGTCCAGTGAAAATTTGCGTCAATTCACTGAGCCTACTGAACGCTGCCTCACGAGTTTGAACATTCTTCAAGCCTGCTTCGTTTGAAATACACAGATACTCCCTTCCAAAACAGTTTTAAATCAAATAAAATGTGTAGGCGTAATTTTTAAAGATGCGTCTAAATTTTATTTTTGAGTAAATGCTATTTGGTAAAGACAAAGAAACCACAACAGTCAATCATTCAATGCGGTGATTTGGAAAAGACTGATAAAATCTTTTTTTTAGGCATCACAACCCTAAAAAGTAGGGATGTATGATGCAGTTCTATCGTTTAATAAAGGTTCAGTGGGAAAACTGTTTGTGCTTAGTGCTTTAGGATTAAAATATAGTGAAATTGAAAGTGCGATTACGACAAATCGACAGAATGCGGGTGCGATAAAGTGATAAAAAGTTCAATGTAGATGAAAAAAGTAGAAGAAACAAACAAAACAAGAAAAAAAAAGAAACACAGAAAAACACAAAGATTATGGTGCTGGACTGTTTTTATTAACAAATAGCCTACTATTTTATCAGTTACGCATTAAAAATATCTGCAGTAATGTTTCCCAACACATTCGTCACCATGAAAATTTTCGAAATAAGTTAAACGCGCGTACACTCGTTCGGAAATATAACTTCCAGGAACAAGACAACAATAAATCAACTGATAGGAGGGTGACAAAGTGCCAGTGATAAGGTTGAAATGTATGAACGTTTCAAGGGACGTGAAGTGTATCCCGGGGAGGGGGTAGCTGCCAAATAGCGACACCACGATGGAACTGCTGTCCGGTACAAACAATGCCACTTTGGAGTCCCACGAGAGTACTTCGAAAATGGAGCCGTCCTCTGTGATAAGGAAATTACTTTGTATATCGGTTTCTTGGCTGTTGTGAATAGTCTGCTGTTGTTGCAAGACCAAGTCTTTGCAGTGGTCATAATCAAAACAGTGCGCTGTGATGTATGTGTCTTGTACGTACATTTTGGTGATAGGAAGTTGAAGAGGCACCGCACACGGCACTTTGATATCTCCTGAACTCCAGTTGCTTTTAGGTACCAGAAGCTCGCAGTATCTTCTCACCGTTTCACCGTTTTTGTTACTTACGTTAGCCGATGTCCAAGATCGTGGTGCCGTTGAATCGTTGGTCAGCTGGTAGTCTGGTTGCCGAAGCGACGACCTGCTCTCGGTCGACACTTCCAAATGTTCACTGCGATTGCGCACCATTATCTCATTTCGTGTATTTGCTGCTTGGTTGGGTGGCGCATTCTTCTCTACTTCCTTTGCTTCTCTTGCAGGAGTATCATTCAGGGCACTCATCACTGACAACTGATGAGACAATATGACAATGATTGTCACCACTTGGACGACTAATATTATGCCAAACATTGTACGCGTGTCTGATATCAAATGTTTCACGTCCACTGGCATACTGGTTCACTTCAACTGATCTCACTAATATTAACCAAAATTCAAACGTACAAGAAACAACGTATGAAATTGCTAACGGCAACGATAATTAGATTAACAGTAAAAAAATCTAGTAGTCACTGTCCACAACAAATATACAAAACGATAAATACGTTATGCAGAAAATATTAGAAGTTTTTAAACTTTTATATAGCTTTGTTTGTAACAAATTTTATAATATATTGGAACGTATGACGAATATCCGTATCTTTGATGTCAAAGATAAAGATAAACTGCGACTTACACGCGTCGATTGACTGAACACACTGTGTACAGACTGGCGCGCGCTTAAAGCCACACTGAAACACTGTTGGTACGTTGTAATTCGCCAGTGAGAGGTACGCTGTCTATCTGTTATCAGAGCGTCACCCACGCGATTAGCTGATGTAGCCAGTTGCGTTTGGGCGACGAGTGACGGTTCGTAGCCAATAGAAACTACTTTGGCATGTAGTTTTATCTATACATTCTGTGGTAGCAACAATCCGTCTCTGTCCATTTATCTCTCCCTCTTTCTCTGTCTGTCTGTCTATCTGTCTATCTATCTCTCTTCTGTTTCCTTCTTTCTCTCTATCGCTTCTCTATCTCTTCCCCGCCTTGAGCTATCGGTATCACGTTTAAGCATATATAGTTCAAGGCTATGTGTACAACAATCATTTTAATGCAGAGCTAACAACTTCTCATGAAATTCTACCTAACGTTTTACTGTTCCATGTGGGGAAAGTGTGTATTCATAAAGGACAAAAAATGAATGCTGAAACGCAAAGCATCGTTCCCTTTTTATAAACTTTTAGCAAAATTGTTACGCTTCCGTGTTGGGAAACCTGTATAAATGTTATAATTGATACTCTAGCACGTCAATGACCAACAAATTTGCGTTTTAAAACAAATCACCGTCCACACACAAGAACCATCTCGGCTGCGCGTTAATATACGGCTGAAAAACTTTCGATATAATTTTGTCAAAATTATATTGTTCCGTGTCGGAAAATATTTATAAACGATAAATGACATACTGGCATTTTCAGGGCATTTAAAGGACTAAATAAATTTTTAAGAGTATTATTAAACACGATTTGCACAGATACTTTTGTTAGGTATCGGAAGGTTGATAAACTTTGAAGTTCAGGTCCACTTGAAAGACCACTTCATTTATGCTCTAGAACACTTAATCTGATAAACTCCAATGATGTAATATTAGGAAAAACAATAATGTGGCTGTCCTTACGGAAATCTACGTTCAGCGATTTCAGTTTTATACAGAGGAAAATCGTGGGCCCAATAACACTTCCCTATTCCTTCTTACGTGCTCATTGTCCAGGGAAAAGCCGATAGGTGGCGATGAAGGAGTTCTTCTTCTTCTGATAGTTGCTATCCGTTTCGGATGTTGGATATCATACAGACTATTTTAACGTTCTGTACTGCTGCACGGAATAAGTCAGTTGTATTCATGCCAAACCAGGTCCTTAAATTTCTCAGCTATGATATTCTCGGTCGCCCAATTCCTCTCTTTCCAAGTACTTTTCCTTTTAGTAGAATATAGTCAACAATAAGTGAAACCTGTTTTAATTTCTCATGAGATGTCCCAGATACTGAAGCTTCCTTATCTTTACTGTGTTAATAACTTACTTTTATTTCTTTATCTTTCTAAGAACTTCAACATATGTGCTGTCTATAAAATGTTCAGTATTCTACGGTAAAGCCACACTTCGAAAGATTCAAATTTTTTAGTTGTGGTTTCAATCAAAGTGCAAAATTCTACACTATAGAAGCGGACCAAAAATAAGTAGCAGCGTAAAAGTCTTATCTTTGTGTTTATTGTTAAATCGTGACTTTTGAATAAGCTGCTGTAGTGTAATCTGCTCTTAGCTTTTCAATAATTCTGCTCTTTATTTCTTGAGAGTGGTCCCATTGTTAATAGACTATAGTACAAAAATATGTACATTTCCTTACCCGTTCAACTGGCCTTTGGTTAAGGGTGCAGTTTGTGAACTTGTTCTTAGATACAATCATTAGCTTCGTTTTATTAACCATTGCAGATTGGTTCCAATACAGTGTAGCCATTATCCTTAGGTCTCTTCCATCTAATCCAATTTTTTTTCAGGATATCCATCCTAAAAAGGAGTTAATAAACGTTAGCTTTAAAGAAGAATAGGAGTAAGTAAGAGAGAGAGAGAGAGAGAGAGAGTGAGAGAGGAGAGACAGGGACAGAGTTTCTGAAGAGCGTGCAAGCGGAAAGGCAGAGAAAGCCTGGATAATTGAAGAGGAAACAGTAAAACTAAAATTACTGCTACCAGCAGGGGTGTCAGGCCGTGGTCTAGAGTTGTCCTGAACAAACGTTTCGGTCCACCGTCTCAGGCCATCATCAGTGCCCGAAACAATTAGCACGGTGTGCTCCAATGCACCCTAGTCGCGAGATAGACACTGTGGTGTATAACCCAGTTTTGGGAGTATAACTGTATAACTGAATAGCTACGTCTTCAGAATGCTAACATCACAAGTGCCACAACAAATTGTACAAAAGTCTATTCTAATTACTTACAAATGTGTAAAAGGAATTACTTTGTCATAAAACATATAATGTATTATTTTTTCTAAACCCTTTGATATTTCTCTATCTGTCTATATACTTAGAATATGTTTCGAAATAACTGTTGAACGCATCAACCGATTCCAGTAAAAACGTCGAAAGTTTGTCCATTATTTTACCCTAGAGATCCCCATTCTTGTGGAGATCCCCCTACTGATCTCCGATAGTAAGGGGGACAGAAATTAAAAATTAAGGGGAAATTATTAAGATATCGTAAAAATCAATGTGGCGTTTCAAATTACAAAGAATCTTAAGAAAAATATGCGAACAGTGTACAGCTTTGGAATTAGTATACAAGACCCACAAGAAGTGATCACAAATTTGAAAAACAATTATTGTAAACATGCAGCCGCAAATTCAGACAAAAGAAAATTTTAACTGAAATTTGAATGTTGCGCTTACTACAAGACGTTTTTAATTTTGGGGCTTCAAACGGAAATCAATATTTTCTGATAATTTTAAAAGTCTAAACTTGTGAGGTTTATATTTTATTTATTTATTTTATTGGAAAATCGGAATCTTTATTAATTTGATAGAATTAATATTTATCAATATTCCTTGAAAATTAGTTTTGTATCAGCACTCCTTGCCATCAAAAAGTTTGTAAGCTACGTTGAACAAACATCTATAGATTGTTATAACTTGTCTATATTTGCGATCGCTAAGTTATAAATATCTATAGAAGCATAAATAAACTTAAAAGATAGGACAGAATTATTTGTCACTTATGCACTGTGGTTATAAATATTAGAAATAAAGCAATACAATCGTTGAAATTTTAGTGTTTATTCTACGATTATGTGCTTTGAAATTGTTTTTCCCCAAAATTTGAGGCTTTGGTAATTTTTATGAAAATTTAAAAGTTTTTTAGATTAAAATATACTGTACCTGCAATTCTACTGTCAGAGAGCTTACTATTCAATACATAATGTAAATTGTAAAAAAATTTGTTTAA
Organism: Magicicada septendecula; assembly: GCA_034769895.1. Classification (NCBI taxonomy): domain Eukaryota; kingdom Metazoa; phylum Arthropoda; class Insecta; order Hemiptera; family Cicadidae; genus Magicicada; species Magicicada septendecula. The sequence goes on from CM068371.1 coordinate 3,540,367, forward strand.
AATTACATTAAGTTACTGTAATAGTGATTCTAAAAATACTGATTTATTTTATGTGATCAGAAAAGGAGCAGTGAAATCAGGGGAGATGTGGTTGTTAGTAACGGCAGAGCGGAATTGATTTAATATAGATCAAAGTGGCATTGACGTATTCCTTATGATGTCTTAAGATCGATTCCATAAATTGTTATGCGTGCGTTAGGCACAGGAAAGAAGTGTCGCTCCCCCAAGAATTAAGGGCCGTGGGATCTCCTTTTCTTTGCCATGTTAAATACAATAATTATAGGTACATTTTTCTCCAACACTCTGTTAGATGTATGCTTATATTATTTCCTATTTAAATCGCACATATGTTTGTACGACTGGAGCATGGGGATTGTTAATGTATGTTTATTTTATATTTTGTTATAATTTGTTGAAAATGAAACTAAGTTTTTGCAAAAACCTTAACGTGTAACGTATACTGTTTTAATTTGAATGAATATTTTGTAAAACCGTCTTTTCAAAATATGCAGCTTAGAATGGAAATAAAACAATAAAAATAATGAAACTATAACATTTAGGGGAAGTTCTACCTATATATCGAAAACACAATTTTCCCTGACTCGCACTTTCGTTCTCACACTATTACATCCCTGACCCATTTTCTACGTCTTCTTGCTCTTCATATTCATCTGCGAGTTTCCTTTTTGCTAAGTTTTTTGACGACTCTTTCAATTTCTTCAATTGCTTTTTCGGCCCCTTTAAATCTTATTTCATCCATATTTTTCAACGCGTTTTCAATTTGTGCCAGGGTTAATTCCTAACTTTCGCAATAATCCGCATTTACCTATGTTAGCACTGATGAAAATAACTCCTATATAAAGTAGAACGTAAAATTGTAGGTTACTTTTCGAAACAAAATTTGGTTTCATAATCCGTGTCCAAATCACGCTAGGATTTTGGGTGCAATTATGAAAGCATTTTCTGATAAGCTTACGGCTAGACAATTTCTTAAAGATTGGTTTAATTCCTTCCATTACAATTTTTGGGAATTGGGTGAGATTTTTTTATAGAGTTTCATACTGTTTTATTTTTCCCATTACCCCGTTGGTATTTGAAGTAACTTTCGTCGCCTTTTGGGTATAACTCATAAACGGGTGTCTCATTGCTTGGAGCACTGAAGCATGCAAACACTGGAGCATGTCTTATTGTGTTCTACTGAACAAAAAAGCATAAATTTAGCGTCAAATCAATCATAAATGTGTACACAATAAAATTAGCTTAAAAAAAAAAGATTTTTTAAACCATTGGGTCATCCAAGTACCCTTACAAGAACAAATTGGTTTCAGTTTGGTCTAAATCGAAACAGATTCATCCATTTAAGGTAAAGTTCAATTAGACGATACTAACCACGTATTAGCACTTGAAACTAGTTTCCCAAGAGTGCTGAGTGTTGTTACAGATTTAACAAAATTCACTCTAAATCTTATTCTGTATTTGGAAATGTATTTCAGCCTTACCGATTAACCACACAGTTTTGTATCTTTTGTCAGAAGCAGTTGGTGCAGTAGACAGAAGTTTATTACCACTTTTGACACACAGAAACCACGTGGGTTACAGAAAAACCTCTGGAAACTCTGAAGAATGCTTACTTGTATTATTATTATTATTATTATTATTATTATTATTATATTATTATTATTATTATTATCATTATCATTATTTTGTGAAAACTAAAGGTTGCATTTTTAGAGATAAAATACGAAATGAAGATATAAGAACTGAGCTAAATGTATATCATATGGCCAGCTGAATAAGAGAAGGACAAATAAAATGGAGGCAGCATATCGAGAGTATAGAAGATATGAGGCTACCTAAACAAGTAATAAGATACAGACCTCAGGGAAGACGTGATATAGGTAGACCAAGGAAGAGATGGGTTCAGTGAAGTCGGAACAGTTTGTATGCCTATACTTTGATATGGAGAAGAAGAAGACGATTATTTTGTTGTTGTTGTTGTTGCGTTTTCTTAATATTTTGGCGGGCCATTCGTGAGTTCTGCAAGTTCTGATCTTCGTCACCAGTATTCCTTCATCCTCTGACTTGCTTTTGCTTCATTTTATTCCGATTTTGTCCCTCCTCAATTTGCCCTGCGCTATTTACTATGTTTTTTACCTTGAATTCACATTTTTCTTGACATTGTTGTGCGTTTCTTGCGTCTTTCTACATTCTTGGAGCGGTCGTGGCGTAGTGGCTAGCGTGTGACGCTGCTACGCTGTCGGCGCGGGTTAAATTCCCGCCAGGGGCCATCTGATTTAGATACGGCCGTTCCCCCTCGCAAGGTAATGGCAACCCAGCGAGTGGTATCCTGGCTAGTATAAACCCCCCCCCCAAAAAAAATAATAATTGCCGTTCGGATCCGGCGTTAAACTGTAGGTCCCATATACCTGTGAGAGACTCAGTCACACACGCACTACGGGTATATGCGGGGAGGGTACTAACCAGTCGAAAGACTGAAGGACTACGAACTGAACTACATTACTGCAAGACTAGCATCTTCTTCGTTATTCTTCCCATCTCAATCCTTCTAAATTGTCCATAGGAAGCCATTCGGATTTTCTTTTCTTTGTTGAAATTTTAAACGTTTTACAAAACTCTTGGTTTGGTCTCGTGTAAAAGGTAATCGCTGTATGCTGATAGTTTTCTGCTCCCCAGGCAGTATTTTCCTCAAACATGTCCTTTTTTCCTCTATTTTCGACAATCGTTTACTAGCTACTGTCTTTGCCGCATATAAGCATTCCGGTTTGATTATAGTGCCATAGTGTCTCAACTGAGGATACTGATGCCAATGTAGAAGTGTACGTATTCTAACAGACTTATTGTTTTTTTTTTTTTTTGTGAAGTGTTTGTGAGGATCTGTCGAAAAATATAACACAAATTTTAATTTATTTATGTCGATGTTTCGACAGTGTTTATTGTCATTATCAGGACAATCGTTGCTGACACCAAACACACAACTGTCGCTTGGTGTCAGCAACATTTGTCCTGATGATGACAATAAACATTGTCGAAACGTCGACGCAAATAAGTTAAAATTTGTGTTACATTTTTGTCCGATCCTCACAAAAACTTCACCGAAAAATTCATTGATAGACGGTCACTACGAATATAAGGATACTTATTGTTGTAATTATTATTAATAATATTAATTTTATAATATTTTTATTAAAACTCGGAGGGACGAAATTCACAGATATATTGGTCGATGGCCTTCTAAGACATTAAAAAAATTATAAAAGTTATAGGTCTAGAATGACCGTAGTAACTGCCGTCAGACTGAGTCCAACATGATGGTAAATCTTCGTGAAAGATTTACTTATGACCTACAATCCCTCCGCTGCATGTGTGTGTGTGTGTGTGTGTGTGTGTGTGTACGCAGCCGCAGACGTACTGCGTACTGTCACATAATTTACATCTGTATTTACGACCACACATTTTACAAAATTTCAGAACTTCAGAACAACCAAACTGTGGCCTCATCCTTTGTGCTAGCTGATAATGCTGTTTCTCTACGGAAGTTTATAATCGCCCAGATTACTCTTATCAGTAAGGTCACGTGTTATTTTTGGTTTCCAGCATTTGCCCAGCAGCAGTGTTGGGTCAGAGAAACCACACCGTCAGACCCATCGCTTACAACTATGACAGACACATTGACTTCGTTTGCGCTGATAACGTTTGGTAGATAAACACATATCCGCGTATTTCAGATGAATCGTTTCTTAAATACACGTGCTTAAGAACTGTCGAAACGTAGGAAGTAACACAAGTATTCACAGCTGTTCATATGGACAGGCTGCTGGAGCCCGCTTCTGCCATATTTAATAAATCTATTCCTGTCATCTAAGTAATTGTATAAATATAAGTTTGAAAATGTATTGTTTTCTATTTATAGGTAATTAAAATTTTCTCAACTTTCTGTTTGTCTCAACGGTAATTCAACGCAACATTTCATCTTTACTGATGAATTTAATTGATGGTTTTTGACAATTGATGACTTCATCAACTTCCGTGGACGTAATTATGCCTGATACATTTCAAAACTAGGTTCCTACCCCTAAAATTTTGTAACGTTTAAAAAATGACGTAAATCGTAGTTTACAGTGATGACTGTAAAACAAACTACTATTATAGGGCTTCAAAGCAATACAATTTTCTATAAATCACGTGGACAACGAAATTCTGAATACACTACGCAACAGAAATTTAGAAACGCAGTTAAACTGAGAAGTGACATAAACGTTTGTTGTGGAAAGACAATCTTGTTCAAAAACCCTATTTTTATTTTAACATGTTTTCAAAATTAAAATCATTTAAGTCATTTAAATAAAACTTTACCCATTCTGAGTCAGTAAAATATTTTTGAAAAAAGTAAGAAATTTAGTTTTTATAAAGTTATTAGCTGAATAGTTTTGCTTCCAAAATTAATTATGGAAAATAAGCACACGTAAATGTCATCCATCCGTTCTCGTCAGCAGGAAGCGCGAATTGCGAGGTGTCTCGAAGTAAACTCATAATACTCATTACATTTGCCATTATTTGTGACACAAGAAAAATTTTAATAAAACAAAAATTAATTCTGAAACATCTTCTCCTTTTTTTCTTCTTATTACGTGTTTCCGGCTTGTTTTTCTATGACACAATGTCTCCAGTAGATGTTCTCTGCCATTGTCCAATATGAGGGATGGTCTTATGCCAGAGTGAACTATGTGAATTTTTTTTAATTTTGACTTTTTTATGTTGGTATAATCTACATGTTGTGTTTTGTCTTATGCCAAAGAGAACTGTGTGAGCAAACAATAAAAACTGTGTGTACGATAATATTTTGTTTTGGTGTAAGGTTGGTAGTACCATTAGTCTTATGCCATAGTGAACTATACACCAGTCCAAGATGGCTTCCGGTGGACATAGTTCAAGTCACTTTAACATTAACATGTATGATATGTTAAGTGAAAACAGTGAAGACGGACTTACTGACTTCAGCAGTGGTTCCTCAGATAATTACCGTCCTAGCAATGAATCAGAACATTCAGAATCAGGCAAGTTAATAACTTTTTATCACCAAAAACTACATGGACCAAAAGGGTTATGTTTGATAAAATTTGTCTTTTGCCAGAGTGAACCATGTACAAAAGTAGTTCTTGCTTTGTCCACTAAGAGCAGTAGTGGAATAAAAGTAGAGATAACAACTTAAAAACACATATTGTACCTTTGCTTATGAAATCAAAACAAAATATTTCAATATTTTGCTAATAGACAAGAAAAAAATTACATGGTTCACTCTGGAAAAAGTAAAGCCTACAAATGTTTCTTTTGGATGCTAATTTTGAAAACATGAGTAATGATGTGGATTTATTGGTTATGTTGTAAAAAGGGATTGCTAAGCCTGAATTTTGGTATTATAATTTCAGCAATATGACATTAATGGGCATGATAGTAATTTTGTTTTCTTTGACAGCTGAAGAAGATGAAGAAGCTGAAGAGCCCCTTAAGAAACGGAGAAAGGCTGACTCAAAAGAATGGAAGAAAAATGTTCGAAAGCTAAACAGAGTGTCTGGTAAAGAATATATAAATACTTTGTGTACAGTGATTCCAGCTAGAGTTTTTAAAAACTACTTCTGTAATTACAAAATGAAATGTCAAAATGAAGTTACATCTGAAGAGAAGGAGAATTTTTTAAATTTGTTTTATAATGAACCACAGTCCTGGGAAACACAAACAAGCATTATAGCTGGTGCTGTAAAATGCAATACCGTCAAAAGAAGACGTAATGTAAATGATGCATCTAAAAATCAAGTTAGTCGAACATTTTATATGAATACTAAACACGGGGATATAAAAGTGTGTAAAAAAATGTTTATGGAGACATTACAAATCAATAGTAGTAGGGTACATCGTGCATTACTAAAAAAATCTGGAATTTTAAGTGACCTTAGAGGAAAGAAAGTTCCCCAAAACAAAGCCCCAGAATCCACAGTGGATCTAATTAAAAACCATGTACAGAGTTTTCCTACAGTTGTTAGCCACTACTGTAGAAATCAATACAAAAATCAGTATTTGGATACAAATCTAAATCTCTCACTAATGTATAGACTCTTTGTTGATAGTATGAAAGAAAAAAATATAGATAAAATCCCAAGTCAATCATAGTAAGAAAAAGTGTTTAGAAGGGATTTTAACCTTAGTTTTAAGCATCCCAGGGAAGATACCTGTCACACATGTGACAGGCTGAAAGTTGAGTTGAAAGCAGTGAAAGAAACTAAAAATGAAGAACAACTTAAAGTTAAAAAGTTAAATCAAGAGTTACACCACAGAAAAGTAGAGCTAGCTCGTTCTGAAATGAAAAAGGATATAGAAAGTAGCAAAGAAGAAAGGGCAACAGTAATTTCATTTGACCTGCAGAAAGTTATGCTTCTTCCTAGACTTACTACAGGTGTTGTTTATTATAAACGGCAGCTGTCATGCTACAATCTGGGCATTCATAGTTTTCAAAATGACATTGGTACAATGCATGTTTGGGATGAGAGCATTGCTTCAAGAGGGTCACAGGAGATAGGATCCTGTATATTAAAATATATCAATACACATAACCATAAAGATATATTAATTGCTTGGTCTGACTCATGTGGTGGTCAGAATCGCAACATAAACATGGCTGTGTTATGGATGTATTTAGTCCAGTGCCCATCCTTAAACATAAAAGAGGTAGTTCATAAGTTTGCTGAGCCAGGACATTCGTATTTACAAAATGGTAGTGACTTTGGTGATATTGAAAAAAAATTGAAGTAACATCCTGAAATATATATCCCCACACAATGGTATGACATAATTTTAAATGCCAGAGTAAAAAAAAAATAAATCTGAAGTAGTACACATGAAAAGAGAAGATTTTAAAAGTATGGATATGTTAAAACAAAATTTGGTAAATCGAAAAAAAGATGTAAATTGGCAAAAGATAGAATGGAAACTAACTCAAGCGAAACTAAATGATATCAAATCCCTTTTGCAGTTTGTACCACCAGTTTTACAATCAACTCCAACAGGGTGACGTGTTGGATGATAGGTGTGATGAAGTTGACGTGGAAACAAGCTGTGATGACAAAGAAGATTGACCTAATACCATGAAATTCCAAGCTTGTATGTGTTTTATTTACTAAACAATATTCTTAGATTTGATTTTAACCATCTTCAGTTTAAATAAAATATGTAAAAAAAAACCGTATGTTCATTATTCTTATGCCAGAGGGAACTACCAGCCAAACCTTTCGCTAAAGTGAACTATGTACTGCTATCACTGATAAAAAAAGTTAAAAAACGGTTATAAACAAGTCCTGCTACTTTTATTTAATAATAAATAACTTTAGCATTATTTGCTACACCTTTCCTAATTTATTACAGAAAAAAATATTTAACGTGGATTTTTTAATATGATTCTAACTTTAAACATTGATAGTGAAAAAAATGCATTTTGGCTGTTGGTTCACTCTTGTATAAAACCATTCAGTTGTCGTTCAATATTGCATCCATATTTGATTTTAGTCTTAAGCTCTTGGTATGTCTGTCTGAGTCACAACAATTTTTACTATGAAAAAGTAAGAATTTTTTTTTTTTTAATTTATTATCTGAATAGCCATGCTTCCAAAATTAGTCATGGAAAATAACAACATGTAAATGTCACCCGTTTTCATCAGCAGGAAGCTCGAGTCGCGAGTTGTGCAGAGTTACGAGTCTCCAACTGGATTGGATTAGGTTCAATTGATGTTAATTTCTAATTCTGGCAGGGAGTGAAGCGACTTTATACCACCGGGGCTAACAAACGGGGTCGCTTTTTTGGGTATCCGGAATTGACGATGCGCGGTCAGGTGCGTTTCACCCAAAAGAAGTACGTCGGGCCTGTGACAGGTATCGAATTCTAAGAGCTCAGAATGGCGGGAGGCGAGACCGTTGGCGTTCCACGCCTGAATTGCAAGATATCGTTTGAGTGATTGCCGTGTTGGTCTGTTGTTCATAACAGTCCGACAACACAGCACGCTCCCACCAGAAGAAGGAACTTGTCTTGGCGAGAGGCAGTGGCAAAGCGCAAACGAATAGATTTAGAGGAATAAGCTACCTTCTACAAATCATAGCTTGCAATAAAGTCTGTGAGGTCGGTGAGGTCATCGTCAGATCTGGGGGTGAGCGTTTGGCTGCAGCTACAAGGCTGCGGCGGGGCGAGGCGGTGAAGCTTTCGGGGCAGGCTCAGGAGCGGGTGGCCGCTACGGATTCTGGAGGAGAGGCTTAGGTACAGTGGCGGGTTTTGGCTAGCCCGTGGGTTGTGCCGAAATTATCTTAGAATTTTTACCTCAACGAGGAAACCCAGGTGTGGGTGGCGGCGGCAGGGGAGGATTAAGACACACGGCCTGCTCTTAAATGAAAATTAAAGAGCAGTTAAAGCATGCAATTTGAGAGATTATCTACGAAACAACGACATAAGAAAACACCTGAAATTACAGTCGGTTCTGGAGAGAATAAAGTAATACAGGAAGAATACAGGCATACTTTATATACAGGAGGAAGTCCCATGTGGAACGCATGGTAGACACGCGTAGTCCTAAACAAGTGTTTGAATATAGGTGAGTGGCGACGACAGATCGTGGAAGAACCTGGAAAAAATGGTCACAGACCATGTAAAATCCGAAGGGGCTATGGCCCAAGCCATGTAGTGAAGAAGAAGAAAACCAACCTAAATTAGGAGAAACCAACGTAACCCACCCTAACGACTGTGTGCGGTGGAATAGATCAATGTTTTTCTCCTTATTATTATGATTGTGATTATTATTATGATTATGATGATGATTATTATTAATATTATTATTATTCCGGATGTACAATATTTACAGATTTTCCGGAACCAAAGGTTACAAAAGTGATTGAATTCTCATCTGTCACTGCTGCTTGTCTATTCAGTTCATTTCAGTTCGTAGTCCTTCAGTCTTTCGACTGGTTAGTACCCTCCCCGCAAATACCCGTTGTGCGTGTGTGACTGAGTCTCTCACAGGTATATGGGACCTACAGTTTAACGCCGGATCCGAACGGAAATTTTTTGGGGGGGGGGAGGGTTTCTACTAGGCAGGATACCACTCGCTGGGTTGCCATTACCTTGCGAGGGGGAACGGTGTATCTAAATTAGATAGCCCCTGGCGGGAATTGAACCCGCGCCGACAGCGTAGCGTCGTCACACGCTAGCCACTACGCCACGACCGCTCCTTGTCTATTCAATGATCTTTAATTTCTCGTTCCATCAATGTATTCTGATATTATTCTATCCAGGTGATAGGTGATCTTGGTATTTTGCTTACTCCTGGTGGGGTCCTTTCCATAACTCTCCTTGGCAATCTTTCCTGTGCCAATCTTTTGTGTGCCCATAACACTGTAAAGTTTGTTTGGATAAAATCAACAATTGAATTTTTCAATGTTTTTTCTTTAATGCAACAAATGTCTCTCACAGCCAGAAATCAACGCGAGTCAGACCACGGTCACAGTTCATGTTTATATTTACAAAGTTTGCTCAATCAAAACATTTACATTTGTTACACACAATACAATGATAAAGAACGCTCAGACAGCAAGCGAGCGGTGACTCACAGCAGCACCGAGTTCACACAGCCACTGGCTTTCTGCTTTATTGTCTTATACTCATATCTGTTGACAAACACTTCAAATGTCCTCATCACTACTACTACTACTACTACTACTACTACTACTACTACTACTACTACCACTACTATTGCTACTACTACACTACTACTACTACTACTACTACTACTACTACTACTACTACTACTACTACTACTACTACTACTACTACTACTACTTTGCTTAACGCTTTGCAGCTTACGTTTCGGTTACCCACCTATCTGTTGCGGATGATTAGAGATTACTTGCGTGACAGGACATTACTTTATGACACTACATCAGGATGCCGGATCAAAGAGGTCACAGCAGGGGCAGCTCAGGGATCAAATTCTTGGGCCAGACTTGTAGAACGCTGCATATGATGGTATTCTCCGGATGGAAATGCCCGAAAATACATACTTAGTGGGGTACGCTGATGATGCAGCGGTTGTCATAGCGCGAGATGTGGAACTGGCTCAGATGAGATTAAGGCAGGTTATGCTACGAGTCAGTTCCTGGATGACAGACCACGGCTTAAAACTGGCAGCTGACAAAACAGAAATCGTGCTGATCACAAAGACGTATCTCCCCAACATCTTGCCAATGCAGGTCGGAGAAGACGCGGTGCACACAAAAGCCGCAATTAAGTATCTGGGAATACTGCTAGACACGAAGCTTACGTGTTGGCCACAAATAAAACGGGAGGCTGAGAAGGCTGCAACTGTAACCGCGGCACTTAGTAGAATTATGGCAAACACCAGTGGGCCGAAACCTTCGAAGCGACGGCTACTTATGTCGGTCACGCATTCAATACTGCTTTATGGTGCGGAGATATGGGCTGATGCACTCAAGCTCGAGAAACACAGACGACGTATGTCAGCAGTGCAGCGAAGCGACACGCTCAGAGTGGCTTGTTCCTACCCCACAGTTTCCGAGTCCGCGGTTCTTGTCATCGCGGGAATACTATTACTACTACTACTACTACTACTACTACTACTACTACTACTACTACTACTACTACTGCTACTGCTACTACTGCTACTACTGCTGCTGCTGCTACTACTACTACTACTACTACTACTTCTACTACTACTACTACTACTTCTACTACTACTGCTACTACTGCTACTACTACTACTGCTACTGCTACTGCTACTACTACTACTACTACTACTACTACTACTACTACTACTACTACTACTACTGCTGCTGCTACTACTAATACTACTGCTGGTGCTGCCGCTGCTGCTGCTGCTGCTGCTGCTGCTACTAGTCAGTTGACTGGACTTATCGCGAACATGACCAGATTAATGATTTCATAACGTAGTTTCTAACTGGCACGGCCTGTTCCAGGCTTACGTATATAGGATGGGGGAAAGTAAACAGACTAAACTGCATTTTCTGTAAATAGGAATTAGACGATATAAAAGAGGAGAGGCAAACCCTGGAAAATGTAGTGGGACAGATCTCACCAGAAAATATCATCGGAATGATGATGGAGAGCGAACACCACTAAGATCAGGTAGCAGCCTATATACAGAAGGCGCTTAGGCAAAACCGAAGCTAATCTTGCTAGGGCCGCTGACAGAATAGCATAAAACAGGTATCGTGGACCCGCTGAAGGTTTAAAACTGATGAGCGTTCGCAGAACGAAGTACAAGTGGCACCACCTTGAAGTATTGCGAAAACTGAGTCCCGAGATGGATCCATGCCGTGGACAACAAGGTTTGTGGTTTTGGTGTGTGCGGGTCTCACACACCGTAGGAGTGCGGACCATCCTGCGGCGAACGCAGTCCCCTTCGTAAAAAAACGAAACAAAACTGCTCCTGTTACTGCTGCTGCTGCTGCTACTGCTGCTGGTGCTTCCAATACTGTGATGGGTTAGACAATGACAAGATACATTGTGGTGGGTGCTGAGTTAGTTAAATACGAGGTTTGATCGAAAAGTTTATGCAGTTCTCGTTTATTTCAAAACTCGTGGCTTCATTCATCAACACTTAAACTATCGCCTTCAAAGTAGTCTCAGTCGAATGTAACATGATAAACTATCCGTTTTCCAGACTTAAAAATATTTCAAGCATGCAATTGTTAGTACAGCATTGAGCTCGCTTAGCGATTTTCGTTTTATGTCTTCAACGGTCGCCAAACGTCTTTTTGTGGAAATTATCACTATTGGGAGGTGGAACATTTTGCGTTGGAACACATCTAGTGAATACGGCAGTTTTCGTGTCATTATTGTGGCGTGTTTCGTTTTGCCTAGACTGGCAACATTCTTAACGTGCAATGACGTGCTCGTAAATTATTCGTCAGTAAATTCGGCGGCCGTTTTCTACGAATTACTTCATAAAAACGGCGTAAAATGTTGAAATAGTACTCTTTATTTAGTCTACCACTGCGCGTAGCGATGAAATTTCATCTAGGCCTAACACTAAAACATAATCTTCATCTGACAACTACGAACTTCAACTCATTTACGGCAAAGTTTTAAGCTTGTGAACCGCTTGTTAATCCACAGCAGTCTCACCAGAAGCCTTCTGAACATGTTTGCACAAAAAAGGAGTTTACGTCACACTTCACAAAATTTAATTCATGTTTTTCAATATTGCGTTGTAAAATGAAAACAAATACCTCCTAATACACCTAAGGCCGACTTACTCAGTTATGTGTGAAATCTATACTTTGCATCAAACAGGACTAAAAGTTTAGAGGATTGTCACTAACATGTGTACCAACATCACATAAAAACAGTTTCTTAACCGGACACTAGTAGGAGTGGAAATTACAAAAACTCTGGAACGTTTTGATCAAACGTATATACGCTAAAACGTAGGCCGAGTTGGAAGTTACAGATGCAAACCCAAATTATCAGGTAAAATGGAAACGGAATCACCAAATGCATTGTGTAGGACAATATTGGTACCAAAATTGATAAACCGTAGGTTTAACTCCCTTAAGAAAATATTTAAATTGTGGTTGAGAAAGGAAAATTCTAAATCAGTGCCAGTGTGGAATCCGTTTGAAAGCAGTTTGAATTCCGTAGAGATGAGCATGTTCAGAGAACAAGAACTCGAAGTCAACAGAAAGTCTAAAACGGTATAGTGTGTGTGTTTGTGCTGGCCTTGCTGGATGTGGAAAGACATTCAGTATTGTCGGACAGTGACGACCAGTTAAGCCGTAGGACACTGCCTAAGTATCAGACTATTGCGTTAATATAGAATTCAGTTACGTTGCCTTGTTAAGTATGCGAGTCTGTGTGTTGAACGTATCTATGACACATTTACATACACAACCAGACAGTGTGGATTTTTATGTTTATTTGAGACACGTTCAAATACTATGCCATCAATGTCTCCGTTTTAATACTTTAATGAACTATTTAAATTCTTGCTGAGAAACAAAAATTCTAAATTGGTGCCAGTATGGAATCCGTTTAATGTGCCTGTTCAGAGAACACGAAGATGAAATCACCACGTGACTTGATACAGTGTGTGTTTGTGTTGGGTTCGCTGGATATGGAACACATATTGAGTACTGTCAGATAGTGACGAGCATCTTAAGGACGACCTGCGCAGACTCGGTGTAAGAAGATGGAGACGACTGGAGGCGCATTGCCCAGGAAGATAAGGCTCATCATGGTTCCTTGCCTCGAAATGCTATTTCCTTTGTTCTTATAGTAGAGATTTTTATATTGTACTGTTTGCAAATCTGATGACGCTTAGAAACATATTTTTGCAAATCAGACTCTGTGTTTTGAAGTACAAGCAAGTCGTCAGCTATTCTTGTCCACAATCTTCATGTCCGTATAGAAACGCATTACATACAAACATTATGTTATACAATCTACAAACGGTGTTACAATACATGTAGGAAAACATAAACAAATTACAAAATTAATATCACTAGAAAATATCAGCCTCCTTGGCTGACACAATCATTTTTTTCACTTGAGAGAGAAGTTGAAAAGGTAAACCTCAGTTATTCATTTTTACGTCGTTTCGTTGCGTCTTTAACGAATAATAATGAGATCGTTGTCAACGGTATTATTCAAAGAGACGGCAAGGAACTGTGTCTGCGGTAGAGGAAGTCGTAAAAGAGATCGATATATCGATACTGGGTAACGAGGCGAATACTGTTGTTGGATACTTCAGTGCGGCCTTTTCAGAAACACACGCCGCGCCGGCAGGGCGAGTCGACAAACTTGTAGAACGACACCATCGAACGCATGAGAACGTTCCGCGCTACGTAACAGTACTACAGAATGTTAGACAGTGGTGTCGACATAAATACGAGAGGTGAAGCAGGAGTGATCATTTCAATAAATGAAGAATTTAAAAGGGTTATAAGACGCTATGAATGGCTAAGTGAAAAAACAATTTCAGTAAAATTGAGATTGAAAGTAGGTAATCTAACCATGGTTGAAGTTTATGCACCGGAGAAAGGACGGAAAAAAGAATCTGAGGAATTATACCAAAAACTGCAAGAAGTAATTGATAAGGTAAATAAAACGACTTCCTCTTTATTGCAGGCGACTTAAACGCACGTATTGGACATTTCCAAGCGTCTCGGATAATAATGGAGAACAATTATTAAATTACAATGAAAATTGCTTACTTAATCTTGTAAGCTTTAATAATTTCAGGATCACTAACACATTTTTTTTTACACTAGGAGATACACAAATACACCTGGACTGAAAGAGGTTTATATTTGATATTATAATAGATTATATTATTGTTGGAGCGGTCGTGGCGTAGTTACTAGCGTGTGGGGCTGGTATGCTGTCGGCGCGGGTTCGATTCCCGCCGGGGCCATCTGATTTATATACGACCGTTCCCCCTCGCAAGGCAATGACAAACCAGCGAGAGGGATCCTGCCTAGTATATACCCTCCCCAACTATGCGGTTCGGATCCGGCCTTAAACTGTAGGTACCATATACCTGTGAGAGATTCCGTAACACACGCACCACGGATATTTGCGGGGAGGGTAAAAACGATTCGAAAGACTGAAGGACCCAATATATATTATTGTATACTATCAAAAAGTAATAAACCTAGTTTTGAACACAGTACTCTTTAGAGGAAGCGACGTCCATACTGACCACCATCTAATGATTAGTAAGATTAGTTTGTTAAGAAATTGGTATCGGTACTCGAATAAGGAAATGAAAACACAGAGCAAGGAAGATCAATTCAAAGTACGGCTTCTAGAAGAGGATTCCATAAAAGATTTGTATCAAAAAAGAATAAATGTCTACTTACAGCAAATAGACTACAATCCTGAGATTGAGACAGAATGGTAGTGTAGTACGGAAAGCCGCAAGTGAAGTGTTGGGAGCACAGAACATATTATCAAAACGTAAGCGTTGTCTAAGGACGTGGGATCCTGAATTAGAAACATTAGTGAAAAACAAAAAGGAAGCTTACCCAAAATTCATTAACAATAGCACTTATGGCTCAGAAACGTGGACAATGTCTGCTAGACAAATATCAAGAATTCGGGTTACGGAAATAAAGTTTTTGCGTTACATAGATTACAAAATTAGATATGAGAAGAAACACTCAGATAAGAGAGGAATCAAAAGTTGAAGAAATAAACGAAATCATCAATAAGTATAGAAAATGCTGGAAACAACACATTAGCAGAATGGGCAGTGGCAGATTACCCAAGGTAGTCTTACTAATGAGCTGAAAGGGAAAAAAGCCTGGAAAGACCCAAGAAGAGACGGTCCGACCTGTTTGAAGCCGGAACAGATTAAACGCTCTAAACCATAAAGAAGAAGAAGAATGCATGTAGAAGTAAATACAAATCTATCATTCTACACGGCTTACCTTGCTATCTACATGGTTTGCATTGGGCTTACAGTTTTTTTAATACTTCATCATAAAAATTAGTTGAAAGTGTTTGTAGCTAACAAAGTCTTGCACCTCTTTGCAACTGGGAAACAACCTTCACAGAAGAAACTTAAGCCATTTGTATAGTCGAGCCTCCGAAAGTGTACAATTGCCGAATTGTCTTTCTTCTTCTTCTCCTCTTCAAGAATTCGGTTATATAAACCAGTTCCGGGACCCACTTCATCCTCGGGCGACCCACGTCTCTTCTATCAATGGCTTTATAGTTCAGTGCCGCTTTCGGCAATCGATCCTCTGTCATCCTTTGCAGATGATCCCACCATTGTCTTCTGCAAACTGAAGTATTTTAATTTGTGTCCTTTACTTCGAGTTTTGCTCTGATGTCTTCATTTATTATTCTATCTTGCAATATAAAATTTAAAGTATTCTGAAGGAACTGCATTTCAGTACTCTGAATCTTGCCGTTTTCTTTTTTTGTCATGATCCACGCCAAATTGCCAAATTGTGCACATAATCTGTGAAAAGTTTTAGCTGGTTTATACAGTGTAAGCGTTTAATTAATAATTACACGATGCGCTGGGGACACTTGCACCTCCTATTCACAGTGAAACAAACGACTTTAGAAAAAAGTTGGTAGCGCTTCGTACGTCTAAGCACTGCTACCCACTGCTCACTGTTGCCAACGTTGACGAGATTCAAAGTACGACGTGGCAGCTTCAAAAGTCTCGTATATCAGTTGATTAGATAATATCTTAGTTTCTTCATAGACAATTTTTTTGCTATAAAATTGTACCGACTCGCCTGAAGAAGAACATAAATTTCTAGTGGCCGAACCGTTTTTCGTATTACAATATTACGAAATGTAATAAGACACGCCCTGTGCCTAAAACAGTAATCTTTATTTACACTACACAATTACTTAGGTTTAACCCACTAAGGTGTAAGCTTGTTATAAATGACAGAAAAATATAACAAGTAATGCACAGAAACTACTTACTTAGGAACAAGTCTTACAAGTAACAGTAAGGCAAATGAAGAAATAGAACATCAATTGATGAAAGTAAGAAGAATTGCTGGATGGATGAATAACCTAATATGGAATAATAAATACCTCACGCATAAAGCAAAAACTAGGGTTTACAAAAGCACAATACGTCCAGTAATATCCTATGCATTAGAGACCAAGCCAGTTACAGCAACAACTCAAAGAAAACGACAAACTTTAGAAATGACTATATTACGGAAGGTACTAGGAAACAAGGTACCCAAGGTAAGACAAGGTACAATAGGTTGCCAAACAGTAGTATAAGAGAAACTTGTAATGTAACAGATATTAATTCTTGGTTGCGGGAATAAGAAGGATATGGAGTGAACACATATTAAGACTAGATGACATAGGGCTAGTGAAAAAGGCAAGAGATAGCTAACCAAACACCAACAAGAGCATTGGTTGGCCAAGGAAGATGTGGAGTGACAGCAGGTAGGACCGTTGTTATACAGCAGGACAGCTCAGTTCTAACAAGGAAGTTAAAGAAGAAAAAGTCTTAGGTTTCAGTATTCTAAACCTAAGACATTGAAACTATGCCTAGTATCTGATATAATATTTATTTATTCCGGCTGTACAATGTTTACACATTTTCCGGAACAAAAGATTATATATGAGTGATTGAATTCTCATCTTCCACTGCTGCTTGCCCATCCAAATATCGTCTTCAATATCTCGTTTCCTCAATATAGTCTGAATTTTTTCAATCCAAGTGATCGGCGGTCTTCCTCTTTTTCTTCTTCCTGGTACGTTCCATTCCATAACTCTCCTTGACAAACTTTCCTGTGCCATTTTTCGTGTGTCCATACCATTGTAATTTTCTGTTTGGATAAAATCGAAAATTGAATTTTTTACATTGATTCTATCCTTAATGACTTCACTTCTAATTTTCTCATGTCTGGATACTCTTGCAGAACGTCTCCAAAAGTCCATCTCTGCTGTCATTAATTTTGTTCTTGTGTGTATATTAGTAGTCCAAACTTCTGAGCCGTAAGCCATGATATACCTCTAACAATGGTTTTAAATATTGTAACGTGACATAATATAGCAGAAGATTTGTAAGTTTGAAATAATAAAGAGAAGCTGTATACTGAACAATTGATAAACCGAATTGTTAGAATAAGACCAATAACGACATATAACACAGACAAATACTATGACTATGACTTTACCCAATTGATTGGAAACGTGATTGAAGAACGTAATTAAAATCATTAATTGTACTCCCATATTTAAAAAAAAAAAAAAAAGATTATGATAATTTTGCCAATGTGGAAGTGCAAAGCTATAAGAGATAAGATGAATTGTAAAATAAAAATAGTTTATGTAAACGTTAAATAATTGAATGTGAATAAGTTAAAGATAAAAACAATTATGATAAGAGAATAAAAGAATAGAATAAATATGTAATAAAGGTAACATGTTGAAAAGACCAAATTTATGACAAATGACAAACATGGACCAAAATTCCTTGAAACGGAGATAGGACGAATTGAAAGAGTCAAAAAGTTCAAGTACCTAGGTGAGACTATACAGGAGAATGGGTTGGAAAAAGCAGCTGTTGGAGATCGAATTCTAAAAATGGAAAGAGCATATGGATTAACAAAAAATATCTACAACAAGAAATGCATCTCCTGGAATGCCAAAATAAGGCATTACAACACCGTCGTAAAAACGGAATGTCTCTACGCCAGTGAATGCCTCTCGATGAACTATAACCTCGACAAACTACAAGTCTTGGAAAGGAGAATTCTAAGAAAATTCATGGGTGCAGTTCGGACTGAAGATGGATGGAAGCTGCGAAGCAATAGGGAAGTCTACCAGAACGTGGAAAGAATCTCGGAGGCTATGCGGAGGAGGAGGCTGACATTTCTCGGACATCTATACAGAATGGACAAAAATCGATTAACCAAACAAAAATTCGACTACCTCTGGAAGAAGAAGACCACTACAACGTGGATTAAGGAGGTTAGAAAAGATTTAGAAAAGTCGAATATCACAGAGTCCCAAATGTTAGAAAGAAGTGAATTTAGGAGTACAGTGAAAAATCTGGAATTGTTTCAAGATGCAGGAAGACCTAATAGAAGTGGACGAACTTGGACAGAAGATCAAAGGAAACAAGCCAGTGAGCGTATGAAGGAGTATTGGAGACAGAGGAAACTCCAGGCAAAGAAAAAGAAATAAAGTTGTAGCGTGATCCTAAGTGGTCAATTCGCTTTTTTTTTAAAAAAAAAAAAAAAAGTAACATGTTACAAGGTGAAATAAAGTGTAGGGTAATTGAAAAAGAAAAGTGATGTGAACAAATAATGACTTTAGATAAATAAACATTGAACTATGAATATTATAATAACTGGGGAACAATTAATATGCGCCCAGATATAATTCAGGTTTTTGAGACATATACCAAAGCCGTACCATCTGCAAAGCCTAGAGGTGGCTTTTCCGATTATCAAACCCGAGGTCAGTTAAATACGTAACAGGCTAAATTGCCTAAGGAATTTAACCTCAAATAATACCATTTTTTAAATCGGGTTCACATTTGTTAAATTGAATCTCCAAAGACTCTGGATTACAAATAACCACACTTAAAACCAAGGTGAGGTTTTTTTCGTGGAACTGATCCCGTACGGGCCAAAATTGTTATAGATGGTACTGTCCTGCAACAAGTCAGCAATTTTGAATACCTGGGCTACAGTGTGTCTTATAATGCAAGCAACTACATTGTGAATAAGTTGCATAAGTTCAACTTTATGTGCGTGACCATCAGGCGAACTCTTTAAGTCAGCAAGTAAATAAACACGCCGAAACTTCTACAAGGTGGTGGCTCTTCCCACACCTCCTTATGGGTCTAAGAATTTGAAGTTAACTAAAGATCAGGACAGTCGCATCCAAGCGGCTGAAATGAGATTTTTCAGGCAGGTGGCAGTGTATAGTCTCCATAATCATAGAAGAAACACAGATATACGGCAGGAACAGAATATTATGAGTATTCTCGACAGGATTACCTAGTATTGGCTGAACTGGTGGCAACATCTTTGCTGAATGGATGACTGCCGCATCCCCAAACAATTACGAAACTATTAGCCGAAGAGGCGGAGAGATGTGGGACGTCCGAGGAAGCGCTGAAGCCACCAGCTGTAATCTTTGCCTGTTTGAGACCGGAACAAACCATCCTTGGTTTAATCCTTGCAAATGATGATGATGATGGTTAACACCCCTTCTTACTTCCCATTTCCAGCTGTAAATGTTTCCATCCCTCGTATGTAGTTTCTTCTTTAATAAGGAGGACAAAAAACAGACATATGCTATTCTCACCCAGTATTCCGTAATAATTGAACTTTTTTAATAGAAAGTGTTGGCCTACAGTATCAAAGGTCAAATTTAAAAACAGCCTACATGCTTACCGTTTACCATTAATGACTGATAAAACTTTTGATTGAACTTAAAACAGTGAAATTCAATATATAGATCATTTGCTTTTTCATTATATCCATCCTGGTTTCCAACGCTACTGTTGGAATTGTGAGTTGTCGATTGAGACCACCCTATGGGGCAACCAAACCTATGCCGGTTAGATTTTTTATCGACCTTCTCTGGTCTAGTTCCGCCGTCTTCTGTTATAGGACCACCTAGAAAATGGTTTGGCTCTTCACTGCGCACGACAGTCTTGAGTAGGTAGATGCTCCGGCTCTATGTTCCGCATAAATTTGCCTAGTATCAAAAGCCGCTAAATCCTTTTTTTGACAAAATAGAGTTATACATTGTTTCTTATAAATTTGATCTCGAGGAATTCAGCAAAAACATTATTTTGGATCAAATCTGACACATCTTTTTAAAATACGCATTCAAATATGAGGCTTAGTTTCAAAATCCGCCAAATCCAATGGCTTTTTGGAGTTTTCAGTTTCAAAGTCATCCAAATCCCTGTCAACCAATGAGAGCTTCCCGATGTATCAAGTGACTTCCCAGCATGCGTTCACTACATGTTTGTTTACTGCTTCTTCACATACCACACTGTTATAAGCTTTTTGATTGTGATTTTGCAGTTATATTCTGTTTTGTTTTGTAAAAATAAGTTTTTGTAATAAATATTATTAAAACTGGTGTTATTTATCATACTTTTAAAATGGAGAGTACTGGGTGCTAATTTAACAGTGGTCTTTGGAAATGAAACTAGGAAGGAAACACGTAACAAACAGGAATGGAAACGTGACAAAACAGAGAAAGATGTTATTAAAAGAAACGAATTGGAAACTCAGACGCGATTGCACAAAGTGAAGGCTAAGGCATTTTACTCTATATTAAAGTCTGATGATAACAATGCAATATTCATAACCTTTGGCTGTCAAAAAAAAAAAACTCACTTCTGCTGAGACTATCTGATCAGTCTGCCTACTTCAGCAGACAGTATTCTTTTTATAATTTCACTGTAGTTACAGGAAATTCATCATGCAAACTGACAAAGGAAAATGTTGACTGCTACACATGGTGTGAAAGTGAATTTCCTGAAAATTCAAATATAATTTCTTCTTGTGTGTGTACTATCATCTAGTGAATATGGATTTTGAATGGAAAACAGTGGTTAAGTGTTTTTCAGATCGATGTGATGGACAAAATAAAAATATCACACTCATTGCTATGTTGGAAAAGTGGCTAGTCACTGATGCTCATGAACAAGTGAACATTTCCTATGGCCATTCATTCATCCCACCCAACAGAGTATTCAGTTTAACAGAAAAGGACCTGAAAAAGAAATATACTATTCTTTAGCCATAGGAGTATGAAGAAATTATTGGGTGACATGTGACAGTACATAAAGTAGAAACTACTGTTACAATTAAGGATTGGAAATGTAAAGCAAAACGAGTCAAAAAAACCTGGCCAGTGGCACTTTATGTTTAACTCATCGAAAAGGATCATTTTAAAAAGAAGACTAACTTAAAAAATGTTTTGGTCCAAGGTGAAGTTTTTTATAGAAGTGAAGCTTGTAAAGCTTAATTTGTCACTAAACCCAAATTAAACATGACACACATTAAACTAAAGACTTTAAATAGAGTAGTTTGCCTGAATCCTGCTAAGGTACTGATGTGTTAAAATTACTGTCAAAACATTTTGGAGAGGAATGGAAGAATAATGAGCTGCTTAAGTTTTATTCTGATTTAGAAAAACAGAAAGCTATTGGACTACAACGAAGAAGACGTAGTTTATGGGAATGAAATAGACACAGATGTAGTGTAATAGAGAAAAATGTAAAAAAATAATTTTAGAGTTTAATGTTACATTGAAAAATGTTAAGCAACTGTTAGTTATTTAACTGTGATGACGTCTAATTAAGAGACAACATTTTTTATAACGTAGTAATAAAACTCAATTTTCAGATACTCGTATATTTTTATTTGTAGCCTAAATTCAATTATGTTAAGTAACCAAAATTAGAAATAAAATTGTATTATATAGGTAATAAACATTCTTTTTCAGCTTTAAACATATTTCAATTCTTTCATTTCTTAGTTTCAAAATCCGCCAAATCCCAGTCTTGGTATCAAAACCTGACACCAAAAATTCTCAATTTTGTTTCTTAGATATTTATAAAACTATATTCCAGATTAGTTTGATATCTCAACATTATATCCTGAATGACTAATTGATATTTTTAATGTTAAAACTGATTTACTCTGGACGATGGTTTTTTATGGACAGTTTTTTGCAATTTGCCAACAAATTGGGTGAATGGATTTGGCGGCTTTTCATTCTAGGCATCTCATATCCTACTATTGGATGTGAAAACATCCTAATGTCCCCTAAAGTTATAAATTATACGCACCTATTATAACAAGACTACAAAACATAGCAGAAACTCTTTTGGAGAAAAAATAACAGTTTTAGGATAGGACGCTCTTGCATAGACTGCATATTTACGATGGAACAAGTAATAGAAAAACGACGTGAAAAGAATTTAGAAACACATATTGCTTTTATAGAATTCAACGAAGCTTTTGATAGAATGATCAGACCGAAGTTATGGTACACACTGGAAAATAAAGATATACCCCAACACCTAGTTCAGGCCATAAATAGTTTATATAGACGCACCGCGATAATCATAGGCGACGAAGAAGAATCTATCCCGATTGAGACAGACCAAGGCGTAAGACAAGGTTGTTGTCTGTCACCACTACTTTTTAACCTTTATCTAGACGATCTCCTCAAAAAATGGAAAAAACAATCCTATGACGGTATTAAAATCTACCGAAATAAATGCTGGAAAACCATTCTCTTCGAGGATTACCAAGATATATTCGCCAATTTAGAAGACGATTTCCAGCTAACAATATACATCTTACATAAAATAGGAAAAGAATATAACCGTAACATATCTGCATCAAAGACAAAAGTAATAGCCTTTATAGGAGATGAACCGGTTCGAACCGAAATGTGCAGACAACACATGCATAGAACAAATAAGACATTTCAGCTATCTTAGACGTGACATTACTTAGGATGAAGATAGAGATATAGAAAATAAAGTGACAAATGTCACAAGAATGTGTCGAACGATTTGGAGAACGTTGGGAAATAAATGTAGAAAAGAAACCGAAATAAAATTTTATAACACAATGGCAATACCTACGCTACTGTATGGTTCTAAAACTTGGGTCATAAAGAGAAAAGATGAACAGAAGATAGAAACACCAGAAATAAAATTTCTAAAATCAGTTACAAAGTGTAATAGACGAGATCATATAGGAAATGAATAGAAGAAGTGATTTAGATATTTTGTAGTTAATAAAAGGATTAAAGAATGAAGAAGAAAATGGATTCAACACATAGATAGAATGGAAGAAAGTAGAATACTAAAGATAGTGAAACGTTACAACCCTAGAGGCAGAAGAAAAGTTGGTAGACCTAAGAAAAGGTTGACTGTGGAAAAGGAACATGCCACTAAAACCTTAAACCTTTAAGATGGTGATGTTGATGTTCATTTGTTAAAGGCAACCTGTTTGGCGAAACAACAATGACTCTAACGTTTCAACAATGGTAGGATGTTTATATACAACAACATGTTCTGATAATTTTGGTAATGCTTATCAGCGTGGTTGCAAGACAACATGCTTATCACTGTGGACTTTACGCTATACAAGTTGCGTTGCTGCCTGTTAATTTAAGTCGGATAGGCGCGCTTTATCATTCTACAGCTAAACGGATATAAGTGTTTTATAAATGTCAGCGTTGACGCATTTCCTATGTTTCCCATCCGAACATGAGTATGTGTATGTGTGAACATGTGTATTTACAAACCCGTTTCATGTGTTCTTTTCATTTAACTATATAAGGGACTTTGGTGGAATATGAAGAACTTAGACTTTGAAGATAATAAGAATGTATTTAAATCACAAATTTTTAAAAGTATTATGATGGGTTTGTCTGCGGATATGTTTTTAATCAATTAAAAAAACATTTTTAACTTTCAATAACAAATATGAAAAATTGAGGAAAGTATAAGTTTAACAATATCTGCTCATATTCCCCCTGTATGTGGGATATAAAATGTACTGGTAAAAGCAACCCTAATACATGTACCGGGTAGTGTTCGGCGTACATCTGCCGCTATTGTGCTTTTTACTCTGTGTCGCTTCTTAGCGGCCTGAGGAAGATTCCCGACGGGGAATCGAAACGTTACCGACGTGATGGGGTTTAATAGCAACCGACCACGGCCTAACAGCTCGGTTTTTAGAAGTAATTTTGAATTCTCAAGAAAGTCTTGTGGGAATCGTGTATTCAGCGTAGTTCGTGTCACACAGATTGATTTCAGCAAATCCTGACGTGTGTAGTCCACAATAAGGCCACGTTAATTTGAATGTTATAGGCTACGTATAAAGAATCCGCACGTGTGGGTTAAACTAGAAGTATACAGTACTGTATGTTCATCAGGAATTAGCTTATCCAAACCATGCGGAAACAATGCCCGAGTCCCGGCTTCACAAGTTAATACTCAAGTAGAGACGGCTGTGTACAAGTCGATGAGGAGGGCGTAGTTAAGACTGCAGGTATAAAGGCAGAACATGAAAAAAAAGGGTCTAAATAAATTAAGTAAATTATACCTGTTAAAAGTTTGAAGTACGTACATTCATTACACAGAACTCAAACTGCTGATTAATGATTCCAATATTGGACTATAAAACATACACTATCGAATATTGATGATATTAACTAAGTATAGCTGCTTTTAGACACCTTGAGGCAAACTATGAGATGGCAATTTATATTCAAGACAAACTACCTATGGGAAATAGGCGCTATTCTTCTTAGTTCCCTATCCTAAAGTCCAGAAACGTTTCTAGAACCTCCAATGTCCAGATTTACAAAACCGTATTCCTCCCATTAGTATTGTATGTTTCAGAAACCTGGACTATGACCTCAGACCAAGAAGATATGATCAGAAAAAGGTAAAGAAAGATTCTGAAGAGAATATATAAAGGTGTACCAGATGGCGGAACCTGGTGTATGAGGACAAATGCCGAATTGTATGAACTGCACAAGGAACCGAACATCGTCACAGTAATAAAACAAGGTAGAATTATTTGGGCAGGTCACGTACAAAGAATGACAGAGGAATAGGGCAGTGGAAAAGTATTCACTGGAGGACCAGGAGGAAGAAGAGCAAGAGGGAGACCAACAAGATTGTGGGTTAACGATGTAGATGAAGACTTGAGAAGACTGCGGGTCAGAAGGTGGCAAAGAACCGCACAGGATAGAGAGGAGTAGAGGCAGGTCGTTCTAGAGGCCAGGGCTCTTCATGAACTGTAGCGCCGTGGAGTAAGTAAGTATAGCTGCTTAATGTTGCTGCACGAAAGTCGCAATATATCTTCAGTGTGTATAGCCTACGACAGTGGTTCCCAAAGTGTAGTCCGCGGACACTTTTAAGGAATAATAGAACATAGGCCTACCGTAATATTCTCCGATATTTATGCTCTAAAATTTAAATATTAGAATCTTAAAACAATTAGTAGACGATTCAAGTGTTTTTTTTTGTTCAAACTAATATTAATTGTAAAAGTATTTTGAAAATAATACTTTTAATAATGTCTTTAAATCACGTCGTATAGCAGATCTAGTTGTCAGCTGAATTGACTAGAGTGGACCATCAACGCAGAACTGATCACGCTGGTTAGTCCACGTATAAGCAATGCATCTAAGCAAAACGTTTTTCCATGTAGCTGGTTTTCGCCACGTGTGGCTGGAAAGATAGAGCCGAGGTTGGCAACGCTGACTGCGCAACGCTGGTTACGCAACCGCAACTTAAAGACTTAATATTGAAATTATCAGACATTAATCCCAATATTTCAGAGCTAATCGTTTAAAACCAGCTTCATTGTTCACATTAATCTATATTTGATACCATTAATAATATAATAATAGACTTATTTTTGCAAGTTAAGAGAATCTTGATTTTAATGTATTGTAATTAAAGTGTTTGTATCATATTTACTGTTTGTTTTATTTCTGAACTCAGACGGGGTCCGTAAAATTTTTAATTTACTTTTGGGGGGGGGTGAAAAATTTGGGATCCACTGGCCTACGATATTACTTGTGGAGGAGCAGATGTATTGCATCATTGTCGTAACTGAGCGGCCACTGACTGAAAGTAAAAGGGACAGCAGTACTGTAGGATGTTGCACAAGCTTTTGATAACGCGTGGTTAGAGATAAGCCAAAGAAAGTAAGCCTACTTTTTAGATCGACTTTGTAGATGAGCCAAACCCTTAAATCATATACATCAGAACGACAGCTCAGAGGAAAGTGTGGTGGTAAATATACTATTCTGCTGAATATACTCCAGCCGATATGTCGCAACATTCTCTGTGCTTGTTGTGAACAGGAGATATTCCGAAACTTAACGTAATGCGAGCAAATTCTAAACACTTTGTTAAACCAAAATTGCAAGTTTGTAATTAATTGCAATGTCCTTTCCTTCCGTTTCCTTTTCCTGGCGTTACATGTGTTCTAGCCTGCTCAATTACTTTCTTCCATTCCACCATCTGAATACACTTCCGTCTCCATCCCCTCACGTTCATACATCTCGAATCATACTGCACGTCATCCAACCATCTCTTTCTGGTCTGCCTCTAATTCTTCTTCCTAACGGTCTCCAGTCTGCAGTTCTCTTATAGCCATTCTTCTCTCACCCATTCGCCTTACGCGGCCCAGCCACTCAAGACTCCTTCCCTTAAAAAACCGGAATATGTCGGCACCCTAAATCAGTTGGTCCAGTTTATGGTTCATTCGAACCCTCTAATAGTCATCTTCAGTTTGTAGATGTCTAAAGAAATTTTTCGCAACACTTTTCATTTAAATATTCTTAGATGTTGATCGTTTGTCCTGGTTAATGTCCAGGCTTCGCATCCGTATGTTACACTAGCGGTCGTATAAGACTTATGCATATAGTCATCTTAAGTTGTTTGCTTAACATCCTAAGTAAATCACAGTTTACACAGGTCACAATTTAAAGTGCTTACAATCATTACATAGAACTCTGATTACTGACGCCAATATTGGACTACAAAATATACACTATCAAATATTATGGATATTAACTAACTATAGTTGCTACTGAAGAGTTACAATATGTTTTTAATATGTATACAATATGACTTGCGGACGAGCAGATGTATCGTATCACTGACGTAACTGAGCGGTCAAAATGCACAAAAAGTATTGTTGGATGTGGCCCAAGCTTTTGATAACCCATGGTTCCAGATAAGGTAAAGAAAGTAAACCTATTTTTATAGATGAGCCAAATCTTTAAATCATATAAGGATCATATATATCATTATATATATCATATATATCATTATATATATCATATATTATCATATAGGCCTATACAACACAACGCGTGCAAGCCGAAAAAATGTCCAGCGTGGATAGCGATTTGCTTCCTGTGGATCGCTGGGCAGTGTAACTGCACGTGTATACAGAGGGACGGTTCATAGACAGACTTTTCGTCTTTAGGGAATGAACCATTTGCATGATGCTCGGGGTCCATGGGTGACTTCGGAGCGCTTCGTAGGAGGGATGATTATCTGCGTAGTCGGTTTCTTTATAAGAATAAAGTAAGTCTACCTAATTTTTACGGGTAAAGTGACTGGAAATAACATTATATTAAACGACTACCCCATAATAACAAAAATATCTATAAATAGTGAAATTAGTTTGAGGGTGGGCGATATTTTTTTAGAAATTACCGAACTGAATACAAGTAAATTATTTTAAACATAAGTATTACAACATGGAAGTCATGTATGGTTCTCCATAACCGATTTTTAATGTTTTTTTTTGCTCCGTCCAATGAGAAAATTAATATAATTTTGTGCGTCCAATTTTGTCAGTTCAACGTTTTGTTTTGTGGGTCACTTTTGTTAGCTGTTATTTGTCGTCACATGGAATAATTTAATAGTATTTTTTTTATTTGTAAGTAGGTAATTTTCTACATATATTCTCATTGTAGGCTAACATTATGTTCTACTACTACTACTACTACTACTACTACTACTACTACTACTACTACCACTACTTCGACTACTATTACTGCTAAATTTATTATTAACTTTAGTAACAGTAATTATTATTAACAAGTACAATAATAGAAAAAATAACAATCGTATTGATCTGTGTTTTAAGATAAAATTAATATTAACAATTACCATTAAATGTTATTACACTAAAAACTCGTTTGTCCGAATTTGATGGGACTGCGCCCGTTCGGATAAACCGAAACTTCTATTTAAATAATAATACAAATGTAAGTACAGTAACTTTATTCAATTATAAAATTTAAAAGTTATCAGTGAATATGACACAATAAACTATAAAAAGGCACCGCATTGTAAATTATAGTTTCTACAGTACTGAAACAGTCCTATTGCTTGTTCGTACAGTAATAATTCATATTTTTTTGATTATGCTTTCTACTTTATATCACGTGGAATCGCTTGTCTATGCTATTAAACATAGATTATAGCGACAGGAAAATGCTTTTGTGTATTTTTAAAATTTACTATAAAATGTTTCGGATAACAGGATTTTCGGATAAACGAGTTTTTAGTGTATAAAAATGTATTTCACAATAATCAACATAATACTTATTACGATTAATTTGTCTCCGATCTAGACAGCGCTTACTCAGCTTTCCAAACCCGACACTTGTCCGACATTTCGTAGGCGGGCTGGTGTCCTGAACAATTTAGGTGTCCAACAAGAGTTACCCACTACGGAGTACTTACACTTACTAACAAACCAGACACTTGTCCGATAATTCGTAGGCGCGCTGGTGTCCTGATCAATGTAGGTGTCCAACAAGAATTACCCACTACGGAGTACTTACACTTACTTAGAAACCAAACACTTGTCCGACAATTCGTAGGCGCGCTGGTGTCCTGAACATTATAAGTGGCCAACAAGAGTTACCCACTACGAAGTACTTACACTTACTTACAAACCAGACATTTGTGCGCCAATTCGTAGGCGCGCTGGTGTCCTGAACAATATAAGTGTCCAACAAGACTTATCCACTACGGGGTTCTTACACTTACTTACAAACCAAACACTTGTCCGACAATTCGTAGGCGGGCTGGTGTCCTGAACATTATAAGTGGCCAACAAGAGTTACCCACTACGAAGTACTTACACTTAATTACAAACCAGACATTTGTGCGCCAATTCGTAGGCGCGCTGGTGTCCTGAACAATATAAGTGTCCAACAAGACTTTTCCACTACGGGGTTCTTACACTTACTTACAAACCAAACACTTGTCCGACAATTCGTAGGAGCGCTGGTGTTCTGAACAATATAGGTGTCCAACAAGAGTTACCCACTACGGAGTACTTACAGTAAACTCGTCTGTCGTTACGGAGTATTACATTCTTTCAATACAGAGTTCTCAACATGAATTAAGGATTAATTAATTTGGTCTCGATTTCATGATAATGTCAAGAGTAATTGAGGTTATTTCGATTTAAACTTTCGATTGTTATAGTGTTTGCATATGTAGAGTACGTGTTCATGTTAATATAAACATTGACATGTTTATGTGTATGCTAATAATTAACTTTTAAATCGAGTTTATTTCGATTTAAACTGTAGATTTTTATAACGTTTGTATTTGTAGAGTTCGTGTTTATATTAATATGATTATTAATTTGTCTATGTATACGATAGTATTTAATGTTTATATCTTACTTATTTTTGTATTACTGTGTTACGGACAAACAGTTACACTTGGCTATAGAGAAAATTTATTATTATTATTATAATATAAGTTAATGTTATAACCCATTTTATCGTAGGGTGTTCAATTTTGTGGAAACGCTAGCGACAGTAATATAAATGTAGTAAACAAAATCTTGGGAACAATTGTAGTTACGTCGTGGACTTTACGAACAATACGATCACCTCTCAATACAAAACCTGATAAACATTGTAAGAATCAAATTGGAGTACAGTCCGCAACGCTGGTCTAATAAGCAAGAGAATTCAGCCGATTGAAGACGATTATACGTTCTCATTTACCAACAGGTGTTGTTGATAATTAATGAACAAACAGTGTGCGTGCACAACTCATTATATACTGTCGTAATAGAACAAGAAGAGAGAGCACTCAAATGACAATCCTCTCTAATACACTTGACAAACCGGAAGGTGTACTTATTGCCTAGTAAATAAAAAATTAGTTATGTAGCTTATGTAAAACGTTTATATATTTTATACTCTTTGAAACATTACATAGTTACACACTTAACATATTACATATAGGCCTAGTATACATACATACATACATACATACTTTTTGAATTGTACAGAGTTTATGTATATTACAGACATTATAATATAGTATACATAAAAGTATTTGACTTAAATAATTAAAACATACAAGTGTATAGGTTAATGAACTTTACACGTATATTTCAAAGTATCTTAAAACAAAATTTAAAAATCTACTCAAAAATGGTATTTTAAAATTCTGCTTTGTTTTATTTGTTTAGATAATTTCCCTTAAATTACAAAAATTAAATTATATATATAGAAATATAGGTAGATATATAAATAGATATAATACTTGAGTCTCTATTACTGCAGATACATAGTTTCTCTATTCATGATCACAATTACTTTATAATACAGTGTAACCTCGATTTAACAAATCTAAAGTTCTGAGTATTTCAAATTACAGAAAGATTTTTTTTATAAAGTAAACATATTTTTAGGGTTTTATGTATTTTAATATTATATATACACTTATTTATTTATATATAAATATATTTTATATAATATTTCTATCATTTTTAGTAAGCAATATATAATGTTTTTATATTATTACTAATAATATTATTTATAGTCAATATATTATTATTCAGATTTCTATACTGTTGATAGTATTAATATGTAATTCAATTGTTAGTCATTTAATACTATATATACAGTGTGTGTGTGTGCACACACACACATAATATGATATTATATTTTAATATTTTATATAACACTATAATATTAATATTTTATATAATGTGCTATTAGTATTATTTTTAACAAGTAATTTATAATGTTTTTATTGTATTATTAGTATTATTGTTTATTGTCAACTTATTATTATTTATATATTTATACCGTTTATAGCGTTATTATATAATTCAATTTTTGTTTAAACTGATGTTGCCTGTATGTCGGGAGAAGGTGGTACCGGGACGTTAGTTGAATAAGAGGGCCAGAAGACCGCTCCATACACCGACACAAAAACTTTCTGCTCAGCGAAATAACTCTTAATGACGTAATGAATTTATGACTGCCACAACAGGTGAGGAACTCTGAACATACTATCACTACATTTGAAGTCTAGAGGTAGTAATTATTATTGCGTATCTCCAATTAGACGGACACTTTTTCTTAAAAAAGAGAAACAAATTTTACTTCCATGGTCCGTAAGGAAATGGAAGTATGGTAAATGCGAAAAAAATCGAGTTCGAAATAAGGGCAGATTCTGATTTTACCGCCTTCAAAACACGAAGGAAAGTCATTTTCCGTGGTGTCTGTGTGTCTGTGTGTAGAATTTTTTCTGTGGCTAACTATAACTCCGCAAATTCAAACAGAATCGAATAAAATTTTTGCATATGCGCCTGAGATATAGAGGACTCAATGTTTATTGATTTTGGTGAAGACCGGTTAAGGGGAAAGAGTAGCTTACCAGCAACGTTTTATGTTTTAACAGTGTAAATTACTTAAGTTTGATATATAAAGTATAATGAAATAAGGTCTTAATAATCCTCTGTAGAAATGTAGACGAAATAGTTGAAGGGGAGAGGGTAATTTTTTATAAATAAAAATGATAGTCGAAGGGTAGTGATATATTTTTTTATATATGTACTACGTTACCGGCAATAAAGAAGTAGTTATTGTTAAATTCTTGCCCGGGCTGTTTAGCCGTGGTCCAATGTTTTCTGCAAAACTAGACGTTTCGGCAGTGTCATCGACTGCCATCATCAGTGAAAATCGAATGCGCTAAGGTGAGGTGGTATACTTTAGTGACCACAGTACTGTGGTTAAGGCTGCAGAAAGAAGTAATTTTTATGGAAACATTTCATTTCGAAAATGATTTTAAATATAAATCTAAGAACACGGAAGTCATGTATAGTTCTCCATACCGATATTTTATATTACTTAAATGTATTTTATACAATGGGTATATTTGAATTAATTTATGTATATTATATATGTTATATTATATTACATATATAACATTTTACTAATACTATGTTAATTATATATAATATATTATTCATTAAATTATTTTATTGTATATAAATATATTATTTAATTCATTATTTCACAAACACGCTTCCTGTCTGTCGGGAGAAGGTTGTAGCTGGAAATTAGTTGAGTAATAGTTGTAGAAGACAGCCCCCCAACACCGACACAAAAACTTTTTGTTGAGCGAGATAACTCTGTATGACGTAATGAAGTTATAATTGTCACAGCAGATGAGAAGCTATGCGAACACTATTACCTGATTAGAAATGTAATGGTAATTATTACTGACTGCCAAGATCCTGAACATTCTCATCTGCAAAGGAACAGTTTTGTTTTTCCAAGAAGACAGGGAACATCTCAAACAACTGATACTAATTCTACATATTTGTCAAAATTTTTGTCTCAGAGTAACAATGATTTTATAATTCAAAAAATTCATATTTTTTAAGATAAAGTATATACTTTATCAAAATCCTTTGATTAATAGTACTTTAAGTCATTTTGTTTAGTAATAAGGAATTTCAATGAATTCCCGTGTCTCTTATTGAACTAATTTTTGACACACTCTGTTACTCTTATTTTCTTTCTAATTAACTGCGTTACTATGAAAATACACAGTAGTTAAATAAAACACACGCCAATTGCTCAACTGGTCTTTCCCCATTAAATAATGTGCAAAGATCTAATCAAACATGTTACAATTTTACTTTTTTTTTTTTAATTGACCAATTTTACAAACTATTGTCGTCCTCTGTACCTATTGATCACTAGGTTTAAAGTCATTATCTGTCACTAGGTTACGTCATTAGGTTAGGTCATTATGTGTGTGACTGTACAATTATTTTTGCTTACAATTATTTTTGTTACTATAGAATAGATTGTGTAGGCCTATACTAAATTAACACGTTTACTCAGTGACCAAAGGAAATGAAAACCAATTTGTGTAAAAATACAGCTTTTCTAAAAGTTTGTAAGGTAATAGTTTGTTGAATACATTTACAGAAAAGTACACTAAAAGGTGTTATCTACTATGTAATACAAACGGTAAAAGCCAAACAAAAAGAGTATCAAAGAATATACCTACAGTATTGCTTCAAAACACATTCAGTTCCATTAAAGAGTATGAAATATATAATTGAATATATAATTGCCACATCAGGTGAGGAGCTGTGCAAATACAATGACCACATTTGAAGTGTAAAGTTAATTGTTGTTAGCTGCCAAGTTGCTAAACATACTCATTTGCAAAAGAAAATGTTTCTTTTTATAAAAAAGACAGGGAACAGACTAAACAACTCATAAGTATACTACATGTTTGTCAACATTTGTGTCTCAGAGTGACCATCATTATATATATATATATATATAAAATTTATATAGTTATAATGTAAACTACATACCTTATCAATATCCTTTGACTTAATAGTACTTTATGACATTTTGATCAATAACGGGACACTTAAAGGAATTCCCGATACGAACGGTAAAACCCACGCAAAACGAGTATCAAAGAATATAATTACAGTATTTTTTCAAAACACATTCAGTGCCATTAAAGTTTTTGAAATATGTTAAATCCGCGTACACTTTTCTTCCGGGGTCTCCACCGCCAGGATTAAGACAACAAAACGGCAACAATTGATAAGACGATGACAAATTACCGCTGATAATACTCGCCTTTAGGAATACATCCAAGGTCCTGTACTGTACCTCTTGGAAGTTGTACTGCCCGTCGTTGTCTCCATCATGGCATTCTGAGCACCCGATCAGCAATACCAAGATAGAGTTGCGGTCCGGTACCATATACGTGACCCTACAGTCCCACGAGAGTCCCTCAAAAATAGAGCCGTCTCCTCCGATTACAAAATTAGCTTGGATATCGGTTCTGTAAAACGAGTAGTACCAGCGCTGTCTCTCCAACATCCGATCTTTGCACTGGGAAAAATTATAACAGTTCGTGCTTACTGTCTCTCTAACGTAAACTTTGGTGACGGGAAGTTGTAGAGACACCGGACACGGCACATTAAAATCCGGAGAATTCCAGTTGCTTCTGCGTACGAGAAATTCAGAGTATCTCCTCACCCTTTCAACAGTTCCCAAATCGAGGACCCGTTTAGGAGTATCGCTTGGAGCACTGAACACCGATAACTGATAACACAATGTTACGACGATTATCACCTGTACGACTGACATTGTTACGTGTGTCTCAAGCAAAGAGTTCCTTTCTAATGATACAGTGTTCTACTTCAGCTGAGCACAATTTTACTAAACAAACCGTCAGCTAAGTTAAGACTGATATGTTCACTAGGCGTTGTCTATAACAAACATACGCATTGCGCGAGAACGGTAAAAACACTGTAAACCCAGTAATAAATGTTACACAACGTTTTCTAATAATTATTCTCTAAATCTCAGTTATTGTAAATAGTTTTCACTACATAGACTTGTATTGTCTAAAACAAAATGTAAACGGACAAACTTACACTTGTCTATTGACCACACACGATTGCAACTTCAGTACACACAACCAACCGTATTGTTAGAAACACTTACACCGCTTCCTGCTCAGCCAGCAAGAATTATTATAACTGTCCGATTATAACACGCGAGACGTGGATGTAATCAAAACCTTATTTGAAGACTGACCGTACAAACTACGCTTCATGTATAGTTTTATATACTGTGTGCTATTTATCTTTCGCTCTCTCTCTCACTCTCTCTCTCTCTCTCTCTCTCTCTCTCTCTCTCTCTCTTTTTTCCGCCTGGAAGTGCCGTTATCAGGCAGAAGCGTATCAACTGTTGGACGCGATATGTGCTGCTGTCAAACATCAATACAACGTTCATAGTAAAATATGAAGGCCACATAAAACAGCAACAGTGCCCCTTTGGTATGGTAACGAAAGCTTGATAAATGTGAAGAATGATGTCAGAATGTGGTTTATGAAGAGCTTTAAACTCCGTTATTTCGATACTAACCACGTCTGGGTACATTGGGCTTAAGTGTGCATGACGGCGACAGAAGGAGGAGAAAGAACAGTTCTACCAAGCGACGTACGACAATTTATATAGTTTCTGAAGTAAGGAGTTTCCAACTAAGGATGTAATCAACTAGCAACTGGTTGCCAAGACAAACCGACTGACCCTTGACCTTTAGTTTTATCTTTGGGTTTTTACTGTGGGGTATTTATCTATACGTCTCTCTCGTTCGCCGTCCGTTTTCCTCATTCTATCTATTTACAGTTTATTTAACTGTTTTATTCAGCCAGGAAATCGCGTTATCACGCACAAGCGTATCATCTGTCGGACGCGATATGCGCCAACGCCAATGAACAACACAACGCTGTGTAAAGGTCACACTAAACTGTAACAGTACCTCTTTTGTACGGTAGCGAAAGCTTGATAAACGTGAAGAATGATGTCAGACAGATGAAATGTGCTTTATGAACCGCTGAAAACTTTGTTATTTCTATAAAAAGACTAACTATTGACCTTAAGTGTGCATGTCGGAGAAGCAAGTACAGTTCCAAGCAATGTACGACACTTTTAAATAGTTTTTGAAATAAGTAGAGGCAACAAACGTTTTTGGTGTTTGTGATGACATCAAGCTTGCAAAGATGTAGCCTTACATTCTGCCATGAATATTACTACTAATTGGTGCAATACTGTTGGTTACAGGCGTTCGTTTGTGTGTACTGAAGTTGCAAACATTTGTGGTCAATAGACAAGTGTAAGTTTGTCCGTTTACATTTTGTTTTAGACAAGACAAGTCTCTGTAGGCCTAGTAGAAACTATTTACAATAACTGAGATTTAGTGAATAATTTTCAGAAACGTTGTGTAACATTTATTACTGGGTTTATAGTGTTTTTACCGTTCTCGCGCAATGCGTATGTTTGTTATAGACAACGCCTAGTGAACATATCAGTCTTAACTTAGCTGGTGGTTTGATTAGTAATATTGTGCTCATCTGAAGTAGAACACTGTATCTTTAGAAAGGAAGTATTTGCTTCAGACACACGTAACAATGTCAGTCGTACAGGTGATAATCGTCGTAACATGGTGTTATCAGTTATCGGCGTTCAGTCCTCAGAGCGATAATCATAAACGCGTACTAGATTTTGGAACCTTGAAACGACGAGGAGATACTCTGAGCTTCTTGTACCCAGAAGAAACTTGATTTCGCCGTGTCTATCTATACTATAATATGTGCGTTTGACTTGCGTTAAATGTGTGACAAGAAGTTTGCAAATTTAACTCGGATATAAGCGGTAACATAAATGAAGACATTTTAAATCTGTTATCTCCATACTGCAGAAATACATAACATTCAGTGACGTTACTGAAGTTGATACAAAGTGTGTTTCGCTTTTAAAAGGAAACATCTTCTAAGGGTTGCACCCGCTATTGAAAAGACTCATGACATCATTAAGAGAAAATTTAGTGCTGAAATTAATAATTTAAAAGTGATTTCTCTACTAGTAATTTTATACAAACCACTATGTTTTCTTTGGTACTGACGAGCGCTTTTGGCAGTCAAGCCATGTTCAGGTCATTTACCAAGAGAGAAATTATTTTTTATTTATTTTTTCTACCTCTATATTATATTTTCTAAAACAAAATAATATTATGGTGACAAAAGCGGACAAAGGCAACTCCGTAGTGCTAATAGATAAAGAAGAGTATATAAAGAAAGGGAATGAATTTATAAAAAGTAATAATTATAAAGAGATAAATATGATTATACTAATAAATTTCAAAGTAAGGTGAAGAAATTAATAAAAAATTCCACTATGTTTAAGAATAAAATAAAACTAAAAGAATCAAATCCGGAAGTCCCTAAATTTAAAAGTCAGATAAAATTGCACAAAGAAAACCACCCAGTTAGGCCAATAATATCGTTTATTGGAGAACCAGCATATAATTTATCAAAAAAATGTAGTAAGATACTAAAAGTATATTATGACTTCGAGAAAAAACATAGTATAGAAAATAACAAAAAGTTGATAGAAACACTGAAAGAAGAAGTACAAGTAAAAGAAAGTTCAAGGTTAATATCGCTTGATGTAGTAGATATATTTACAAACATCCCGATTGAAAAAACGTTAAAACTAATTGAAAAGAACAAATTGAAAGAATACGAAGGGGAAGAAGAATTAGTAAAAGTAATACAAAAGTGTTTGAAGCAACATTACTTTAGGTTTAATAATAAGTTTTATATTCAGAAGAAGGGACTTCCAATGGGTTCATCAATGTCACCGATAATGGCAGAATTTACATGAATCACTTTGAAAATAAAATATTGTCAACAGTGAAAAATAAAGACAAAATTAAGAAATGGATGAGGTATTTAGACGATATCTTATTAATATGGGAGGGCGATGACGAAGAATTAAAGGTATTTTTTGAAGAGTTTAACATGTTAGAAGAGAGTATATAATTTAAAATTGTAGTAGGAACAAGGAAATAAATTTCCTAGATTTAAACATAAGAATAACAAAAGAAAAAAAAAGAAAATTTGACATTTATAGGAAAAGCACATATACGGATGATTCATACCATCCAATACAGTATAAAATTGCAGCCATAAATAATTTCTGTCGTAGAATAAACAGTTGTATAGAAGATGAGGGAAACAGAAAGAAAGAAATAGACAGAATAAAAATACTGTAATTGTAAAGAACAACAAGTATAATACGAATGTAGTAGATAAAATATTTAATAATATAAAACGAAGAGAAGAAACAAAAAATGATAATAATAAAGAAAAGAAGGAGTATAAGGTATCCATATCTTAAATAGTTTATAAGACAAGAATGATACAAAAATGTTGTAGAAAATATAATATAGAGAGAGGTAGCGGTTAAAAAATCGAAAACCGTGTTTGATATAATAAAAACTACGAATTTTGAAGAAGAAGGCATATTGAAGAAAAGTGGAGTATATAAATGCTCAGTTGTGGGGAATGTGAAAAAGTGTATCTGGGCGAAACGGGTCGTCAATTTTGCCAGAGATTTAAAGAACATAGGAGGGGTGAAGGAGAGCTAACGACGAATTCATTATAGGCTAGACATTTTATAGAAGAAGGACATAAATTCATAGACCCAGTCGTAAATTATAAGATAATAAAAGTGATGAGTAAAGAAAGAGAAAGGAAATTAAAGAAAGAAGTGGAAATATTAAAAATAAGAAATAAAGATGAAAAACGACTAATGAATATAAAAACCACATTTGAAAATGAAGAAATATTTAGCAGCTTATTAGACAACAAAAAAGAGCAAGTTAACGTAAATTGTAGCAGCAACAAAATTGGTAATGTAAGACAACCCACTATGGGTGGAGCTAAGTAAGACGTTACTTTGTCAGGGGGCGGGGCCAGATAGGTCCGGTAAAACGGTATGTAAGAAGTGAACGGTTTCATATTTCTCTGTTGGTAAATGACTTGAAGATGGCTTGACTGCCGAAAGTGCTCGTCAATACCAAAGATAACACAGTGGATTGTATAAAATTACTAGCAGAAATATGTGAGACCACTAACACTCCAATGTAACAATAAATTAAAAGTGATTGTTACGAAATTTGGTGGACTAGTCAGAAAATTAAGTTTAAAGTAATTAACAGGATTCTTTATAGTCGGCTGTATTTGATGAAGCAGTTGTATTATAATTGTATAATTATTCAGTATTTAAAATATAAAAAATTTATTTATAGTAATTGGAGTCAACTCCAATTTTATATTGTGTGAAATGTAAAGAAAACTAGTGTAACAGGTGAGCAAGTAATAAATCTAGAAATAATTAAAAAGAATATTTGCAAAATGTCGTATACTCAGTTACAAGAAAAGTAAGTTTATTATGAAACAGTGTGAATAATGAATTAAACATTTTTCAGTCAGTCTCCTTATTAAATGACAAATTGCACTCAGTATCATCTGAATGAACCTCTTTAAACAAAATGTACGAATTTCTATTTGACTTATAATTTTAATTTTTGTGATGCAGAGGTCTGAGTTTATCGTTGGAGACATGATTTGTAGTTTTGAACTTCAATATTTTAGATCCGATTTCTTGTTTCTGTCTGATTATAGACATTAGCAGAATATAGTACCTGATGTTACCCTGTTTACGCTGATGTTAAGGTAGTTAATAATTATGTTCAAAATTGAAGCAAAGCGTACATTGAGTCAATAATTATCTTCAAATATTTGAATAATTGCTATTATTCAAATCAGTTTTTGTCTTCTCATTCAATGCCTTCCTTACAATTTAACGCTACTTAATTTAATTTTAACATATTATGACTTATATAGGTAACATTTAAAATGAACTTATACCAAGTTGCACTTAATCTCAATTAATTTCAAGGCGTCACTTTCAAGACAAACTTATACGTCATTTTTAACTGAACAACTTTTAAGTAGGCTATCATATTGAAAGTCGCGCCTTACCTGTGTTTTAAAATCAGTTACTCGATTATTGTTTTAAGTTGCAAGATAATCTAAGGCTATGGAGGGTATATCGCAAGGGAATACTAGAACAGAATTTGGAAATTCTAGCATAGAAGCAACTAGAAATTAGAGAAACAACGAAAGGAAGAAGCACATAAAGTCAACGAATTTGACATAAAGCTTTACTGTAATTTGCTTATTGGTCACTAAATGTATTACTTTCAGTCACTTTCTCATTTGAAAGGTCACTCGATAAAAAGATAAGAGTCAGTTCAGCTCATCAATTGTATGCAGTTGAAATACAACAATTTGAACAGTATTTGTGATTATTTAATACACATTATTTCATCGTCACAAGACGGACATTGCTCACAAGTACAGTACTTTACAATATTGTTACAATGGGTACATGTAAAACTTTGTATATTAAGAATTAAAATAATTATTAATATTAATATTTTATATGTTCTGAGTTTTTTACAATTTGCCTTAATATTGTTTACAAATTTAAGAGGACCTTACACCGAAAAACATTTGTTGGCCATTTATGTTTTTCGATAATTGTTATAGACTGGAATGTTCTGAAAAAATTTTATATAGTACGTCTATGAAAAAATTTGTAACCTCGCTAAAAAATAATAATAAAATGACTCGTCCAGTGAAAATTTGCGTCAATTCACTGAGCCTACTGAACGCTGCCTCACGAGTTTGAACATTCTTCAAGCCTGCTTCGTTTGAAATACACAGATACGCCCTTCCTAAAACAGTTTTAAATCAAATAAAATGTGTAGGCGTAATTTTTAAAGATCTGTCTAAATTTTATTTTTGAGTAAATGCTATTTGGTAAAGACAAAGAAACCACAACAGTCAATCATTCAATGCAGTGATTTGGAAAAGACTGATAAAATCTTTTTTTTTAGGCATCACAACCCTAAAAAGTAGGGATGTATGATGCAGTTCTATCGTTTAATAAAGGTTCAGTGGGAAAACTGTTTGTGCTTAGTGCTTTAGGATTAAAATATAGTGAAATTGAAAGTGCGATTATGACAAATCGACAGAATGCGGGTGCGATAAAGTGATAAAAAGTTCAATGTAGATGAAAAAAGAAGAAGAAACAAACAAAACAAGATAAAAAGAAAGAAACACAGAAAAACACAAAGATTATGGTGCTGGACTGTTTTTAATAACAAATAGCCTACTATTTTATCAGTTACGCATTAAAAATATCTTATTTAATTTAATCGAGTTTCCTGAAAAATTGTGTTTTTACTTCACATATACATGTATATCTTTTTCTCAGAAACTATAAACGGTAGACACTTGAAATTTTTCTGTAGCTAAATTTCATAAGATTACGTAGGACTATGCATATTTATAATGTAATGTAGAAAGAAAATTAAGAAAATTAAAAAATTTAAAGCTCTTAAAAAAGCAAATTTTTTTGGATATTTTTAATACAAAATCAAAAATTGTTTTCTAAAATAACTTCAAAGTATACTTCTGCTTCCATAGGCACAAAGAGTTCCTCAACGTAATCTGTAGAAATCTCAGCTCCTTATTTTTTTGTAGTTTCTGAGAATAAGGTACATAAAAACCTAAACATAACATGGGCGAGATAGGGTGTAAGGTCACCTCTTTAGTATTGTTTATATAGTTTTGTAGTATCAAGAATACATTACCTTGATTGGCTTCCATAAATATGGTTATAATTACTAAAATACCTCACCAGTAAATATAGGCTACATTGTGCGCTCGTAACTTTTCGGGAGTTTTTATCGAAACACGCAGTTTATGTTTCAGAATTAATATACAATATAATTAATATTCATTTCCTTAAAGTATCATAAGCTTCTTCATTACATAATATGACATAATCAGTATTGACATTACAAATGAAACTGAGATTTCTTACGTAGTTCTTATATTTAATTAAGCGCAAAGTAAGCAGCATAATGATGGGGAAGCGTCTGCGTCTGCGCGTAAGCTGAATATGTGAAACATCTCTATTTACTTCTGTAACCTTATAAGTTTTATTACTTTACTTTTTTCAACCCTTTCCTATACACATCTAATACATTTCATTACTACTTTTTATTTGAATGAATTAAGACGCCAAGGATATTCATTCCTCATTTTCCCAGTTAGTCGTGTTATTTAAGGGTTTGTGCTTTTATCAGAACAGTCGAACACGACAGAGACCTCACTTCTGCACACACACATTTAGTCACAATTATTTTTGTATTATGATTATTAATAATAAATAGTATAATTTTCTACTCACAATAATATACTTTTTAATATGTTGTAAACTGTTTCGAAAATCTTTTTAGTGTCATCCTAAGTAGTATATTCTAAAAAAAATAATAATAGGCCTATTACTTTGTGTGTGTGCGTGTGTTTATTTTGTTGGTAAGCTCTTTACTGTTTCTTGCAGGATTTCTATGTAATAAATATATTATGAAATAATAAATACGTCTTCTACAATTCAATAATTTTTTAAAAATAATTGTCGTCTTATTGTCACCTGACGCCCGTTTCACAGAACAGTTGTGTATCCTCAGAGATGTCTTTATAAATTAACGAATAATCCATTTGTTTCTTTATAATAATAATACATTTGCCAATAATCAATTTTATTTCAATTTAAATTTTCGATGGTTGTAAGTCAGCTAATTTATTAAAATATTTAACGTCTTTATTTTCATTGTTTATAATAAATATATAATTTTAAATGAACGATATTGTTTTGTTTTTATTTGACTTTGTTCTTTAGTTAGAGAAATGCTATTTTTGTGTTTGTAAATATTGATATTTTCCCACACATCTATTTTGTTACATTTATTTAGGTAATTTATGAATACAT
Organism: Magicicada septendecula; assembly: GCA_034769895.1. NCBI lineage: Eukaryota > Metazoa > Arthropoda > Insecta > Hemiptera > Cicadidae > Magicicada > Magicicada septendecula. The sequence continues at coordinate 3,583,058 of CM068371.1, forward strand.
GAAAATTAATGTTAATTTTTTAAATAGTGTGTAGCTAAATTAGTAACAAAATGATATGAATACTTCTGTTTTTAACAATAAAATAAGTCGATTTATTTAATATCATACATTTATTAGAATAATAAAATAAACATTAAATATATAATAAATACTAACCACTATACAAATATTAAAATAAATCGAAAAAAGTATCGAAGTAAATTCGATTATCCGTTAACTGTATTCTGAGCGAGATTTTCAATTACAATTCAAACAAACCTTTGAAGAAACAGAATAATTTCTGTGAAACGTGCATCAGGTGAAAATAAACCTACTTGCAGTGTATTTAATTGAAGATAGGGCTATTATATAGGAGATCTACAGGACACTCAAGGAGTTACAAAAGAATAGTGTTACAAAACGCCATATGTGAGTGTGTGTGGTGAGTGTGTGTTAGTGAACTCGCATATATATATATATATATATATATATATATATATATATATTCAAACACTTTTTGCTACAGTCCGTTTCTTGATGTATATATTATATTTAATTTTTATAATGAATTTACCTCAAGATATTTCTTTCCTTATTAGGAACATGTTTCGGGTACCATTGTGTACCCATCCTCAGCCTTCCGGATTTTTCAGAAATCCAGAAATTTCAGAAAAATCCGGAAGTCTGAGGATGGGTACACAATGGTACCCGAAACTTTTTCCTAATAAGAGAAGAAATATCTTGGGGTAAATTCATTATAAAAATTAAATATTATATATATATATATATATAGACTATATAATATTTATAATGCTTCACCTCAAAATGTGTTTTCCTTATTTGGAACATGTTTCGGGACGCTTTGTGTTCCCATCCTCAGCCTTTCCAATTTTTGTTTTCAGTGTTTCCAAAAAATAGGAAAGGCTGAGGATGGGAACACAAAGCGTCCCGAAACATGTTCCAAATAATGAAAACACATCTTGATGTAAAGTATTATAAATATTAAATATATTACATATACCAAGAAATTGACTATAACAAAAATGTTTAAATATATACATACCCAATAAAACTTAGAACCACAGGAAACATTTAAACTCATTATAATTTTAATCGTTGCAATTTTTATCAGTTGTATTAATAAAATATTAATTATAATAACTGAAATTTACCTTTTCGAGTGTGGTATGATCTGCTTTCAGTTATACATGTTTGTTACATCTATACATGGAAGAATGCTTTATGTTACATAACACATATTTAATTAGTATCCTTACCAGACGCAACCATTACCATTAAAGTTATAAAATACATCAAATGCGTGAACATGTTCAGACGACGGATAGTAAGGTGACACATTATTGCCGGTGATAAGGTACGCGTTTACGAGCAGTACCAACGAACTGTACTGCTCACTCTTTACGTCGCCAGACCCGAACAGCAATGAATTTGCTATCTGGTACATCGCCACGTCACCTTACAACACAATGAGAGTCCTTCCAAAGTGGAGTCGTCTCCTCCGATTAGAAAATTACTTTGTACATCGGTTTCAACAGGTTCAATATTGTAACGTTGTTGACAGAAAACTTTGTATCACCGTTACATATAATTAGGTATAACAAACGAAATTAGAGTGACTTTATATAACAATAAATCTTAGATTTTCTTGTTTTTAGGAATTATTTGAGCACTACTTTTGTATCTAAACGTCCAATATACTGAAAGGTATTACCTCTACATCAAGCACATGGTAAAACCATTCTAAGTGTATTTGCAGTAATGTTTTCCAACACATTCGTCACCATGAAAATTTTCGAAATAAGTTAAACGCGCGTACACTCGTTCGGAAAGATAACTTTTACGATCAAGACAACAATACGGTATCAACTGATAGGAGGGTGACAAATTGCCAGTGATAAGGTTGGAATGTATGAACGTTTCAAGGGACGTGAAGTGTATCCGGGGGAGGGGGTAGTTGCCCAGTAGCCACACCACGATGGACCTGCTGTCCGGTACAAAGTTTCTCTCTTTGCAGTCCCACGAGAGTACTTCGAAAATGGAGCCGTCATCTGTGATAAGGAAATTACTTTGTATATAGGTTTCTTGGCTGTTGTGAATAGACTGCTGTTGTTGCAAGACCAAGTCTTTGCATTGGTCATAATCAAAACAGTGCAATGTGATGTATGTCACTTTTACGTACATTTTGGTGATAGGAAGTTGAAGAGGTTCCGCAGACGGCACTTTGATATCTTCTGAACTCCAGTTGCTTTTAGGTACCAGAAGCTCAGAGTATCTTCTCACCGTTTCACCGTTTTTGTTAGTTACGTTACCCGATGTCCAAGATCGTGGTGCCGTTGAATCGTTGGTCAGCTGGTAGTCTCGTTGCCGAAGCGACGACCTGCTCTCGGTCGACACTTCCAAATGTTCACTGCGATTGCGCACCATTATCTCATTTCGTGTATTTGCTGCTTGGTTGGGTGGCGCATTCTTCTCTACTTCCTTTGTTTCTCTTGCAGCAGTATCATCCAGGGCACTCATCACTGACAACTGATGACACAATATGACAATGATTGTCACCACTTGGACGACTAATATTATGCCAAACATTGTACGCGTGTCTGATATCAAATGTTTCACGTCCACTGGCATACTGGTTCACTTCAACTGATCTCACTAATATTAATCAAAATTCAAACGTACAAGAAACAACGTATGAAATTGTTAACGGCAACGATAATTAGATTAACAGTAAAAAAATCTAGTAGTCACTGTCCACAACAAATATACAAAACAATAAATACGTTATGCAGAAAATATAAGTTTTTAAACTTTTATATAGCTTTGTTTGTAACAAATTTTATAATGTATTGGAACGTATGACGAATATCCGTATCTTTGATGTCAAAGATAAAGGTAAACTGCGACTTACACGCGTCGATTGACTGAACACACTGCGTACAGACTGGCGCGCGCTTAGAGCCACACTGAAACACTGTTGGTACGTTGTAATTCGCCAGTGAGAGGTACGCTGTCTATCTGTTATCAGAGCGTCACCCACGCGATTAGCTGATGTAGCCAGTTGTGTTTGGGCGACGAGTGACGGTTCGTAGCCAACAGAAACTACTTTGGCATGTAGTTTTATCTATACATTCTGTGGTAGCAACAATCCGTCTCTGTCCATTTGTCTCTCCCTCTTTCTCTGTCTGTCTGTCTATCTGTCTATCTATCTCTCTTCTGTTTCCTTCTTTCTCTCTATCGCTTCTCTATCTCTTCCCGCCTTGAGCTATCGGTATCACGTTTAAGCATATATAGTTCAAGGCTATGTGTACAACAATCATTTTAATGCAGAGCTAACAACTTCTCATGAAATTCTATCTAACGTTTTACTGTACCATGTGGGGAAAGTGTGTATTCATAAAGGACAAAAAATGAATGCTGAAACGCAAAGCATCGTTCCCTTTTTATAAACTTTTAGCAAAATTGTTACGCTTCCGTGTTGGGAAACCTGTATAAATGTTATAATTGATACTCTAGCACGTCAATGACCAACAAATTTGCGTTTTAAAACAAATCACCGTCCACACACAAGAACCATCTCGGCTGCGCGTTAATATACGGCTGAAAAACTTTCGATATAATTTTGTCAAAATTTTATTGTTCCGTGTCGGAAAATATTTATAAACGATAAATTATATACTGGCATTGTCAGGGCATTTAAAGGACTAAATAAATTTTTAAGAGAATTACTAAACATGATATGCACAGATAGGCCTACTTTTGTTAGGTATCGGAAGGTTGATAAACTTTGAAGTTCAGGTCCACTTGAAAGACCACTTCACTTATGCTCTAGAACATTTAATCTGATAAACTCCAATGATATAATATTAGAAAAAACAATAATGTGGCTGTCCTTACGGAAATCTACGTTCAGCGATTTCAGTTTTATACAGAGGAAAATCGTGGGCCCAATAACCCTTTCCTATTCCTTCTTACGTGCTCATTGTCCAGGGAAAAGCCGATAGGCGATGAAGGAGTTCTTCTTCTTCTGATAGTTCCTATCCGTTTCGGATGTTGGATATCATACAGACTATTTTAACGTTCTGTACTGCTGCACGGAATAAGTCAGTTGTATTCATGCCAAATCAGGTCCTTAAATTTCTCAGCTATGATATTCTCGGTCGCCCAATTCCTCTCTTTCCAAGTACTTTTCGTTTTAGTAGAATATAGTCAACAATAAGTGAAATCTGTTTTCGTTTCTCATGAGATGTCCCAGATACTGAAGCCTTCTAATCTTTACTGTGTTAATAACTTCCTTTTATTTCTTTATCTTTCTAAGAACTTCAACATATGTGATGTCCATAAAATGTTCAGTATTCTACGGTAAAGCCACATTTCGAAAGATTCAAATTTTTTAGTTGTGGTTTCAATCAAAGTGCAAAATTCTACACTATAGAAGCGGACCAAAAATAAGTAGCAGCGTAAAAGTCTTATCTTCGTGTTTATTGTTAAATCGTGACTTTTGAATAAGCTGCTGTAGTGTACTCTGCTCTTGGCTTTTCAATAATTCTGCTCTTTATTTCTTGAGAGTGGTCCCATTGTTAATAGACTATAGTACAAAAATATGTACATTTCCTTACCCGTTCAACTGGCCTTTGGTTTATATTAATGGTGCAGTTTGTGAACTCGTTCTTAGATACAATCATTAGCTTCGTTTTATTAACCATTGCAGATTGGTTCCAATACAGTGTAGCCATTATCCTTAGGTCTCTTCCATCTAATACATTTTTTTTTCAGGATATCCATCCTAAAAAGGAGTTAATAAACGTTAGCTTTAAAGAAGAATAGGAGTAAGTAAGAGAGAGAGAGAGAGAGAGAGTGAGAGAGGAGAGACAGGGACAGAGTTTCTGAAGAGCGTGCAAGCGGAAAGGCAGAGAAAGCCTGGATAATTGAAGAGGAAACAGTAAAACAAAAATTACTACTACCAGCAGGGGTGTCAGGGCGTGGTCTAGAGTTGTCCTGAACAAACGTTTCGGTCCACCGTCGCAGGCCATCATCAGTGTCCGAAACAATTAGCACGGTGTGCTCCAATGCACCCTAGTCGCGAGATAAACACTGTGGTGTATAACTCAGTTTTGGGAGTATAACAGTGTAACTGAATAGCTACGTCTTCAGAATGCTAACATCACAAGTGCCACAACAAATTGTACAAAAGTCTATTCTAATTACTTACAAATATGTAAAAGGAATTATTTAGTCATAAAACGTATAATGCGTTTTTTCTTCTAAACCCTTTGATATTTCTCTATCTGTCTATATATTTAAAATATGTTTCGAAATAACTGTTGAGCGCATCAACCGATTCCAGTAAAAACGTCGAAAGTTTGTCCATTATTTTACCCTAGAGATCCCCATTCTTGTGGAGATCCCCCTACTGATCTCCGATAGTAAGGGGGACAGAAAGTAAAAATTAAGGGAAATTGTTAAGATATCGTAAAAATCAATGTGGCGTTTCAAATTACAAAGAATCTTAAGAAAAATATGCGAACAGTGTACAGCTTTGGAATATGCGAACAGTGTACAGCTTTGGAATTTTTAAACTTTTAGTATACAAGAGCCACAAGAAGTGATCACAAAATTATAAAACAATTATTGTAAACATGCAGCCGAAAATTCAGACAAAAGAAAATTATAACTGGAATTTGAATGTTGCGCTTATTGCAAGAAGTTTTTAATTTTGAGGCTTCAAACGGAAATCAATAGTTTATGATAATTTTAAAAGCCTATGTAAGTGATAAACTTGTGAGGTTTATATTTTATTTATTTATTTTATTTGAAAATCGTAATCTTTATTAATTTGATAGAATTAATATTTATCAATACTCCTTGAAAATTAGTTTTGTATCAGCATTCCTTGCCATCAAAAAGTTTGTAAGCTACGTTGAACAAACATCTATAGAATAGTTATCACTTGTCTATATTTGCGATCTATAAGTTATAAATATCTATAGAAGCATAAATAAACTTAAACGATAGGATAGAATTATTTGTCACTTATGCACTGTGGTTATAGATATTAGAAATAAAGCAATACAATCGTTGAAATTTTAGTGTTTATTCTACGATTATGTGCTTTGCAATTGTTTTTCCCCAAAATTTGAGGCTTTGCAAATTTTTATGAAAATTGAAAAATTTTTTAGATTAAAATTTACTGTACCTGCAATTCTGCTGTCAGAGAGCTTACTATTCAATACTTAATGTAAACTGTAAAAAATTTTGATTAAAATTACAGTAAGTTACTGTAATAGTGATTCTAAAAATATTGATTTATTTTATGTGATCAGAAAAGGAGCAGTGAAATCAGGGGAGAAATTGTTGATAGTAACGGCAGAGCGGAATTGCTTTAATATAGATCAAAGTAGCATTGACGTATTCCTTATGATGTCTCAAGATCGATTCCATAAATTGTTATGCGTGCGTTAGGCAAAGGAAATAAGTGTCGCTCCCCCAAGAATTAAGGGGCGTGGGATCACCTTTTCTTTGCCATGTTAAATACAATAATTATAGGTACATTTTTCTCCAACACTCTGTTAGATGTATGCTTACATTATTTCCTACTTAAATCGCATACGTTTATTTATATGTTTGTACGACTGGAGCATGGGGATTGTTAATGTATGTTTATTTTATATTTTGTTATAATTTGTTGAAAATAAAACTAAATTTTTGCAAAAACCTTAACGTGTAACGTATACTGTTTTAATTTGAATGAATATTTTGGAAAACCGTCTTTTCAAAATATGCAGCTTAGAATGGAAATAAAACAATAAAAATAATGAAACTATAACATTTTGGGGGAAATTCTACCTATATATCAAAAACACAATTTTCCCTGCCTCGCACTTTTATTCTCACACTATTACATCCCTGACCCATTTTCCATGTCTTCTTGCTCTTCATATTCATCTGCCAGTTTCCTTTATGCCAAGTTTCTTTGGCGACTCTTTCAATTTCTTCAATTGCTTTTTCGGCCCTTTAAATCTTATTTCATCCATATTTTTCAACGCGTTTTCAATTTGTGCCAGGGTTAACTCCTAACTTTCGCAATAATCCGCATTTACCTATGTTACCACTGATGAAAGTAACTCCTATATAAAGTAGAACGTAAAATTGTAGGTTACTTTTCGAAACAAAATTTGGTTTCATAATCCGTGTCCAAATCACGCTAGGATTTTGGGTGCAATTATGAAAGCATTTTCTGAGAAGCTTACGGCTAGATAATTTCTTAAAGACTGGTTTAATTCCTTCCATTACAATTCTTGGGAATTGGGTGAGATTTTTTTATAGAGTTTCATACTGTTTTATTTTTTCCATTACCCTGTTGGTATTTGAAGTATTTTCGCCTTTTGGGTATAACTCATAAACGGGTGTCTCGTAGCTTGGAGCACTGAAGCGTGCAAACACTCGAGCACGACTTATTGTGTTCTACTGAACAAAAAAGCATAAATTTAGCGTCAAATCAAACCTAAATGTGTACACAATAAAACTAGCTTAAAAAAAACGATTTTGTAAACCATTGGGTCATCCAAGTACCCTTACAAGAATAAATTGGTTTCAGTTTGGTCTGAATCGAAACAGATTCATACATTTAAGGTAAAGTTCAATTAGACGGTACTAACCACGTATTAGCACTTGAAACTAGTTCCCCAAGACTGTTGAGTGTTGTTACAGATTTCACAAAATTCACTCTAAGTCTTATTCTGTATTTGGAAATGTATTTCAGCCTTGCCGATTAACCACACTGTTTTGTATCTTTTGTCAGAAGCAGTTGGTGCAGTAGACAGAAGTTTATTACCACTTTTGACACACAGAAACCACGTGGGTTACAGAAAACCCTCTGGAAACTCTGAAGAATGCTTACTTGTATTATTATTATTAATATTATTATTATTATTATTTTGTGAAAACCAAAGGTTGCACCTTTAGAGATCAAATACGAAATGAAGATATAAGAACTGAGCTAAATGTATATCATATGGCCAGCAGAATAAGGGAAGGACAAATAAAATGGAGGCAGCATATCGAGAGTAACTTATAGAAGATATAAGGCTACCTAAACAAGTAATAAGATACAGACTTCAGGGAAGACGTGATATAGGTAGACCAAGGAAGAAATGGTTTCAGTGAAGTCGGAACAGGCTGTAAGCCTATACTTAGATATGGACAAGAAGAAGAATATTATTTTGTTGTTATTGTTTTGTTTTCTTAATATTTTGGCGGGCCATCCGTGAGCTCTGCAAGTTCTGATCTTCGTCACCAGTATTCCTTCATTCTCTGACTTGCTTTTGCTTCATTTTCTTCCGATTTTGTCCCTCCACAATTTGCCCTGCGCTATTTACTATGTTTTTTACCTTGAATTCACATTTTTCTTGATATTGTTGTGCGTTTCTTGCGTCTTTCTACATTCTTGGAGCGGTCGTGGCGTAGTGGCTAGCGTGTGACGCTGCTATGCTGTCGGCGCGGGTTCAATTCCCGCCGGAGGCCATCTGATTTAGACACGGCCGTTCCCCCTAGCTTGTTCGTTATTCTTCCCATCTCAATCCTTCTAAAGTGTCCATAGGAAGCCATTCGGATATTCTTTTATTTGTTGTAATTTTAAACGTTTTACAAAACTCTTGGTTTGGTCTCCTGTAAAAGGCAATCGCTGTACGCTGATAGTTTTCCGTGCCCCAGGCAGTATCTTCCTCAAACATGTCCTTTTTTCCTCTAATTTCGACAATCGTTTACTAGCTACTGTCTTTGCCGCATATAAGCATTCCGGTTTGATTATAGTGCCATAGTGTCTCAACTGAGGATACTGATGCCAATGTAGAAGTGTACATATTCTAACAGACTTATTGTTTTTTTTTTTTGGTCAAGTGTTTGTGAGGATCGGCGAAAAATAAAACACAAATTTTAACTTATTTATGTCGATGTTTCGACAGTGTTTATTGTCATCATCAGGACAATCGTTGCTGACACCAAGCATAAAACTGTCGCTTGGTGTCAGCAACATTTGTCCTGATGATGACAATAAACATAGTCGAAACGTCGACGCAAATAAGTTAAAATTTGTATTACATTTTTTGACCGATCCTCACAAAAACCTTCACCGGAAAATTCATTGATTGACGGTCACTACGAATATAAGGATATTATTTTTGTTATTATTATTATTAATATTAATTTTATAAAATTTTTATTAAAACTCGGATGGACGAAATTCACAGATATATTGGTCGACGGCCTTCTAAGATATTAAAAAATTATAAAAATTATAGATCTAGGATGACCGTAGTAACTGCCGTCAGACTGAGTCCAACATGATAGTAAATCTTCGTGGAAGATTTATTTGTGACCTACAATCTCTCCGCTGCATGTGTGTGTGTGTGTGTGTGTGTGTGTGTGTGTGTGTGTGTGTACGCAGGCGCAGGCGTACTGCGTACTGTCACATAATTTACATCTGTATTTACGACCACACATGTTACAAAATTTCAGAATGTCAGAACAACCAAACTGTGGCCTCATGCTTTGTGCTAGCTGATAATGCTGTTTCTCTACGGAAGTTTATAATTGCCCAGATGTCTCTTATCAGTAAGGTCACGTGTTATTTTTGGTTTCCAGCCTTTGCTCAGCAGCAGTGTTCGGTCAGAGAAACCACACGGCCAGACCCATCGCTTACAACTATGACAGACACATTCACTTCGTTTGCACTTTGGCGTAGTTCGGTCAGAGTTAACACCCGGTCAGACCATCGCTTACAACTATGACAGACACATTGACTTCGTTTGCACTGTGGCGTAGTTCGGTCAGAGTAAACATCCGGTCAGACCCATCGTTTACAACTATGACAGAGACATTGACTTCGTTTGCACTGTGGCGTAGTTCGGTCAGAGTAAACACCCGGTCAGACCCATCGTTTATAACTATGATAGAGACATTGACTTCGTTTGCACTGTGACGTAGTTCGGCAGAATAAACACCCGGTCAGACCCATCGCTTACAACTATGACAGACACATTGACTTCGTTTGGACTGATAACGTTTGGTAGATAAACACAAATCCGCGTATTTCAGATGAATCGTTTCTGAAATACACGTGCTTAAGAACTGTCGAAACGTAGCAAATAACACAAGTATTCACAGCTGTTCATATGGACAGGCTGCTGGAGCCCGCTTCTGCCATATTTAATAAATCTATTCTTGTCATCTAAGTAATTGTATAAATATAAGTTTGAAAATGTATTGTTTTCTATTTATAGGTAATTAAAATTTTCTCAACTTTCTGTTTGTCTCATCGGTAATTCAACGCAACATTTCATCTTTACTGATGAATTTAATTGATGTTTTTTGTCAATTGATGACTTCATCAACTTCCGTGGATGTAATTATGCCTGATACATTTCAAAACTAGGTTCCTACCCCTAAAATTTTGTAACGTTTAAAAAATGACTTAAATTGTAGTTTACAATGATGATTGTAAAACAAACTACTATTATAGGGCTTCAAAGCAATACAATTTTCTATAAATCACGTGGACAACGAAATTCTGAATACATTACGCAACAGAAATTTAGAAACGCAGTTAAACTGAGAAGTGACATAAACGTTTGTTGTGGAAAGTAATGACAATCTTGTTCAAAAACCCTATTTTTATTTGAACATGTTTTCAAAATTAAAATCATTTAAGTCATTTAAATAAAACTTTACCCATTCTGAGTCAGTAAAATATTTTTGAAAAAAGTAAGAAATTTAGTTTTTATAAAGTTATTAGCTGAATAGTTTTGCTTCCAAAATTAATTATGGAAAATAAGAACACGTAAATGTCATCCATCCGTTCTCGTCAGCAGGAAGCGCGAATTGCGAGGTGTCTCGAAGTAAACTCATAATACTCATTACATTTGCCATTATTTGTGACACAAGAAAAATTTTAATAAAACAAAAATTAATTCTGAAACATCTTCTCCTTTTTTTCTTCTTATTACGTGTTTGCGGCTTGTTTTTCTATGACACAATGTCTCCAGTAGATGTTCTCTGCCACTGTCCAATATGAGGGATGGTCTTATGCCAGAGTGAACTATGTGAATTTTTTTTAATTTTGACTTTTTTATGTTGGTATAATCTACATGTTGTGTTTTGTCTTATGCCAAAGAGAACTGTGTGAGCAAACAATAAAAACTGTGTGTACGATAATATTTTGTTTTGGTGTAAGGTTGGTAGTACCATTAGTCTTATGCCATAGTGAACTATACACCAGTCCAAGATGGCTTCCGGTGGACATAGTTCAAGTCACTTTAACATTAACAGGTATGATATGTTAAGTGAAAACAGTGAAGACGGACTTACTGATTTCAGCAGTGGTTCTTCAGATAATTACCGTCCTAGCAATGAATCAGAACATTCAGAATCAGGCAAGTTAATAACTTTTTATCACCAAAAACTTCATGGAACAAAAGGGTTATTTTTGATAAAATTTGTCTTTTGCCAGAGTGAACCATGTACAAAAGTAGTTCTTGCTTTGTCCACTAAGAGCAGTAGTGGAATAAAAGTAGAGATAACAACTTAAAAACGCATATTGTACCTTTGCTTATGAAATCAAAACAAAATATTTCAATATTTTGGTAATAGACAAGAAAAAAATTACATGGTTCACTCTGGAAAAAGTAAAGCCTACAAATTTTTCTTTTGGATGCTAATTTTGAAAACATGAGTAATGATGTGGATTTATTGGTTATGTAGTAAAAAGGGATTGCTAAGCCTGAATTTTGGTATTCTAATTTCAGCAATATGACATTAATGGGCATGATAGTAATTTTGTTTTCTTTGACAGCTGAAGAAGATGAAGAAGCTGAAGAGCCCCTTAAGAAACGGAGAAAGGCTGACTCAAAACAATGGAAGAAAAATGTTCGAAAGCTAAACAGAGTGTCTGGTAAAGAATATATAAATACTTTGTGTACAGTGATTCCAGCTAGAATTTTTAAAAACTACTCCTGTAATTGCAAAATGAAATGTCAAAATGAAGTTACATGTGAAGAAAAGGAGAATTTTTTAATTTGTTTTATAATGAATCACAGTCCTGGGAAACACAAACAAGCATTATAGCTGGTGCTGTAAAATGCAATACCGTCAAAAGAAGACGTAATGTAAATGATGCATCTAAAAAGCAAGTTAGTCGAACATTTTATATGAATACTAAACACGGGGATATAAAAGTGTGTAAAAAAATGTTTATGGAGACATTAAAAATCAATAGTAGTAGGGTGCATCGTGCATTACTAAAAAAAAAATCTGGAATTTTAAGTGACCTTAGAGGAAAGAAAGTTCCCCATAACAAAGCCCCAGAATCCACAGTGGATCTAATTAAAAACCATGTACAGAGTTTTCCTACAGTTGTTAGCCACTACTGTAGAAATCAATACAAAAATCAGTATTTGGATACAAATCTAAATCTCTCACTAATTGATAGACTCTTTGTTGATAGTATGAAAGAAAAAAATATAGATAAAATCCCAAGTCAATCATAGTATGAAAAAGTGTTTAGAAGGGATTTTAACCTTAGTTTTAAGCATCCCAGAAAAGATACCTGTCACACATGTGACAGGCTGAAAGTTGATTTGAAAGCAGTGAAAGAAACTAAAAATGAAGAACAACTTAAAGTTAAAAAGTTAAATCAAGAGTTACACCACAGAAAAGTAGAGCTAGCTCGTTCTGAAATGAAAAAGGACATAGAAAGTAGCAAAGAAGAAGGGGCAACAATAATTTCATTTGACCTGCAGAAAGTTATGCTTCTTCCTAGACTTACTACAGGTGTTGTTTATTATAAACGGCAGCTGTCATGCTACAATCTGGGCATTCATAGTTTTCAAAATGACATTGGTACAATGCATGTTTGGGATGAGAGCATTGTTTCAAGAGAGTCACACGAGATAGGATCCTGTATATTAAAATATATCAATACACATAACCATAAAGATATATTAATTGCTTGGTCTGACTCATGTGGTGGTCAGAATCGCAACATAAACATGGCTGTGTTATGGATGTATTTAGTCCAGTGCCCATCCTTAAACATAAAAGAGGTAGTTCATAAGTTTGCTGAGCCAGGACATTCGTATTTACAAAATGATAGTGACTTTGGTGATATTGAAAAAAAATTGAAGTACCATCGTGAAATATATATCCCCACACAATGGTATGACATAATTTTAAATGCCAGAGTAAAAAAGAATGAATCTGAAGTAGTACACATGAAAAGAGAAGATTTTAAAAGTATGGATATGTAAAAACGAAATTTGGTAAATCGAAAAAAAGATGTAAATTGACAAAAGATAGAATGGAAACTAACTTAAGCGAAACTAAATGATATCAAATCCCTTTTGCAGTTTGTACCACCATGTCACCACCAGTTTTACAATCAACTCCAACAGGGTGACGTGTTGGATGATTGGTGTGATGAAGTTGACGTGGAAACAAGCTGTGATGACAAAGAAGATTGACTTAATACCATGAAATTCCAAGCTTGTATGTGTTTTATTTACTAAACAATATTCTTAGATTTGATTTTAACCATCTTCAGTTTAAATAAAATATGTAAAAAAGAAACCGTATGTTCATTATTCTTATGCCAGAGGGAACTACCAGCCAAACCTTTTGGTAAAGTGAACTATGTACTGCTATCACTGATAAAAAAAGTTAAAAAACGGTTATAAACAAGTCCTGCTACTTTTATTTAATAATAAATAACTTTAGCATTATGTCCTACACTTTTCCTAATTTATTACAGACAAAAATATTTAACGTGGATTTTTTAATATGATTCTAAATTTAAACATTGATAGTGAACAAAATGCATTTTGTCTGTTGGTTCACTCTTGTATAAAACCATTCAGATGTCGTTCAATATTGCATCCATATTTGATTTTAGTCTTAAGCTATTGGTATGTCTGTCTGAGTCACAACAATTTTTACTATGAAAAAGTAAGAAATTTTTTTTAAATTTATTATCTGAATAGCCGTGCTTCCAAAATTAGTCATGGAAAATAACAACATGTAAATGGCACCCGTTTTCTTCAGCAGGAAGCTCGAGGCGCGAGTTGTGCAGAGTTACGAGTCTCCAACTGGATTGGATTAGGTTCAATTGATGTTAATTTCTAATTCAGGCAGGGAGTGAAGCGACTTTATACCACCGGGGCTAACAAACGGGGTCGCTTTTTTGGGTATCCGGAATTGACGATGCGCGGTCAGGTGCGTTTCACCCAACAGAAGTACGTCGGGCCTGTGACAGGTATCGAATTCTAAGAGCACAGAATAGCGGGAGGCCAGACCGTTGGCGTTCCACGCCAGAATTACAAGGTATCGTTTGAGTGATTGCCGTGTTCGTTTGTTGTTCATAACAGTCCGACAACACAGCACGCTCCCACCAGAAGAAGGAACTTGTCTTGGGGAGAGGCAATGGCAAAGCGCAAACGAATAGATTTAGAGGAATAAGCTACCTTCTACAAATCATAGCTTGCAAGAAAGTCTGTGACGTCGGTGAGGTCATCATCAGGTCTGGGGGTGAGCGTTTGGCTGCAGCTACAAGGCTGCGGCGGGGCGAGGCGGTGGAAGCTTTCGGGGCAGGCTCAGGAGCGGGTGGCCACTAGGGATTCTGGAGGAGAGGCTTAGGTACAGTGGCGGGTTTTGGCTAGCCCGTGGGTTGTGCCGAAACTATCTTAGATTTTTTACCTTAACGTGGAAACCCAGGTGTGGGTGGCGGCGGCAGGGGAGGATTAAGACACACGGCCTGCCCTTAAATGAAATTTTAAAGAGGAGTTAAAGTATGCAATTTGAGAGATTATCTACGAAACAACGACATAAGGAAACACCTGCAATTACAGTCGGTTCTGGAGAGAATAAAGTAATACAGGAAGAATACAGGCATACTTTACATACAGGCAGAAGTCCCATGTGGAACGCATGGTAGACACGCGTAGTCCTAAACAAGTGTTTGAATAAGGTGAGTGGAGACGACAGATCGTGGAAGAACCTGGAAAAAATGGTCACAGACCATGTAAAATCCTAAGGGGCTATGGCCCAAGCCATGTAGTGAAGAAGAAGAAAACCAACCTAAATTAGGAGGAACCAACGTAACCCAGCCTAACAAAAATATTGCAATAAAGAGGTTACTCGCATTCGCACAAATCAAAACCTGAACAAACGTCATCAAAGTTTGGAACAGGAACTAGTTGCTACGGTTGCTGTCAGTTGCGACTAAGTGAAAGTACGGAGCGCAATTGACCGGTAAGAACAGTTAAAATTGTCATCTCATCGCAACTCACCAAGACCGAACTGTGTGCGGTTGAATAGATCAATGTTTTTCTCCTTATTATTATGATTGTGATTATTATTATGATTATGATGATGATTATTAGCCTATTATTATTATTATTCCGGATGTACAATATTTACATATTTCCCGGAACCAAAGGTTACAAAAGTGATTGAACTCTCATCTCTCACGGCTGCTTGTCTATTCAGTTCATTTCAGTTCGTAGTCCTTCAGTCTTTCGACTGGTTAGTACCCTCCCCGCATATACCCGTGGTGCGTGTGTGACTAAGTCTCTCACAGGTATATGGGACCTACAGTTTAACGCCGGATCCGAACGGCAATTTTTTTTTTTGGGGGGGAGGGTTTCTACTAGGCAGGATACCACTCGCTGGGTTGCCATTACCTTGCGAGGGGGAACGGTCGTATCTAAATCAGATAGCCCCTGGCGGGAATTGAACCCGCGCCGACAGCGTAGCATCGTCACACGCTAGCCACTACGCCACGACCGCTCCTTGTCTATTCAATGATCTTTAATTTCTCGTTCCATCAATGTATTCTGATTTTATTCTATCCAGGTGATAGGTGATCTTCGTATTCTGCTTACTCCTGGTGGGGTCCTTTCCATAACTCTCCTTGGCAATCTTTCCTGTGCCAATCTTTTGTGTGCCCATAGCACTGTAAATTTTGTTTGGATAAAATCAACAATTGAATTTTTCAATGTTTTTTCTTTAATGCAACAAATGTCTCTCACAGCCAGAAATCAACGCGAGTCAGACCACGGTCACAGTTCATGTTTATATTTACAAAGTTTGCTCAATCAAAACATTTACATTTGTTACACAATACATTGATAAAGAACGCTCAGACAGCAAGCGAGCGGTGACTCACAGCAGCACCGAGTTCACACAGCCACTGGCTTTCTGCTTTATTGTCTTATAATCATATCTGTTGACAAACACTTCAAATGTCCTCATCACTACTACTAGTACTACTACTACTTCTACTACTACTACTACTACCACTACTATTGCTACTACTACACTACTACTACTACTACTACTACTACTACTTTGCTTAACGCTTTGCACCTTACTTTTCGGTTACCCACATACCTGTTGCGAATGATTAGAGATTACTTGCGTGACAGGACATTACTTTATGACACTACATCAGGATGCCGGATCAAAGAGGTCACAGCAGGGGCAGCTCAAGGATCATTTCTTGGCCCAGACTTGTAGAACGCTGCATATGATGGTATTCTCCGGATGGAAATGCCCGAAAATACATACTTAGTGGGGTACGCTGATGATGCAGCGGTTGTCATAGCGCGAGATGTGGAACTGGCTCAGATGAGATTAAGGCAGGTTATGCGACGAGTCAGTTCCTGGGTGACAGACCACGGCTTAAAACTGGCAGCTGACAAAACAGAAATCGTGCTGATCACAAAGACGCATCTCCCCAACATCTTGCCAATGCAGGTCGGAGAAGAAACGGTGCACACAAAAGCCGCAATTAAGTATCTGGGAATACTGCTACACACGAAGCTTACGTTTTGGCCACAAATAAAACGGGTGGCTGAGAAGGCTGCAACTGTAACCGCGGCACTTAGTAGAATTATGGCAAACATCAGTGGGCCGAAACCTTCGAAAGGACGGCTACTTATGTCGGTCACACATTCAATACTGCTTTATGGTGCGGACATATGGGCTTATGCACTCAAGCTCGAGACATGCAGACGACGTATATCAGCAGTGCAGCGAAGCGGCGTACTCAGAGTGGCTTGTTCCTACCCCACAGTTTCGGAGTCCGCGGTTCTTGTCATCGCGGGAATACTATTACTACTACTACTACTACTACTACTACTACTACTACTGCTACTACTACTACTACTACTGCTACTACTACTGCTGCTACTACTACTACTGGTACTACTACTACTACTACTACTACTACTACTACTACTACTACTACTACTACTACTCCTTAACATGTAACATGATAAACCATCCGTTTTCCAGACTTAAAAATATTTTAAGCATGCAATTGTTAGTACAGCATTGAGCTCGCTTAGCGATTTTCGTTTTATGTCTTCAACGGTCGCGAAACGTCTTTTTGTGGAAATTATCACTATTGGGAGGTGGACAATTTTGTGGAAAACAAATACCTCCTAATACACCTAAGGACGACTTACTCAGTTATGTGTGAAATCTATACTTTGCATCAAACAGGACTAAAAGTTTAGAGGATTGTCACTAACATGTGTATCAACATCACGTAAAAACAGTTTCTTCACGTAAAAACCGGACACTAGCAGCAGTGGAAATTACAAAACTCTGGAACGTTTTGATCAAACGTAGCCTATATATGCTAAAACGTAGGCCGAGTTGGAAGTTACAGATGCAAACACAAATTATCAGGTAAAATGGAAACGGAATCACCAAATGCATTGTGTAGGACAATATTGGTACCAAAATTGATAAAACGTAGGTTTAACTCCCTTAAGAAAATATTTAAATTGTGGTTGAGAAAGGAAAATTCTAAATCAGTGCCAGTGTGCAATCCGTTTGAAAGCAGTTTGGATTCCGTAGAGATGAGCCTGTTCAGAGAACAAAAACACGAAGTCAACAGAAAGTCTAAAACGGTATAGCGTGTGTGTTTGTGCTGGCCTTGCTGGATGTAGAAAGGCATTCAGTATTGTCGGACAGTGACGACCAGTTAAGCCGTAGGACACTGCCTACGTATCAGACTATTCCGTTAATTTAGAATTCAGTTACGTTGCCTTGTTAAGTATGCGAGTCTGTGTGTTGAACGTATCTATGACACATTTACATACACAACCAGACAGTGTGGATTTTTATGTTTACTTGAGACACGTTCAAATACTGTGCCATCAATGTCTCCGTTTTAATACTTTAATGAACTATTTAAATTCTTGCTGAGAGAGAAAATTCTAAATTGGTGCCAGTATGGAATCCGTTTAATGTGCCTGTTCAGAGAACACGAACATAAAGTCACCACGTAACTTGATATAGTGTGTGTTTGTGTTGGGTTCAGTGGATATGGAACACACATTGAGTACTGTCAGATAGTGACGAGCATCTTAAGGACGACCTGCGCAGACTCGGTGTAAGAAGATGGAGACGACTGGAGGCGCATTGCCCAGGAAGATAAGGCTCATCATGGTTCCTTGCCTCGAAATGCTATTTCCTTTGTTTATATAGTAGACAATTTTATATTGTACTGTTTGCAAATCTGATGACGCTTAGAAACATATTTTTGCAAATCAGACTCTGTGTTTTTAAGTACAGGCAAGTCGTCACCAAACGACAGCACAAATATCTGTCTCGTGATGTCTTTATAGATGTATCCATTTCCTTGCCAGATCCTCAATATAAATGTTAAAAAGAGTAGGTGATATTCAGTGCCCTTGGCTAACACCTTGACTGACTGATATTTGTTGAGAATACTACAATTATTTTTATCACCTATTCTTGTCTACAATCTTCATGTCCGTATAGAAACGCATTACATACAAACATTATGTTATACAATCTACAAACGGTGTTACAATACATGTAGGAAAACATAAACAAATTACAAAATTAATATCACTACAAAATATCAGCCTGCTTGGCTGACACAATCATTTTTTTCACTTGAGAGAGAAGTTGAAAAGGTAAACTTCAGTTATTCATTTTTACGTCGTTTCGTTGCGTCTTTAACGAATAACTTGATCAACTCATATCTTTCATGAAATATTGTCACACTGTCATTATTAACCTTACTGGGTCAATTAACGCTGTGAATAAGTTGCATTAGTTCAACATTATATGCGAGACCATCAGGCGAACACTTAAGTCAGCAAGTAAAGAAACACGCCTAAAATTCTACAAGGAGATGTCCTTACCACACTGGGTCTGAGAATTGGACTTTAACGAAAGGCCAGACCAGTCGTGTCCAGGTGGCTGAAATGAGATGTCTCAGGCACGTGACAGGGTATACTCTTTATGATTATACACGAAATACAGATATACGGCAGGAACTGAATATTATGAGCACACTCGACAGGATTGCACAATATTGGCTAAAATGGTTGGAACTTCTGAACCGAATGGATGACTGCCGCTTCCCCAAATAACTGTAAAACTATAACCTCAAGAGACGGAGAGTTGTGCCATGTCCAAGAAAGCGCTGGAGTGACCAGCTTTAGGCTTTGCCGGTTTGAGACCGGAACAAACCATCCTTGGTTTAATCTTTGCAGATGATGATGATGATGATGATGATGTCAATTAGCGTGTCTGATAGATGTAATAACTATTGATAGGTTATTTAAACACTGACTGTTAGCAAAAAAATTCACATCAAACTATACACAATTTTTAGTGGGCTATTTTTAACCCCGAATGCCCATTTCTAGAACACCATGGATTCTGTTGTTGTTATTTTAGAACTTGTCTAGGCAGTGAAGAGGTCTGACGCCATCTGAGAAATCCATGTAGTATAGTCTCTAGACACCTTACAATAAAACATACAAAGTGATTCTTACAGATAAAAACAGTATAGTAACTAACATGTCTGTATAGCTCAAATTCCATGTTACATATTCAACGCTGTTCAGAGATCTCCAGATCGTAGACAAGCTCTACCAGCACCCATTCAACATGGCTCGTAAAGTTTTTGATTAGAGTCAGTTCAGTATTTCTATTTTGGATTAGGATGTTGTACCAAATAGTTGGACCCCTTAGGTCCAAATAGGCACTTTGACACTAATTTGTACTGTAACAATTTAAGCAGTATCTGTAAAATACTCGCAGAGTGCAGGATGGTTACTTTACGACGGTCGATCAAATGTAAACAAGAGTTTTAGAAACTTTTTATGAGAATAGTGTATGCATATAAACAGATAAATTGGAAGAAGATCTCAAAGAAATAAAAATTGATATAGCAGTACTAACAGAAACAAAATAATATTAATAATAATAATAACCGGACGGAAGTACAAACTTTAGTACTGTTACGACGGTCTAACTGATCGTCGTATGGTTCAGTGGAAAACAAAATACAAGACACCAATTAAATCAGTAACAACCAGCTTAATTAGCATAATTAATAATTTGTACTCGACAAGACAGTTTCTTACAACAATCTAAATAAAACTGTGTCGACACGCAATAATAATGTAAACTAATAGTCCCGCACAATATTCACTCTTCACTAATAGCTACTTGAAACGCACTGAGTAATCGCCCGACGTAAACTAAAAACTAAGAAGCAGATGTGAGCTATTTACGGTCTGCAGGGTTCCATAATATGCGTCCTTAACAGGCATTTGAAAATTTTAGTGGATACTTCAGTGCGGCCTTTTCAGAAACACACGCCGCGCCGGCAGGGCGAGTCGACAAACTTGTAGAACGACACCATCGAACGCACGAGAACTTTCCGCGCTACGTAACAGTACTACAGAATGTTAGACAGTAGTGTCGACATAAATACGAGAGGTGAAGCAGGAGTGATCATTTCAATAAATGAAGAATTTAAAAGGGTTATAAGACGCTATGAATGGCTAAGCGAAAAAACAATTTCAGTAAAATTGAGATTGAAAGTAGGTAATCTAACCGTGGTTGAAGTTTATGCACCGGAGAAAGGACGGAAAAAAGAATCTGAGGAATTCTACCAAAAACTGCAAGAAGTAATTGATAAGGTAAATAAAACGACTTCCTCTTTATTGCAGGCGACTTAAACGCTCGTATTGGACATTTCCAAGCGTCTCTGATAATAATGGAGAACAATTATTAAATTACAATGAAAATTGCTTAGTTAATCTTGTAAGCTTTAATAATTTCAGGATCACTAACACAATTTTTTTTGACAATAGGAGATACCACAAATACACCTGGACTGAAAGAGGTTTATATTCGATATTATAATAGATTATATTATTGTTGGAGCGGTCGTGGCGTAGTTACTAGCGTGTGGCGCTGGTATGCTGTCGGCGCGGGTTCGATTCCAGCCGGGGCCATCTGATTTATATACGACCGTTCCCCCTCGCAAGGCAATGCAAACCAGCGAGAGGTCTCCTGCCTAGTATAAACGATCCCCAACTATGCGGTTCGGATCCGGCGTTAAACTGTAGATACCATAAACCTGTGAGAGACTCCGTAACACACGCACCACGGATATTTGCGGGGAGGGTAAAAACCATTCGAAAGACTGAAGGACCCAAATATATTATTGTATATTATCAAAAAGTAATAAACCTAGTTTTGAACACAGTACTCTTTAGAGGAAGCGACGTCCATACTGACCACCATCTAATGATTAGTAAGATTAGTTTGTTAAGAAATTGGTATCGGTACTCGAATAAGGAAATGAAAACACAGAGCAAGGAAGATCAATTCAAAGTACGGCTTCTGGAAGAGGATTCCATAAAAGATTTGTATCAAAAAATAATAAATGTCTACTTACAGCAAATAGACTACAATCCTGAGATTGCGACAGAATGGGAGTGTAGTACGGAAAGCCGCAAGTGAAGTGTTGAGAGCAAAGAACATATTATCAAAACGTAAGCGTTGTCTAAGGACGTGGGATCCTGAATTAGAAACATTAGTGAAAAACAAAAAGGAAGCTTACTTAAAATTCATTAACAATAGCACTTATGGCTCAGAAACGTGGACAATGTCTGCTAGACAAATATCAAGAATTCGGGTTACGGAAATAAAGTTTTTGCGTTACATAGATTACAAAATTAGATATGAGAAGAAACACTCAGATAAGAGAGGAATCAAAAGTTGAAGAAATAAACGAAATCATCAATAAGCATAGAAAATGCTGGAAACAACACATTAGCAGAATGGGCAGTGGCAGATTACCCAAGGTAGTCTTACTAATGAGCTGAAAGGGAAAAAAGCCTGGAAAGACCCAAGAAGAGACGGTCCGACCTGTTTGAAGCCGGAACAGATTAAACGCTCTAAACCATAAAGAAGAAGAAGAATGTATGTAGAAGTAAATACAAATCTATCATTCTACACGGCTTACCTTGCTATCTACATGGTTTGCATTAGGCTTACAGTTTTTTTAATACTTCATCATAAAAATTAGTTGAAAGTGTTTGTAGCTAACAAAGCCTTGCACCTCTTTGCAACTGGGAAACAACCTTCACAGAAGAAACTTAAGCCATTTGTATAGTCGAGCCTTCGAAAGTGTACAATTGCCGAATTGTCTTTCTTCTTCTTCTCCTCTTCAAGAATTCGGTTATATAAACCAGTTCCGGGATACACTTCATCCTCGGACGACCCACGTCTCTTCTCTCAATGGCTTTATAGTTCAGTGCCGCTTTCGGCAATCGATCCTCTGTCATCCTTTGCAGATCATCCCACCATTGTCTTCTGCAAACTGAAGTATTTTAATATATGTCCTTTACTTCGAGTTCTGCTCTGATGTCTTCATTTATTATTCTATCTTGCAATATAAAATTTAAAGTATTCTGAAGGAACTGCATTTCAGTACTCTGAATCTTGCCGTTTTCTTTTTTTGTCATGATCCACGCCAAATTGCCAAATTGTGCACATAATCTGTGAAAAGTTTTAGCTGGTTTATACAGTGTAAGCGTTTAATTAATAATTACACGATGCGCTGGGGACACTTGCACCTCCTATTCACAGTGAAACAAACGACTTTAGAAAAAAGTTGGTAGCGCTTCGTACGTTTAAGCACTGCTACCCACTGCTCACTGTTGCCAACGTTGACGAGATTCAAAGTACGACGTGGCAGCTTCAAAAGTCTCGTATATCAGTTGATTAGATAATATCTTAGTTTCTTCATAGACAATTTTTTTTGCTATAAAATTGTACCGACTCGCCTGAAGAAGAACATAAATTTCTAGTGGGCGAACCGTTTTTCGTATTACAATATTACGAAATGTAATAAGACACGCCCTGTGCCTAAAACAGTAATCTTTATTTACACTACACAATTACTTAGGTTTAACCCACTAAGGTGTAAGCTTGTTATAAATGACAGAAAAATATAACAAGTAATGCACAGAAACTACTTACTTAGGAACAAGTCTTACAAGTAACAGTAAGGCAAATGAAGAAATACAACATCAATTGATGAAAGTAAGAAGAATTGCTGGATGGATGAATAACCTAATATGGAATAATAAATACCTCACGCATAAAGCAAAAACTAGGGTTTACAAAAGCACAATACGTCCAGTAATATCCTATGCATTAGAGACCAAGCCAGATACAGCAACAACTCAAAGAAAACGACAAACTTTAGAAATGACTATATTACGGAAGGTACTAGGAAACAAGGTACCCAAGGTAAGACAATTTACAATAGGTTGCCAAACAGTAGTATAAGAGAAACTTGTAATGTAACAGATATTATTTCTTGGTTGCGGGAATAAGAAGGATATGGAGTGAACACATATCAAAACTAGATGACACAGGGCTAGTGAAAAAGGCAAGAGATAGCTAACCAAACGCCAACAAGAGCATTGGTTGGCCAAGGAAGTTGTGGCGTGACAGCAGGTAGGACCGTTGTTATACAAAAGGACAGCTCAGTCCTAACAAGGAAGTTAAAGAAGAAAGTTTCAGTATTGTAAATCTAAGAGACTGAAACTATGCCTAGTATCTGATATAATATTTATTTATTCCGGCTGTACAATGTTTACACATTTTCCGAAACAAAAGATTATATGAGTGATTGAATTCTCATCTTCCACTGCTGCTTGCCCATCCAAATATCGTCTTCAATATCTCGTTTCCTCAATATAGTCTGAATTTTTTCAATCCAAGTAATCGGCGGTCTTCCTCTTTTTCTTCTTCCTGGTACGTTCCATTCCATAACTCTCCTTGACAAACTTTCCTGTGCCATTTTTCGTGTGTCCATACCATTGTAATTTTCTGTTTGGATAAAATCGAAAATTGAATTTTTTACATTGATTCTATCCTTAATGACTTCACTTCTAATTTTCTCATGTCTGGATACTCTTGCAGAACGTCTCCAAAAGTCCATCTCTGCTGTCATTAATTTTGTTCTTGTGTGTATATTAGTAGTCCAAACTTCTGAGCCGTAAGTCATGATATACCTCTAACAATGGTTTTAAATATTGTAACGTGACATAATATAGCAGAAGATTTGTAAGTTTGAAATAATAAAGAGAAGCTGTATACTGAACAATTGATGAACCGAATTGTTAGAATAAGACCAATAACGACATATAACACAGACAAATACTATGACTATGACTTCACCCAATTGATTGGAAACGTGATTGAGGAACGTAATTAAAATCATTAATTGTACTGCCATATTTAAAAAGAAAAAAAAGATTATGATAATTTTGCCAATGTGGAAGTACAAAGCTATACGTGATAAGATGAATTGTAAAATAAAAATAGTTTATGTAAACGTTAAATAATTGAATGTGAATAAGTTAAAGATAAAAACAATTATGATAATAGAATAAAAGAATAGAATAAATATATAATAAAGGTAACATGTTACAAGGTGAAATAAAGTGTAGGGTAATTGAAAAAGAAAAGTGATGTGAACAAATAATGACTTTAGATAAATAAACATAGAACTATGAATATCATAATAACTGGGGAACAATTAATATGCGCCCAGATATAATTCAGGTTTTTGAGACATATACCAAAGCCGTACCATCTGCAAAGCCTAGAGGTGGCTTTTCCGATTATCAAACCCGAGGTCAGTTAAATACGTAACAGGCTAAATTGCCTAAGGAATTTAACCTCAAATAACACCATTTTTTAAATCGGGTTCACATTTGTTAAATTGAATCTGCAAAGACTCTGGATTACAAATAACCACACTTAAAACCAAGGTGAGGTTTTTTTCGTGGAACTGATCCCGTACGGGCCAAAATTGTTATACTGTACTGTCCTGCAACAAGTCAGCAATTTTGAATACCTGGGCTACAGTGTCTTATAATGCAAGCAACTACATTGTGAATAAGTTGCATAAGTTCAACTTTATGTGCGTGACCATCAGGCGAACTCTTTAAGTCAGCAAGTAAATAAACACACCGAAAATTCTACAAGGTGGTGGCTCTTCCCACACCTCCTTATGGGTCTAAGAATCGGAAGTTAACTAAAGGCCAGGCCAGTCGCATCCAAGCGGCTGAAATGAGATTTTTCAGGCAGGTGGCAGTGTATACTCTCCATGATCAAAGAAGAAACACAGATATACGGCAGGAACAGTATACTCGACAGGATTACATAGTACCGGCTCAACTGGTGGCAACATCTTTGCCGAATGGATGACTGCCGCATCCCCAAACAACTACGAAACTATTAGCCGAAGAGGCGGAGAGATGTGGGACGTCCGAGGAAGCGCTGAAGCCACCAGCTGTAATCTTTGCCTGTTTGAGACCGGAACAAACCATCCTTGGTTTAATCCTTGCAAATGATGATGATGATGGTTAACACCCCTTCTTACTTCCCATTTCCAGCTGTAAATGTTTCCATCCCTCGTATGTAGTTTCTTCTTTAATAAGGAGGACAAGAAATAGACATATACTATTCTCACCCCGTATTCCGTAATAATTGAACTTTTTTAATAGAAAGTGTTGGCCTACAGTATCAAAGGTCAAATTTAAAAACAGCCTACAAGCTTACCGACTACCATTAATGGCTGATCAAACTTTTGATTAAACATATAACAGTGAAATTCAATATTTAGTTCATTTGCTTTATCATTATATCCGTCCTGGTTTCCAAGGCTACTGTTGGAATTGTGAGTTGTCGATTGAGACCACCATATGGGGCAACCAACCCTATGCCGGTTAGATTTTTTTATCGACCTTCTCTGGTCTAGATCCGCCGTCTTCTGTTATAGGACCACCTAGAAAAGGGTTTGGCTCTTCACTTCGCACGACAGTCTTGAGTAGGTAGAGGCTCTGGCTCTATGTTCCGCATAAAGGTGCCTCGTATCAAAAACCGCCAAATCCTTTTTTGGACAAAATAGAGTTATACATTGTTTCTTATAAATTTGACCTCGAGGAATTCAGCAAAAACATTATTTTGGATCAAAAGCTGACACATCTTATTAAAATACGCATTCAAATATGAGGCTTAGTTTCAAAATCCGCCAAATCCAATGGCTTTTTTGGAGTTTTCAGTTTCAAAGTCATCCAAATCCCTGTCAACCAATGAGAGCTTCCCGATGTATCAAGTGACTTCCCAGCATGCGCTCACTACATGTTTGTTTACTGCTTCTTCACATACCACACTGTTATAAGCTTTTTGATTGTGAGTTTGCAGTTATATTCTGTTTTGTTTTGTAAAAATAAGTTTTTGTAATAAATATTATTAAAACTGGTGTTATTTATCATACTTTTAAAATGGAGAGTACTGGGTGCTAATTTAACAGTGGTCTTTGGAAATGAAAATAGGAAGGAAACACGTAACAAACAGGAATGGAAACGTGACAAAACAGAGAAAGATGTTATTAAAAGAAACGAATTGGAAACTCAGACGCGATTGCACAAAGTGAAGGCTAAGGCATTTTACTCTATATTAAAGTCTGATAATAACAATGCAATATTCATAACCTTTGGCTGTCAAAAAAAAAACTCACTTCTGCTGGGACTATCTGATCAGTCTGCTTACTTCAGCAGACAGTATTCTTTTTATAATTTCACTGTAGTTAGCCTACAGGAAATTCATCATGCAAACTGACAAAGGTAAATGTTGACTGCTACACATGGTGTGAAAGTGAATTTCCTAAAAATTCAAATATAATTTCTTCTTTTGAACACTAAACTTTTCAGAATATTGAAAATTTCTTTGAGCTTTGAGCTGACGAAGGCGAACACCACGCCGAAACGCGTACGAGAAGAAAAGACAAGTAAGTTTCACAAGTTGAAAGTTTCAATATTCTATAAAATTTCTTCTTGTGTGTGTGTACCATCATATAGTGAATATGGATTTTGAATGGAAAACAGTGGTTAAGTGTTTTTCAGATGTGTGTGATGGACAAAATAAAAATATCATACTCATTGCTATGCTGGAAAAGTGGTTAGTCACTGATGATCATGAACAAGTGACTATTGAGAGAATTGAGAGAAGAGCCATCACCTTGTAGAATTTTAGACGTGTTCCTTTACTTGCTGAATTAAGGATTCGCCTAGCCTAATGGTCCAGGAGATAAGGTTGAACCTATACAACTTACTCAGAACGTTGTTGCTTGCATTATAAGACACACTGTAACCCAGGTATTCAAAATTGCTAACTTGTTTCAGTGCATCGTAAAACATACACAATTTGTTGAGAGATGGAATTCAGAACAATTAATTCATATAAACGAGTCAACAGACTTTAGGTTAGTAATCAATTGATACTGCACCGTATATTCACCAATCATATATTCACAATATTTATACAATTTTATAGTGTCTGCAGGTAATAGTTAATCAGTGGTCGTTATCTTCCAGTTGTGTTCAGAAAGACATCAGACATGTTACCATGTCTGGCACAGATTCGTACGTTATCTACACAAATTCCCAGTCGTCTATACAAATACAGTCAAGGCCCGGTGGAGGTATAACGCATGGGCCATCACATATTGGACGCAATTCACGTTGAAAACTAGGTATGATGGGGATGGTCGCTTCTCTCGGTGTGACATTTTCTTCACTGTCTGATTGTGGTGAAGCGCACATTATACAAACCTGTAACATAACACGAAAAACATTAAAATAAACTTCAATTTCGGTTTAAAGAAAATTAAATCACGCAGATTAATTTACGTATGATAAATACTGTTCCGTTCTTAGCTTAATCCTCATGTAAACAAACAGGCGTGGCGCATCTGAAACGCTATTTGCTGCTTGAATTAGAGGCGTATCACTCTGACAGAAGTAGTACAGACAGGGTACATATAATATTGATATTCTATAAACACATGTAAATTGTAATAATTTGTACTGACCAAAGTAAAATTTGTGTGACAGTGTCAGAACAACAGTGAAGTATTTTATAACTCCAGTTAATGGCTTTTTTTTACTAACCGTTTGAATACCGCAACAAACATAAAAGTAAACGGAAAATTGAAGCTGTAATAATTACCAGTGTACTGAATACTATCAGTTGCTGTCAGAAAGTAGTTCAGTGCCTTCCATACCTGTGTCTGAACTTGTATCATCCCTTGATTCAGCGTTATTGATAAGATTGTCCGCAACGACGTCGGTAACGTAGGCCAGTTGCCATAACTTAGCATCTTCCTTAATTATATGCTGGATACAATGGCTTCACTTGTCCTCCGTTGTTTCATTTACCGCCTTCTCTATCAATTGTTTCATATCAAGCAGCTGATGTTGTGTTGTGAGGGCAACATGTCCTTTCAACTGGTTCCATATTAATTCAATACGATTCAGAATACAGTGATAAGGAGGAGGAAGTCTTAAAACGACGTGCCCCGATTTAGGTGGCAAGATAACTCTCACGTGACTATACAGAGATTCCGCACATGCCCGTAATACATTACTGTGTGAACAGTGTCAACGCCCCTGACCAATAGCGCTTCAGATTTGCCACGTGAGTTACTCTGCATCAGAATTGAACTAAAAACGGAAAGAGTATACACCAGTTGCTACAAATGTCGATCAGGTTAGATTTGAAGTCCTTTTGCAGTTTCCAGAACGACTTTGCCGGTAAACATTGTGTACTTGTTATCTCTCTGAGGTTTTCATGTTCGGCGTCTTTTGTTGTTAAAACGAGCATTAGTGCGGTGTTTAGGCCATGGTCTCAGAAGAAGAAGAAGAAGAAGAAGAAGAAGAAGAAGAAGAAGAAGAAGAAGAAGAAGAAGAAGAAGAAAAGAAGAAGAAGAAGAAGAATGTCGTCTGTAAAAATAGACGTTTTGGCCTCACCATCAGAGGCCATCATCTTTAGTGGTAAAAGTTAGAAAAACGTGTTGACATTTGCTCGCCAAATACCCCCGTACTGAGGTACGAACTGTGTTCGGTGCTAACTAAGCATCCTGAAATAAATTCACACAGCCAGTACAATATTTTTCATACAAATATTTCGTCTCTCAAATGTGAGAAGCGAGTTCTTAGTTTTAACTCGACCGTTTAACGTTTTTCTGTCTGTATATTTCGTGTATGTGTCAGGATACATTTTGAATGCATCCTCCGATTTCCCTATATTTATGAAACAGAGTTCTACATTTTTAAATCACTCAAATCCCGGGATAAGTTAAACAAAATATTGTAAAAATAATTTAAGTAAAAGGAGGTTATATGAAGAGTTAGAAATTTTAAAGGTAAAAAAGGTGAACAGTAGTATACTAATGAATATACAATCAGAATTTAGCAATGAAAAAATATTTTATCATATTTTTCAAGGGTGAGATATGTGAGTTCCGTCAGAGCGTTAGGTAAGTAGACAAAGCTGGGTGTGGCTTAATAAGGTGATAGAGGGAGAGATGAAGCTCCGTAGTAAGTAGCAGGGGCGTGGCTTAACGGAGCTGAGCCAATAGGGTAGTAACTAGTACGCCTGTTTACAATTTGACCAGCAGCTATAGCGGATTCACAGGTATACGGGTTCCAGCGAAATATTTTTGTCGTGGTTAAGGACTTGAAAATGATGGGAACACTGTAGGCCCTCGTCCTAAACACTACACGTAGCAGTTCAGCAAGTAAACACGACAAGGTTGGTAAAAAGAAAATATAGTGGGTCAAAATATTGAAAAAATTGTAAACATAAATAAAGGATAATAAATTACAGATAATTTTAACTAAAATCTGAATGTGGCTTCGTTTTGAAATTTAAAAGTTTCAGGAACCCAGGATCAAATTCTGAAAGAAATGGCAAAATCCATTAACGATGGTAAACGTTGGATAGTCACTTACTCGTTGTCGTTTTTGACTAACGCTAAACACAATTTATAGAAAGAAATTTAATAACAGCTTTAAAAAATAAATTTCATTGACTTCATTGTATCATCATCATCATCATCATCACCACCACCACCACCACCACCACCACCACCACCACCACCACTCCAAGGACTAGGCCTTAGACCTGTTCCAGAACCCATCTCCTCCTCGGTCTACCGACATCTCTTGTCCGAGTAGCGTGATAACCCAAGGCAGCCATAGGTAGTGTGATATCAGGCATGCAATTCAAGTGTTCACACAATCTCCTTCTGTAGTCTTCATTCTTCTGGTGCAATGATACAATGTTTAAATCGCATCTAATATCCTCGTTCCTTCTCAGATTCAAGAGAGAATCACCTTGCGTCCTTCTTAAAAATTTCATTTTGGTTGCCAGAATCCTCTGTGCGTCCCTTTTACCGAGAGTCCATGTCTCACTAGCATACAGGAATGTGGGAACAGCCACAGAATTTCATTCGGGTATCCTTCCGTGTTTTATTTTTTAGGTACCTATGAATCGTTCCACAAAGCTTCTAAATTGTATCTAATAATAAATTTATTTTTATTAAAATAACGAAGCTCTACTGCAGGTCATGGAGCTCACTTGTATAAAATAACGCGTTTAAAACATATTAATAAAAATAAAAATTGTAAAGTATAAAATATAGGTAAAATAATATTTACCAGAACCAGCAGCAGTTTCATGACGGAAATCTAACGAGGAATGTTCAACCTGTCTACCCACACACTGAACGGAACACGATCTGAGAATGTTTTTTAGAATGTACCATAACATATTTATAGTATGTATGTTATCGTTTTTACATTTGTGTATGTACACCTGTTTTTAATACATGAAATGAACTGTGAAAATTGCTTATAATCTGAACAAGTGGACGGCTTTTATTACGTATGGATATTTGACACGCGGAAGAAACATTCGTGCGAGAAACATAATAATGTTAAGTAAGCCAAGCGTGACTCACGCTGACACTTGATTTGTGGCTCTTGCTTGATTAAAGTATCGGTATGGAGAACAATACATGACTTCCATGTTCTAAGATTTATATTTAAAATAATTTTCGAAATGAAATATTTCCATAGAAACTAATTCTTTCTTCAGCCTTAACCACAGTACTGTAGTCAAACTACTTCTTTGTTGCCGATAACGTAGTACACATGACATATAAATAAAAATTATCCCCTCCTCCTTCAACTATCATTTTCGTTTATAGAAAAATTACCCTCATACCCTTCAACTAGCCTCTTCATTTATAGATATTTCATCTACGTTTCTACAGTGGATTATTATGATCTTCTTCTCAGCATACTTTATTTATCAAAATTAAGTACTTTACTCTTGTTAAAACATAAAACGTTACAGGTAAATTACCCTTGACCCGTAACCGATCTTCACCAAATCAATAGGCCTTGAGTCTTCTACATAACTCAGGAACATATGCAAAAAAAAACTATTTGATTCTGTTTGAATATACGGCAGTTATCGTTTGTCATAAAAAAATTACTCTTCTTAAAAAAAAAATGTAGGTAAACTACCCCTTTCCCTTCACCAATCTTAACAAAAATCGATAAGCCTTGAGTCCTCTACAATTCAGGGGCGTATGCAAAAAATTATTTAATTCTGTTGGAATGTGCGGCTGTTTGTCATAGAAACAATTACCCTTGTTAAAACATAATAACGTTGCAGGTGAACTACCCCTTTCCATTAACCGATCTTCACCAAATCAATATGCCCTGAGTCCCTACAATTCAGGGATGTGTGCAAAAATTTATTTGATTCTGTTTTAATTTGCGGCTGTTATCGTTTACCATAATAAAAATTTTACACGCAGACACACACACACACACACATTTCGAACAATGACTTTTCTTCATGTTTTCTGGGTAGTACTATCAGAATCAGCCCTTATCTCAAACACGATTTTTTTCGCCATCACCATACTTCCATTTTCTTATGGAACATGGAAGTAAAAACGAATTATCATTTTCACAATAAAAGGGTAACTTCGTTTTCAAAAATGTTAACTTCTTACTACGGTTATAAGATCTCTCTCCTAGATTAGGAGCCCATAGGCTAGTTGGCAGCAGCTGGCTTTTCTTCAAGCTTCTCTGGTTTTCTGTTCAACTCACAATATGATGTGCAGTTCATATCGACCATAAGCTGTTTCATGTAGTCTAAACGGGGTCGTCCCCTGTGGTACTTCCCTTCAAATGTCCCTTCTATTATTCTCTTAACCAACCCATTGTGTCGTAGTATATACCCTATAAACTTAGTTCTTCTGCCTTTTAAATTTCGGAGAAAGCTCTTCTCCTCCTCAGCTCTTCTAAAGACTTCCTCATTCGTTATCTTCTCCCTCCAGCATTTATCGAATATTCTTCTGTTGCACCAGGTCTCAAATGCTTGGAGCCTTTTCTTGTCACTTTCTCCAATTGTCCAAGATTCACTCCCGTACAGGGCAACACTACACACCTATGTCTTTACTAGATTCTTCCTTATTTTTAGGCTGATATTGTTTGAAGTGAGGAGAATTTCCTGTTTGTTGAAAGAAATTTTAGCCTGCTTAATTCTGCTTATAATTTCCTTACTACTACGTCCATCATTTGTGATTTTACTTCCTAGATAATTTATATTCTTTAACTGACTGGAGAACATTAATTCCAAGAGTTATTCAGACTGGATCTTCTTCCTTCCGATTACAGACTAGAACTTTGGTCTTTTGTTCATTTGTTTTCATATTGAATTCATTCTTCATTTCTTGATCCATTGTGTCAAGAATCTTTTGTAGATGTTCGTTGCTCTCTGCAGTCACTGCTATGTCATCTGCGAACCTAAGCTTGTCTACTTTTTCCCCGTGTATGTTTACTCCGAGATGGGTGTCTTCTCTTACTATATCGATCGCTTCTTGGACGTACAAGTTAAACAAACATGGAGATAGAGAACAGGTTATTAGATATCTGTTAAGATTATATTGTAAATTCAATTGTACCCTCCTGTAACATGTGACTGTATGTTGCTTAGTTCTGATTGGCCAGCGCGCGTGAGGTTGATTCGCCCCACCATTAGTTCAGTAATGTTAGGGCTTTCGGGCGTCGCAGATCTCTCTCTCATCCAGTGCAATTCTACATTATTCAAGATATTCGCTAAGCTCTACAAATTTGTTATTCAAGGTTCGGTGATGTATTTAAATCAACATGGTTTTTCTCTACACAAATGGTTTTTAAACAGTCAAGAAATTGTACATTCAAATAATGTTACTATCTCATTCAATAAAAATGAGAGCGTAAGTGCTTTAGGTTTACTGTGGAACAATAGTTCTGACACATTTGTTTATAAAATAATGCTCACAAACTGTCATGAGACATTTACAAAAAGAATTATCTTGTCAATAATTGCAGGAAGTTATAATCCTTTGGATTTAATTGGCCCCGAGTTTTCTTATGCAAACATTTCATACTACTTTGGCAAGCAAAAAAAAAACTTGGATGATGTCCTACCAGTTTCACTCCTATCCAAATGGCATCAATTACACAATAAGTTAAGTTTAATTAGTAAGATCAGTGTAAATAGTTGTATAAAATCTAGCCATAATGTAAGATTGTTTCAAATTCATGGCTTCGCAGATGCGTCCATTGAAGGTTATGGTTGTTATATATATGTGAGAACTGTTTATAACAATGATTATGTCTCTTCTAATCTGCTTTGTTCTAAATCCTGGGTAGGTCCCTTAAAACAAATTTCCACTGTCTAGACTCGAACTTTGTGGTTGCGTGCTCCTCGTTCGCTTGCTTCAAAAAATCACTTATTCATTGAACACACATATTGATGAGATTCATTTCTACTAAGACTCTATGGTTACCTTACACTGGATACACGATGAGTCCTCTAGGTGGAAGGTTTTTGTTTACAATCGTGTATCTGAAATTCAACAAATTACTACAAACGCCAATTGGCACCATGTGAAGTCTCAAGAAAACCCTCCCGACATTTTACCCCGTGGTTGTCTTCCTGATAAATTACAAACTTCTCAGTTGTGATGGCACGGTCCTTCATGGCTTTCACAAGATCCGATTTGTTACCTCAATGATAATTTTAAAGATTCTGACACTATTCAAAAATGTTCTTCTGAACAGAAACAACCTTCAACTGTTGTATCTTTATCAAGCACTAACACGTCACACGTGTTATGATGACGTCAAGCACTTGATGGATGACGCAGGAGGCTGTGGACACCGCTCAATTCTCATCAAATGTGCGACAGGAAAAGCCACATACATTAACAAACGTGCCCCCCGGTGGAACGTTAGAAAAGCTGACTGGAGCGAATACGGCAAGATAACAAATGATATTATACCACACGAAATAAATTGGAATTCACCTGAAACAGCTATAGAGTCCCTGAACGATGCTATACTGAAATCTGCGCTATTATGTGTACCAAGGGGTCAAGTAAAGGGTTTTCGACCGTTCTGGAATAAAGGGCTTTCATCCCTCAAGAAAACAAGAGACTCTCTGAGAAGGAAAGCAGAGAAATCTAAAGAACTATCTGACTGTATCCAACTCTGAAAATCCCAGGCTGTACTGCGTAAAGAAATTAAGCAATCTAAAAGATCCGCATTCAAAACCTTCCTATCGGAGCTAGATTTCCGGCGCGATGGAGCAAAAGCACACCGTTTCGTCTCAAGGCTAAATAATGACACTGAAGCCAGAGGACAACAACCTTTCAAAAACGGACTCAATCTTACCACAGATACCAAAAAAATAGCTAACACCTTTTGCAAGTACTACGCAAATATAAGCCGAACCAGAAAGACAAGAAACGAACACAGACACCTGAATATAAATCCTCTAATGCAATGCCTCAACAAAACCGAACAAAAAATTTGACTAAGCGATTTTGGTCTCTCCGAACTTGAATTTCCACTATCAAACACAAAAGGCAAGAAGGCAGCAGGAACCGACGCAATCTACCCAGAGCTCCTAAAAAATCTTGGTGACACAGCGAAACTACCCTTGCTCAATCTCATTAATCTAACGTGGAAAACACGCGTCCCCCAGCAATGGAGGAAAGGGGAGATTATACCTATTACCAAGAAAGGAAAGCCAAGTGATACACCTGAGGGCTACCGCCCCATCACATTAACAAGTGCTTGCTGCAAGGTTGCCGAAAGAATGGTCGGGCGGCGTCTGAACCAGTTCTTTGAAATGAATGCGGTTATTGATGAATGCCAAGCAGGTTTACGAGCGCACCGATGCACCATGGACCAAGTCGTCTACTTTGCACAATGTGTTAAGAATGGGTACCACAAGAAAATGTCCTCCCTGGCAGTAATGGTTGACCTAAAAAACGAAACGCGTACGACACTGTCTGGAGACCCATGTTACTTCACAAACTTGCTTTGAGTGGCGTCGCAGGTAACCTTTTTAACTGGATAGCGTCCTTCCTGAGTCAAAGACAAATTCGTGTCCGCTATAAAAATTGCCTTTCAAAGTACCGAATTCAACGCCAAGGGCTACCCCAAAGTGCTGTTATTAGCTGAAGCGTATTTAACCTTATGGTCAACGACATTCTGGGGGCTGTTCGGTGTGTGCCGGGAGTACAAGCGCTCCTGTATGCCGATGACCTTATCATCTGGGCAACTAGCAGCCATATCATGGGTCTTGAAGCAACTATTAATAGTGCACTTGTTAAACTAGAAGAGTGGGCCAAACTAAATGCCATGACGGTAAATACCACCAAGACGACATACCAACTTTTCTCTCTATCAACAAGGCGGCCTACGGTCAATCTGCGCTACTGTGGATCGGAACTTGAAGAAGTGAACATATCTAAATACCTGGGTGTTAATATAGACACCAGAATGACGTGGAGGCACCATATAGAACAGTCCGCGAACAGTGCGTCTAGGTGCTGCCGGCTACTTAAACGACTCACTGCAACTACATGGGGAGCAAATCAAGATGTTCTGACAACTGCGTATAAGAGCTACATTCGGCCGCTATTGGAATATGGCGCAGAAGCAACTATTACTGCCTTCAATGCAGCATGCCAGACACTGCACTTGGTCCAAAATGCGGCCCTTAGAACGATAACTGGTGCGCCGAAATCAACTCCTTTACTTGCCATGGAGTCACAACTGCAAGTCGAACCTATCCAAGTAAGACGGGAAAAGCTGTGCCTCATATCCTGGGAGAGGTGTAAAAGAGCCTACCAACAACGTTGGAATAACTATAAAACAGCGGCAGAAAGGCTGAAAACTCAGAAATGCCCGATTGCGATCTATGAAGAACTCCAACGCAAATATGACATTGAACCAAATGAGGCAGCACCATTTATACGTCACCGTGAATTCTTTAGACAACTCCCAAACGCTAACTTGAAACTCGTCGACCATAATAAGACAAAAACAGAGTCGAATGAAGCCGAGCTTCGCCAAGCAGCCTTACACACTGTACAAAAACGTTTTCCCGCTGAGCAGTGGATACGAATCTACACAGACGCATCCTCTATACCATCTACAGGGGCAACATGGGCTGGTTTCTACAGCTCTCTATTTGAAGGCCACCTCGCTGTAGGAGGCCGCCTACGCAACTATAACGGAGAGGTAGCAGCCATAAAAGCAGCATCTATTGAGCTTGCCAAGATCTCACCACCTAACAAAGCCGTCTTCCTCATAGCCTCAACTGCAACGATTCAAAACGTGACCACAAATGGTGACACAAACTGCTCCCTGACAATTGAGTGTAGGCGAGAACTGCAGAACCTTGTACAATTAGGCTGGCAGATTGAACTGCAATCGGTACCCAGCCATGTCAACATCATGGGAAATGAAAAAGCCGACATCCTCGCCAAAATGGGCGCAGCACTGCCTCAGCCGGAGACCCCCAGCTCATATGCATCTGCGAAAGCAAGAGTAAACTGCTCAATAAGCCTATGGCTAAAAGAAAAACAATTAAGTGCCTGTGTGGGAAAAAGATGGGCAACACTGGTTACGGACGGCCCCATCAACAGAACTCTACCCCGAGAAACTAGTGTTGCTCTTTTTAGAACTACAACCGGTCATGACTACCTGGCCTCCCACCTGCACCGCATCGGCGTGTTGTCGTCTCCTGAATGTGTTCCCTGTGGATACGCTTCCATGAATGCGGATCACCTAATTACATGTCCAGCCTTGCTCTCAGACTCGCAAGTCCAAGACGAAGATGATACGGCAAGGCTCTCACGTCTCTACTGGTCAGCGCGCCACATAATGGCCCAACAGCCAAGGGTGGGCGTTGGCCAGTAAGTAACTAAGTACTAACACGTCAAACATAGCTGAAGGCTTCTCAACTTTACAAAGATTGATTCGTGTGATTAGTTATTGCTTTAGATTCATTCACAACTTGAAATCCGACACCTCTGAGAGAATACATGACTTTCGCTTAAGTACTGAAGAATTAAATCATACTTTGAATTTCTTCATAGTCAGTCTCAATTGAAACATTTTAACACTGAAATTAATGATATTCAAAACAATCGTCTATCGAAACATAGTAAAATCACCTCACTTGATCCTTTCATAGACGATTCTGGGTTACTTCGAGTTGGAGGTCGTCTCCAACATTCTGACTTGTGCTACGATAGCAAACATCAACTCATTCTTCATCCGAAGGCTGACATAACAAGGTTAGTAATTGAAAGTGAAAACTTCAGACTTCTTCACGAAGGTGTTAAAATGACTCATAACTCCATTCGTCAAAGATTTTGGATTATAAATGGTAAAATTGTTATTCGTTCAATTATTCACAAATGCGTCAAATGATTTTGTTTGAAGGCTCAGAAACAATCTCAGCAACTCGGACAACTACCATCCTCGAGAGTAGTTATATCTAAGGCCTTCTCTTCATCAGCTGTTGATTTTGGTGGCGCCATCATGATCCGTCACGGCGGGCAGAGATCTAAGGTACCTTCTAAGACTTTATTCATTTGTCTAGCGACAATGGCTATACACTTGGAATTGGTGTGAAATTCAATTTCAGAAGCATTTGTTGCAGCTTTCATGTGTTTCATTGTTCGTAGAGGTATTTCCAACGAAATTGTGTCTGATAAAGCCACTAATTTTAAGGCTGCAAGTTCTGCACTTCATGAATTATAAATGTTATTCAATTCTGACAAATATATACTTACTGTAATTTTAAGGAATTGTATATGGTTTTCACCCAGATAGAACCATGTTTGTATTCTCGTCCTCTTTCTGCTATTTCATCAGATGTCAACGACCCTCAACCCCTTACTCCTGGTCATTTCTTAATTGGTTCTGCATTGACTCCATTTCCAAATCCTGATCTTGTATCAATCCCAAGCAATCAATTACGTCGCTGGCAATTACTTCAAAAATTTGTTCAATAAGTCTGGAGAAGGTGGTACAAGGATTATCTACACCAATTTCAACAACGTAATAAATGGCAGTTACCTAGTAGAAATATTTCTGAGGGTGATGTAGTTGTCATAATTGAAGATAATTATTCTCCGTTTTCTTGGGAGCTGATCAGTTAGTGCGTGTCGAGGACGTTAGTACTCCTAATGGTACACTTCGTCGACCCATCCATAAGTTACTGTATGCCTCTTACCAATTTCTAACGATTAAATACTTTTTTATTTTTTATATATACTTTTTTATATAGCCTAAAGGTACCATATAATTTTATTATTTATATTCTTAAAGAGATCGATTTCGGTCACAGACCATCGTCAGGTTATATAGCACATTTGAATTATAGGTACCATTAATAACAAACAATAAGTGTAAGTATAAAACACATTACATTATCATTGATTAAATACTTGTTTGCACCTTTAACTCTATGTTATTATTTTAGATATTAAATTCAATGTATTGGTGTACATTCAATCTTAGGTTTTGTGTGTTATGCATATTCAATCTCATGTGTTTGTATAATCTCATAGTATAATGTAGGCCTATAATCTTATGTTTTAGTGTCACAAAAATCGAGACGATTTTTGGCGGGCGGTTATGTTAAGATTATTTTGTAAATTCAATTGTACGTGCGTGTAGCATGTGACTCTATGTTGCTTAGTTCTGATTGGCCAGCGCGCGTGACGTTCATTCGCCCCACTATATTTAGTTTCAATAATGTAAAGGCTTTCGGGCGTCGCACATCTCAATCTAGTCCAGCGCAATTCTACATTATTCAAGATATTCGTTAAGATCTACAAATTTGTTATTCAAGGTTTGGTGATGTATTTAAGTCAACATACATTTGCACGTTGCATACGCGGTGTAAAATCGATGTACAATTAAGTAAGGAATAAACGTTGCATACGCGGTGTAAAATCGATGTACAATTAAGTAAGGAATAAACATTTACTCATACAGTCCACTATTCTTCTGTTTTAAGTAAAACTCCAGCGACCTACTACTATTATGAACCGTTGTCACCCTTAATTTATAACAGGGACAACAAGTTTATTTAACAATATCAGATATGAATACCATGGATTTCAAAAAATTTAACTATTTAAAGAAATTATTTTAATCTTCTTCTTCTTCTTTACTACGTGGCGTAGGTCAGAGTAAACAGGAGTTTCATGCTGAATACTCTGCAGTCAAAGTCGAGACAAATGTAATATGAGAAATCTCCAGTTGCCGAACAGCACACGATAAGGCTGAATGTTAGGTATAATTTATTTACAGCATCTGCAGGGTCGTAGATTGTTAACTATGTGTGTTGTTAGGACGAGTGTATGCGTGATTTCTGATATACGTAGAACGAATCGCCGTTTAGATAAATGTGACATTCATGCGGACAAAACGGTGGTTACGTTCGACACGCTCGAATAACATTCGTGCGAATATAAGGCCATGTGTCCGACATTTGATACCCATAATCTGCTAAGAAATAAGTAACACTAATTAAAACTTAATGGCGTCACCATCAGTTATAGTAATCACGATTGATTTCTTCTTCTTCTTCTTCTTCTTCTTCTTCTTCTTCTTCTTCTTCTTCTTCTTCTTCTTCTTCTTCTTCTCTTCTTCTTCTTCTTCTTCTTCTTCTTCTTCTTCTTCTTCTTCTTCTTCTTCTTCTTCTTCTTCTTCTTCTTCTTCACTACATGGCTTGGGCTATAGCCCGTTACGACTTCACAGAGTCTCTGACCATTTTTTGCAGGGTCTTCCACGATCTCTCGTTCCCACTGGGTTATATTCAAACGCTTGTGTAAGAATACACGTGTCTACCGTGCGTTTCATATGGAACTTCCAATTCTGCCTGTATTCCTTTATTCTCTTCAGGACCAACCGTAATTTCAGATCTTCCTTATGTCGCCGGTTCCTAGATGATCTCTCAAACTTCATCCTCTTAAAAATTTCATTACCGAGGCCTGTATTATTGAAACATTGAAACATCTTTTTGCAAGAGAGTCCATATTTCACCTCCATACATTACAGTTGGCACAACCACGACCTTATAGAACTTTAGCTGTGTCTCTCTCTGCGTTTTATTCTTCAATAGTTCCACAGGTATAACTAAATTTAACTAACTTTTTCTCGATATTGTTATCCTTCCTAGATGAGATTTCACATTCCAAATAATTAAAATATAATACCTGCTCTAAAACACTGTTATCAATTACAATTTTTGTTCTTACTGGGTTCTCCCCTGGAAAAGCCATTACTTTTGTCTTAGTATTTGAGATCTTAAAGTAGTATTTCTTGCAGATTGTATGTTAAGGTATAAATAAACCTCTGTAACTAGTTTTCACTATTATTTTAATGTTATGGTAAATAAGAACTTAATAGTACACCAGAACATCTAGTCCAGGCCATAAAGATTTTATATAGACACATCGTAATAATCATAGACGATGGAGAAGAATCTATCCCGATTGAAACAAACCAAGGCGTCAGACAAGGTTGTTGTCTGTCAGCATTACCTTTTAACCTTTACCTAGATGATCTCCTCAAAAAATGGAAACAACAATCCCCTGACTTAATAAAAATCCACCAAAATAAAAGCTTGAAAACCATTCTCTTGGCGGATGATGAAGCCATATTCGCCACTTCAGAGGACGATCTCCAGCAAGCAATATACATCTTACATAAAATAGGAAAAGAATATAATTGTCACATATCTGAATCAAAGACAAATGTCTTTAAAGGAGATGAACCGGTTTGGACCAAAATATACATTTGGCCAAATACATTAAAATGTGTGTTATACTTTTTTTGACCGGTCCTCGCAATCCCTTCATTGTTAAAAAATTGTATTTATTATTTGCTTACTTCCTTATTACTTCTATTCTTGCATGGTGCAGCATGTCGATATCCGACAAAATCTTCTCAAACAATCCATTTTAATTGTTGCTAATTTTTCTTTATTCTTTTTCGCAAAATGCCAACAGTTATACGAATATCTTGATTATTATTCAATCTATGAATTAATACTGAGTTACATTA
This sequence comes from Magicicada septendecula, assembly GCA_034769895.1. NCBI lineage: Eukaryota > Metazoa > Arthropoda > Insecta > Hemiptera > Cicadidae > Magicicada > Magicicada septendecula. The sequence continues at coordinate 3,624,763 of CM068371.1, forward strand.
ATTTATTTTTACATTGATTTTAACTGTTGATGATCAGAGGAAACAGTTTAGGTTTTAGACAACTACTTGTCGTTGACTGAGTCTGTAGTTAGCATTTTTATCGGAAGTTCCCTATTGGCTAATTTCGCTCCCCTCATATTTATATTCGTGTCAGTGTTTTATAATTTCATAGTCTAGCAAGATGTCACTTGATTTTTCCCTACACATAAATACTATATTTTCTTGTAATTAATTTTAAGACCCCACTTTGTATATTCATCCATTAGCTTTCTCACAATAAATGAGGCATCATATTTGTCGTCATTAATTAGAACCTGATCATATGCAAAAGAGCGTATACAAGACATTCAAATCCGATTTCAGTCCTCATTCTTCCTGCTCCATTTATCAATATCTTCTTAAATATATGTTTCAAACAGTGTATCAGAAAGAGCGCGTTCTTGTCATAAGACCCTTCCGGTCCTAATTTTCTCAGATACTTTCCTTTCAAACCTTACAGCACACTGCTCTTCTTATAAAGGCTGGAGCAATGAGAACGCAACAATTTAAAAGTATCACAACAGGAACTCATTTAATATTTTAAAGTCAAATACTGTGTAAAAATAAAGACAATACGATACCATTTTCCTCAGTCGTGTTCATCGTTTGAAACTAACATCCCTTAAGTGATACGCTTACATTCTTCAAGACGATTGAAAAAGCTACCCATGACCCTCGGCAGTATGGATTACGGAATACCCTGAATTTTTTCGATTACCGCTGTCTGAGTTGATTTAAATCACGTAGTCATGACTGGAAAACCTTAAGATTTAGGTAGCCCTAAAAAATAAATCTCACGTAGACAGGTCTAAAGATCGTGGTGGCCAGAGTATTACACCAAATCTTGAGATCAACCGATCTTCGAGCACAGACATGAACACATACATTGCGACTTGTGTAGGGTGCGCGGTAGTCCCATTCTGCTGGAACCAGACAGAGTCAGTATCAGTCCTTAAATCTTTTAACAAAGAAAGAAAAAAGATGTTCTGTATTTGCACATATAGGTCTGAGTTCACACTTTCTCACTTTCCATTATCGACTTCAGAGAAATACCGTCCATAAACACAACTGGAGGAAACTACACACCAAACAGTGACTCGCTGGCTATGGAGAGGTATAGCATAAAGTTCTTGAGAGTTACTGTCACTCCAATAGTGCATGTTTTGTTTATCGACGTGCCCGTAAAGGTAAAAATGGGCTTCGTCTGACATAATCAATTGTTCGTTCAAGTGTTCATGAAAGTTTTGATCTTGATTTTCGAATTCCAATATGTAGTTACAAAAATCAACGCTTTTAGTACAATAAGATCAAACAGTTTTTGGGACACTTGAATATTGTATGGATAAGAATGAAAACCGGAAATCCTGGAGCAAAGTCCTCCTCAGAGACCTACTGGAAACCTGCAGTGCATAGGTCTTCTTAGCAGACCTACGCGTGACAGCAGCTCTTGACCTTTTCATATTTTCTGGCCTGAGCACTATTTTTACACTTCCTCCAATTGTTTTCCATGTCGAGGCAGTGGTTCTAAAGGTTCATACCCAATTCGATATTGTTGAGCGATCTTCCATGTCTCCCAACGTTGAAATGTTCCAGACAGTCTTTGTGTACAGGAGTCATTATTTTTAAGAAACGCTTCTACAACAGACGCACGATGTTCAACTTGCAATTGAGCCATGTTTACTGGAATGGCATAGTTTAATTGTTGCTGTGAAACCATCTGTTTGGTTATTGTTGCTATAGCAACCAAACACGGGCTAACACAAATTGTTGTCCCCCCATTGTCCCACCTATCAGATACTGAAAATACTCGCAACATATGTGTATCCATTCCGCATCTTATTCCTCTTCTTCTTCTGATAGTTCCTATCCGATGTTGGCTATCATAGAGACTATTTTAACTTTCTGTACTCCTGCACGTAATCAGTCAGTTGTATTCATGCCAAACCAGGTCCTTAAATTTCTCAGCCATGTTATTCTCAGTCGCCCAACTCTTCTCTTTCCAAGTACTTTTCCCTGTAGAATGGACTGTAATAAGTAAAATCTCTGTTCATTTTCATGAAATGTCTCAGATACTGAAGTTTTCTTATCTTCACTGTGTTAATAATTTCTCTACCTTTCTTCATATTTCTAAGCACTTTAACATTAGTTATATATGTTGTCCATGAAATGCTCAGTATTCTACGGTAAAGCCACATTTCGAAAGATTCCAATTTCTTAGCTGTAGCTTCAGTCAAAGTCCAAGATTCTAAACCGTAGAAGAGGACCGAGAATACTACTTACTTACTTACTACCCAACGCCCACCTTGGCTGTTGAGCCATTAGGCGACGCGCTGACCAGTAGCGTCGGGCTTCGGCGATCTCGGTGTCCTCGTTGGACGGGGTGTGGTCTAAGGCCGGGCAGTCTCTCAGATGGTCGGCGTCCATCGTCGCGTGGCCGCACAGCTGGCACTCAGGGGTTGGCAGCGCGTGGAGGCGGTGCAGATGTGAAGCGAGATAGTCGTGTTCGGTTTTTAGTCGGAAGTTGGCGACACACACTGCACGAGGGAGGTTGGGGTTGATTGGACCGTCGGTGACGAGGCTTTCCAATTTTTTACCGGTGGCCGCCTCAGACAGTCTTCGCTTATTCCATATGCTGACGGCGGAGTTTATTTGAGCTTTGGAAGATTGTAGGGACTGCGGGCGGGTAGGCTGGGGTAGGGTTGTGCCTTGCTTGGCCAGTTTATCGGCCTCCTCGTTGCCTCAGATGTTGACATGACTGGGTATCCATTGGAGTTTTAGGATCCACCCTCAGCTCGCCAGGGTCTCCAGTTTCCTTCTACAGTCGATAGTCCTTTGGCAGTCGGTTTGAGAGTTCCGTGACAGACTGCGTATTGCGGCCTGCGAGTCGACTAGGAGCACAGCTTTATAAGGGGGAGTGATTTTTTCCAGTTCATCAACGGCAGCGTGAACTGCTTCGATTTCCCCATCGTAGTTAATAAGTGGGCTGCCGACGGCTAAGTGTCCTTGGAAAAGGCGGCTATAGTACCCAGCTCCTGTTTTTCCATTGCCCGGAATTGATGAGCCGTCAGTGTAGATATGGATCCACTCTTGCTCGGGATAATCTTCGTGGATGGTTTGCAAAGATGATTGCTTTAGTTCTAAATCTGTTGATGCATGTTTAGTTGCTGAGTGGTTCTTACGATGGTAGCTGGCTTGGGGTAAGAGACTGAAGAAGTCCTGATGGGCGCTGTTTAGACTGAATAGCGGCGCTGTTTCTGTGAGGGCAGTATCGTATTTTTCGGCGATGTTTTTGTACAATGGTTAATGGGGTTATTTGTGTCTTTAGCCTGGGAGTAGGTTGTCGGTAGTCGTTCCATAGACGCTTGTAGACACTCCTGGAGCGCTCCCAGAATCGCAGTGCTGACCTTTCTCTATATGACTGTAATGGTTCTATCTGGGTTTGTGCCTCCATGGCCTCGATGGGAGTGGATTTTGCAGCGCCTGTTATTACTCTTAGGGCTGTATTTTGTGCGAGATCGAGTTTGTTTTGTACGCTGGCGCTTGCTGTGACGGTGACTTCACTTCCATATTCTAGCATGGGTCTAATATATGCTTTATAGGTAGTCTTTAGGACATCTTGGTTAGCTCCCCACTTAGTGGCTGTCAATCCCTTTAGTAGTCGTGTTCTTTTTAAAGCCCTTTCCGCGCTTTGGTCCACATGGGGTTTCCACGTTAAGCACCTATCCAATTGTACTTCCAGCTATTTAGAAATGGCGCTTTCTTCCAGCGCTGTCCCTCTGTAAAATAGGCTAATTGGCGGTACTTTTGTAGAGAGTGAGAACAGTTGAAAGGTGGTTTAGCCAGAATTTACTGTCATTGCGTTTCGCTTTGCCCACATCTCGAGTTTTATTAAGGCCTCGTTCAGGCACGCCTCAAGTGACAGTGTGTTTCCACTGGTTGCCCAGATGAGAAAATCGTCCGCATAGAGGAGCGCTTTGACGCCTGGCACACTTCTTACTGCTTCGAGAATGTCGTCGATCATGATATTAAACAGCGAGCAGCTCAGCACTGCTCCTTGGGCTAGTCCTTGCTGTTGGATGCGAAATTTCGATGTGCAATTTGAATATCGGACTCGGATTTGTCTTTGGGACAAAAACGACTTAATACATTTGAATAGTTTGCCAGATATTCCGTGTATGGCCAGCTTATGGATGAGCATGGGTTTCCGTACCGTATCATATGCAGCTTTTATATCGACTAGCACTGCTAACGTTGACATTTTCCTGTGGAACCCGTCTTTGACGTGTTGTGTGAAATTGGTTACGTGATCCATCGTGCTGCGGTGTCTGCGGAATCCGGCTTGGGCGTGGTCAACAATTTGTTTACCCCCAACTAGTTGATTCAAACGGTTTGTGATCATCTTTTCTGCTAGTTTACACAGGACGCTCGTCAGGGAGATAGGCCTGTAGCTTTCTGCTGAGTCTGCTTGTTTTCCCTTTTTTAGGATAGGGATGATTTCGGCCTTCTTCCATATGTGGGGCACGTGTTTTTCCCATGTCAAATTGATGGCGGCTAGCACGGTTTTCTTGGCTGTATTGCCCATGTGTGTGAGGAATTCGGGGAAAATTTCGTCCACGCCAGCAGACTTCTTTCCTTTGGTTTGCACAAGGGCATTTTCTAGCTCAACAATAGTAAAAGGATCATAGGAAAGGTCTTGGGTTTTCTTATCTAAACATGTGGCCGAGGGTCGTTTTAGCAGAGTTCTGGCTATGGCTTTATCTCCGTGTGCTCGGCTTATATTCGCATAGTGCTTGCATAAGGCATTGGCGATGTCCGAGGGATCGGTGAGTGGGCGGTTGGCACAGAGCCATGGTTGTTTTGCCTTTGGCGGGTTGTCGTTATTAAGCCGTGGGATATATTTGTGGGATTGGGTGCCGTTATTCCTAAAGTCAAGTTTGGCTATAAAAGTCTTGAAGGCAGAGCGCTTAGCACTCTTTATTTCTGCGTGCAGCCTGGCTTGGTGTCTCCTGAGGGAGATGAGGTCTTCAGTTGCTCTCGTCCGTTTGGCTGTGCGGCGGCAGTGGTCTCGTAGGACAGAGTAGAGTTTCAAAAGGGTTGGAATTTTTTTTCCTGTCCACGGGGTATACATTGGAGAGCACAGTCGAGCAATGTTTTATTTACCGCCTCAATAGTCTTCTCAGGAGAGTCTAATACTAACGTGAGGGAAAGAGCTTCATCTGTAAGTGTGCGGAATTTCGCCCAATTTGCCTTCTTAAAATTCCAGCGCGGGGCCCTGCAGTTACTGTAGGGTGTCCTTGTAGTAAGTGACGTGACTAGGAGGGCTCTATGGCCATGCCCGCCAGCGTCGTCAAGTAATCTGACTTTTGTTTTGTCGGAGATGTGCGGGTGGGTGATGACTAAATCTGGCCTTGACGTTTGACCCGTAAAGGAAAGGAAAGTTGGAAGTGTATCCAAAACATCCAATTGGTTATTGTCGATTAACTCCTCCAGGCATTTTCCAGATGCAGTACGTCTTGAGTATCCCCATCTTGGTGACTGACTATTAAAGTCTCCGACAATTATGCTATTTGCCTGTATTGTCCTCTCTATCACTTCTAAAGAGGGTACGTTGCCGGGTGGGTTGTACAGATTTATTACACTAAAGTGTTGCTTGTTTTTCCATGCCTCGACCAGGACGGCCTCCAACTTGTCATCCGCTTCCATTTCATGCAGGACTTGTAGTTTTGTTGTTAGGTTATTTTTAACACCAATTAGGATGCCAGAGGCGATCTGTCTCGATCTCTTCATCATAGTAACGGTGTAGCCGTTCGTCTGATAATAATCAGGGGTTTCAGTAGCGGCTCCTGCTTCAACAATAAAAAATAGATCCACATCTAAGTGGTTGACGTTTCGTTTGAATTGCAAAAATTTTACATCATTGAGGCCTCCTGCATTCCAATAAATAATACTGTCAGAGTAGCTATTGTCAGAGCTCTTAAAAGAGCTGTTTTGTGTTTGTGTGAGGTTTTTTGAAGCCATCTTCATTTTAGTCAGCGCGTTGAAAGGCGAACCTTGTGTTGATCGTTTAGATTACGCAGGGGGCACCTCGTGCACGCGATCAACTTCGCCCCCCAAGGTATTCATGTTTGTATTCATACCAAACCAGGTCCTTAAATTTCTCAGCCATGTTATTCTCAGTCGCCCAACTCTTCTCTTTCCAAGTCCTTTTCCCTGTAGAATGGACTGTAATAAGTAAAATCTCTGTTCATTTTCATAAAATGTCTCAGATACTGAAGTTTTCTTATCTTCACTGTGTTAATAATTCCTCTACCTTTCTTCATATTTCTAAGCACTTCAACATTAGTTATATATGTTGTCCATGAAATGCTCAGTATTCTACTGTAAAGCCACATTTCGAAAGATTCCAATTTCTTAGCTGTAGCTTCAGTCAAAGTCCAAGATTCTAAACCGTAGAAGAGGACCGAGAATATGTAGCAGCGTAAAAATATCATCTTTGTGTTTATTGTTAAATCGTGACTTTTGAATAAACTGCTCATTCTAGTGTACGCTGCCCTTGCCTTTTCAATTTTGCTCTTTATTTCATGAGAGTGGTCCCATTGTTCATTGACTATAGTACCAAGATATGAAAATTGATTTATACGTTCAACTGGCATTTGGTTTATATTAAGGGTGCAGTTTGTGAAATTGGCTTCTTATTAATAGGCCTACATCAAATCGTACCTTGAAACGAAGTGCTAAAAGACAGATTTGTGGGAAATCGAGTTTTAAGATTCAAATGGTTGTTAAAAATTGATAAGCACATATTCATAAACATTTTTCCATTAATTTTAACACACTTTAATTCTCTAAATGCTGTTACAAAAATGTTCTGGTTTTCTATGATATATAATTGTTTTTTTACCTATGGCCGTCTACAACAAAAAATATGTTCAAAAACAGAAGTTTGTTTTTATTGAGAAAAGCCATAAATATGCGGTATCAGAATAGTTCACATTATCTGTTATGTTCATAATTTTTTAAATTATAGTTGTTAAAATTTATTGTTATTGTTATTTTTCAACATATTTTAATAACTGAAACATAGTAAACATCATTTATTACAAGAGGCACAATTATGTAACTACTGAAAGTAATGAAAAAATTGTAATAAACACAATCAAAAGTGTCAATTTTATTACTAAGAGGTCTACATTCTTTTAAAGAGGATAATAAGGTTAACAATACAAAAACATCTATTTTGAATATGCAGATTATTTCAATCCTTACAAAATGTCAAATAAACTTACAGGGCATGTTCATCTGAATCTACTTCTTTTTTTTTTATTTAATGTCGTATGGGTTAGATTTTTATACAATGAGTTATAATTGGTCTTAATAATTCCACTTTGGCAAGAAGATATTAAATCTCATTTCTTGTCATCAGTTATCCTGTTGGAGAGGTAAATGTGTAATTCAATTTTGGTAATGAAGGCTTGCTTCTTGTATTTTTTCGTGTGTATATTTTCTTATAATCTTCGCTGAAGCGTGTTTTGTAGAAAAATTGAAGAGGCTTTTCTCTCTCTGCTCTGATTTCTTTATGTCCAGCCAGGAATCTTTCTCATTACTTTCGCTTACTGTAAAGGTTTCCCAAAACATTTTGGAAGAATTTTGAAATCCATGAAGTCTTGTGTATCTAATTCTGTGACTTTAACATGACTGCCTTTCTTTTCTGCCGTTTGGATTATGGTTGCCCCATTCTCCAAGTACATAAATAGGTCCACTTTTTAGGACAAGTTTTCTTTCTTTAATTAACGCAAACGTTTTCTTTCATTCTGGTTGTGATCAGTTACTAAAATTTATATATATAATGCTTGAAATATTGCAGGCAAAAACTGCATACTATATAAAGCAATAATGTGTTTATTATTTGTTGTCCTCTACAGTTGTCAGAGTTAAAGGCAACCATCTCTCTTTTCCATTAATTTTTTAAAAACTGAAAAACACATGAGCCGATTTCATTTGAACCCCTTTTGTCAGCACCCTCATGTCTTAAGAAACTGAAACTATACTACTCTCATATGTGGCCACAATAGCAGTTATGGCCGCCAGTTTATTCTTTTAATACAATACAGCAATAGTGACATGTGGCTGTATTGCATTAAAATGAGTGTTCTAGGTTTTTTAAAGCATAAGGACACATTTTTATAGCAACTGTATGTTTGATGATGTCACTTATGGCTCTATTGAATTTAATACAGCTCACTTTAATCAGTTAATTTTGTGCAATAACTCAATTTCCAAATTTTTTGCACTTATGGCCCTCTTGCATTCAGTGTGCAAAATAATCTATTGAGTTGAACAGTAACAACAGTATTGAGTTGTCCTTATCAAGGTCAATGAAAAGTAAATGGGTACTCACCAGCATTTTGTTTCTCAACTAGCTGTCTTAATATAAATACATTATCTACACAAGATCTACCAGCTGGAAAACCACTTTGTTCCTCCAATCCAGCCATTTTTGTTCTATTCTTACTTTCAACATTCAACCTATTTGTGTCTACTTAAAGTTTGTAATTAATGATGTCATTGGTGCCAGTTATTTTATTCCACTGTACCCACGACGATCTGTGTGAAAATCAGACCAATATATTTCTTATTTGTTATATTGTTAATTTATTTTGTTCTTTTAAATATTTTATTTATGAAATATCCTTTAACAAATATAGTGGTACGAGAAACCTACCGAACAATCCAGAACATTCTCCACTGTTCCCCCCCGTCCAGTGTGGTGGGTGTTGCACCATTCAAGGCCGCTCTAAGGTCGGTTCTGGTGTGTTCGGCAACGCTTGGGATTCGCATTAAGTCAGGGTGCAGTAGGGCGGTAAAGCTATACTGGACCTCTGCGTGACCTATATAAAGCCAGGAAGCAGACAGGCGGCTTGTGAGTTCAGTTAATGATGGGCGATTTACACAGTGCGTCTCAAGTAGTGTATAAGTTAAGAGTGAATATAGTGCGGACTTCTTTATAGTTGAGATTATTATTTGTGTGGCAAGATAAACTTGAATTATTTTACGAGTATAATCCTGTTGACTTCAAACTCTTAAGTGAGATTAATTACAGCTGGTGATTAGTGACTTAATCGGTGTCTTGTATTTCGTTTCCTACTGTACCATATGACGATCAAGGAGATCGTCGCAGCATATCATAAAATAGTATTTTCTGAAGATGGCACTAATGAAGAATGTCAAAACAGCGTAACAGTGTAAAAAAAAGGTAAAATATTGTCTATTATTAATACTTATTATAATATAAATGTGTGTGTGTGTGTGTGTGTGTGTGTGTGTGTGTGTGTGTGTGTGTGTGTGTGTGTGTGTGTGTGTGTGTGTGTGTGTGTTTAAACACTTTTTGCTACAGTCTATTTCTTGATGTATTTAATATTCATTTTTGGTGCGGTCTCCAAGTTGCGTAATTTAATAAACTATATAGATTGGTAATTACCTTTATCTAATTCCATCTTTGCAACTTAATTATTTGCGTAACAACGCGTTTCAAGATCACAGTCCCATCATCAGGTTATACAATTAAATCATGCACTAGTCACTCGTCGTTAAGTTTTTTTAAATTGTAAAACTACTGCACAACATTCGTATTTGCGTAAACACCACTGCGAATACGAATGTTGTGCAGTGGTTTTATAATTTTAAAAAACTTAACGACGAGTGACTAGTCCGTGATTTAATTTTATAACCTGATGATGGGACTGTGATCCTGAAACGCGTTGTTACGCAAATAATTAAGTTGCAGGGAAGGAATTAGATAAAGGTAACTACCAATCTATATAACTTATTGTATTTAATATATTTAATATGTATAATTAGTTTGCCTCAAGATGTTTTTCCCCTTATTTGGAACATGTTTCGGGAACATGTTTATGTTCCCATCCTCAGCCTTCCTAATTATGAGCCTTGTGAAAACAACCAACCAACACACTGGTACCTCACAAGGCTCAAAATTAGGAAGGCTGAGGATGGGAACACAAACCGTTCCGAAACATGTTCCACATAAAGGAAAAACATCTTGAGGCAAAACTAATTATAAATATTAAATATTATATACATATATATTGTAACGTAGCGGTTTTTGTAGAGGTTTTAGCGAAAACTTTGTATGTTGCTTATTGGGTGTTCGTCTTATTTAATTAAATAAGACATGGGGATTTATTTAATCCCAATGTTGTGTACGCCAATCTGTAATGTAGCAGTTTTCTTAGAGGTGTTAGCGTACTACAGTTACAGGTATATTGTTAATTCAGCCCCACTATTGTAAGCGCCAATCTGTAACGTACTGCCTTGAGATATTAAAGTTTCCGCCTCTCCGCAGTCGCCACTTATGAATTATAATAACTGAAGTTTAAAAAATAAAGTATTTTGTAATGTTACTAAATCTAAGTAGAAATCGAGAGTGTGTGATTTGGGGTCAAGAAGGGAAGTTGTTCAGCCTTATGAGGAAGAGAGAGTAAGTACCGATTATTTACACTCGGTTTAGGCGATTTTGGAAATTTTTCTAATTGTTCGCTGTGATTTAAATCAGCTGATGGTGAGACGAGTTTCCACACATAGTTCAACCAGCCTACCCTATGGCGAAATATGACTCAATGTATCAATCTCTTCTATTTTGTGCTGAAATCAATTACAACTACCCACTACAAAAAATATAACACATTTTTATTATTCAATATCATTTTTCAATAATATTTATTAATTATATTATTGTTTTTTGTTTTCCTGCCACCAAAATACAAGTATCACAATCGATCTTTACTTCATTAAAACATAATATCGACTTCCTCGAATAAACATGGAATTGTCAAAAGGAAAAAACATATATGGTTTTGTTTACCAAATTTTATACTATTTTTTAAAACATCAATCAATATATAATTCTTTTTATTTCCCCAGGGTTAAGGGTAATTTCTTTTTGTTATGAGATGGTCAGAAATGGATAATTACTAAGCTTTACAAATACTGAAAAATATTAAATAAATTTGTTTATTTTTTCGTTTAGTATGTAGTTCCAGAAATTTCCGTAAGAGAGCAGCGGGCGTTTGTTTACTTTAGAACATGTGATTAATTTTGACTAGTTTTTGTGTTCTATATAACCATTCGGAATGCGTTTTCTTCGTCAACTATTAAACTGAATGTTTATATTACCTCTCTTCTTATAGTTCTTACTGGAAGAAAGCCTTTTCTCTAGTGAGGTCCGTCTTAAGTTGTAATTTCATTACAGTCTGGCCCATATTCTATCGTCAACTTGAAACATCACGAAACTAGGCCGAATCATCAGAATGGTTTTCTTTCACAGTTTATTATGGAGTATAATCCTTTAATTTTGATAAATAAGGTATGATTATATAGAGTTCATATTGCTTTTTAATTTGGTACTAATTTTACACTTCTCCCAAGTTTCAAAAAAGATATTTTAATAGAATTGTGGTAGCATCATTTTGTCAACTCGCCAGGTTTTTTCCAAATTCGATTATTAACAATACTTGTTATTTTAGTCACTCTTAGTAACCCAAAATATTTTTATTATACAGGCAGTTTGTAATTATTATAAATTTATATTTTATTTACCGAAAAATAATTCTTTTTAATTCCGGTTTCTTTACCAATTTGTTGTACATAAGAGGTTTCTGTTCATTTTCTTATGACCTGGTATATAAGTATTTAATATTTTTTATTATCTCTAAATGAATTTATATAGTATTTATTAGTCTCTCGTAGTATTCCTACACTGCACTACTTCCTGTTGCCATTTCCCTCATATAGAATTATTTTAATTTTTTTATTATCCTTTGATATTTAAACTTTTTATGTTTTTCAAAACGAACCCTGGGCTATCTTATATTATAACACAAATATTTGAAAAAATATAAAATTAACTTAGGTATTAAAATTGGTTGTCTATACAATATAAACACTACAATAAATTAACAAAATACATAATCGGTTAGTAGCATTATAGTCTACTATCATCGTTTCTAATTCTCCCACCTACAGCACAATTCTGTAAGAAGTTCCCCTCACTTTCACTTTTTTACCTCAATGGGTACACTATAACTCACTTGTCACTGTATATCACTCGAATTGTTTATAATGTTTAGTGATATAATTGAATTTTGAGCTCGTTATAGCTTACCCATTTCTGACCTTTATGTTATTACATGAGTTAATTTATTCGGACCGGGTTATGTACCGTTACAATATGTATGTATCAATTTTATGCTATTCATAAGAGAAGTACACGATAGGATGACAGTAGTATAACGAATCTCATAGATTCTGAATGACGATAAGGTGACAAAGAAAAAATTGCTCATTACATACAATATTTTTATTAACTCCATCAACATAATTGTTTCCCCTTCATCGTATTCCGGTTGCACTGAAAATATAGAAATAAGACATTCACCTTTAGGAACACCTTCATTAATGCAACGAAATGTATGTATGAAATATATAAAGAATGTAGGTATTGAAAACGTACGCATATAGAACACACGTAAATTGATAGTTAAATATTAGCAAATTATCTACTATTTAGGCAATGTGTGTTTAAGTATATTACTTGTAAAGAGAATTAAAATAGATGTGGAATATGCATGTGCAGAGTAGGGAGCAGAAGCATGGCGATTGACTGCTACATTCGTGACTTGCTCCTTCTCAAACGGTGTTAGAAGAAGCGGGTCTTCCGAACAGCTTACGACGCTACACAGTGCGCACACGCTTTTGCAGTGTTTCTGTTTCGCTGCCCGACTCTGACGTATCTGCTGACTGTTCAGACGAACAGGAGGAGGAGTCTTCTTCACTGGCTGGATCCGTAGGTTGCGCTGCACGCACTGTTCTCCGTACAAAGTCGCCCGACTCTGACGTATCTGCTGACTGTTCAGACGAACAGGAGGAGGAGTCTTCTTCACTGGCTGGATCCGTAGGTTCCGCTGCACGCCCTGTTCTCCGTACATATTCGCCCGACTCTACAATCGCAGTGACAGTGACAGTGACAAACGCCAAACATGTCTAAACGTGAAGAAACATAAATAGTTGTCAATTACGTACATATTATTACAACTATTCTTTAAGAGCTACTAAATTACATACAATATATTATTTAATGCTCATTACAAATTATAAGATTAGCCGTCGTGAGATAAAATTAAGAAACACAATGTTTCGACCTGTATACAATCAGAGGTCGTCTTCACGCGAACAAATGTTTAATGTTGAATAGATTTTTATTAGCCCCCACTTTATTTAAGATATACTTAAATATTCAGCTTGAGGAAGATGGCGCAACATGGGTCCAGTTATCAATGACGAAACCGCTTCACTTTGCATTTTGCAGACTATCAAGTGATAATAGCTGAAGATAATGATGTCGTATGTTATAAGCTTTGGAAGTTATATGAAGAATACCAGAAAGGGTGCTTAACGATAAATACAAATAAGACAGAAAATGCTGTCGCTGACAATACTTTCAAAGATATATTGTCGGAACAGGGAGTTGTGGGGGGAGTAGATTCATATAAATACCTTGTCGCAACGGTTATAAAAGACGGCACAAAAGTACAAAATCCTATCGGACAAGGGAAACAAGTGACGAGACTGTTGCACTGCACTATATGGAGCAGTCGTTTGAGGTCTGAAACAAACATCAAAATGTAGACGTGAATGCTGTACAAAGGCTTACACGACCGGTGTCATTTTGATTAAAATTATTTCTCGGGATGTTTGGGCGTGGTACAAAGTGTGTGACTAAACCAGACGTTTTGGCAGTGTCAATAACTGTCATTTTCGTTGGAAACGATTCAACACTAACGTGGGATTATATACGTTGACTCGTTTCCACTGAAGATGGCAGTCAGTGGCACTGCCGAAACGTCTGCTTTGGGCCACGGCCAAACAGTCCGGGAAATCATTCTAATCATATACGTTTGATGTAGTGGAAAGTATTGTAACACACGTATGAGTACTGAAGTGTGGGAAACAGCACAGCGTATGAGGAAAACATTACAAACCCTGCAAATGGGGTACTGGAGAAACTGCTGTAGGCTTACATCGCAGGATTGGGTTAAACATGAAGACATAAGAGAAATAATGATATGCACCAGAATAAATGTCGCAATTGTTGCACAAAGATTAAGATGCGTTATTACGAGCATGTGTGCCGTATTGAACAATGATATATGGCCAAAGAAATTATAACAATGAACAACTCCTGAAAGAAGAAACAGAGGGAGGCCGCGAAAGACTTGGACAAAAGGCATAAGAAATGCAATGGCATAGAAAAATCTGATGGATGATGACTCAAAAGCCTTTGGGACCGGAAGAGGTGATTCGACTAGTCCCTGATACAAGAAGATAGAGAGAGCGAGAGAGAGAGAGAAATCGATATTTACAGTAAACATAAACAGAACCATATCACACGTCGTTATATTTTCAGCACACACACACACAATATGTAATAAATAATTTTTCCCGATGTGGCAACATGATTTATGCAATATTTAGTTAAATATCAAAATATGATAATTATTATATGTTTATATTATGTATTTATTATATTTATATTATCTATACATTATTCCATAATTTTTACAAATTAAAAAATAGCTAAATAAATAGATGCAATTTTGAAACATAAAACAACTGTAGTCAAATATATTATACATGTCAGAATCGAAGTTACATATTAACTAAAAACCGTACAATGTAAACAAACATACGACATTACATACAGTCATACTCTTTGGACATACCAAACACGTACACAAACATTCTTATTGACGGTATTATAAATAGTATTAAAAAAATAGATGTTACTGATTTTAAGTTGTTTTTAAGGATTAAACAATTGAAAAGTTGTATAAACATATTCGGCTAATATTAGACTCTACATACATGAAAAGGGTTTCAAAAGTAACCAGTTCGATCTCTCAGCACGCGAGTACATTGTCTTTTATCATAAATAAAATCATTTTTAATAATAACGTTATCCACCTAATAGTGTATAAACATTTAGAAAATGCTCACATTCTTTAATATATCATGTTTTTTTGATTAAAGCACACACATTTGTGGCCGTTGGGGAAATTTTTGCTAACCATGTGGAGAAGAAGGGTCGATGACCTGGCAACACTGATTTTTCGTTTCATTTACGTTGAATCGGTTTACTGGTCCAGGAGCTCGAGGTGGGCGGGAGTGAGCCGGACACCATACTGTCGTATATATTATTCTCATTTCATTAATAACCTACAATATCATCGACGAACACGGCTCAGTGACGGAAGCATATCGCTAGCGGTAAGAACTCGTAAATTTCCCTGTCACGTTTGTCAGCATCACTTTACAACAGTTTACAACTTGCACTGTTTCGGGGCGTGCTTGTATGGATTCATTTATCATACGGTTATTGAAAGCTATCAACAAAATTATTAAAACAAATCTTTCTGTTTTAACCGATATTTTGCAGAATAAACTTTTGTATTAACTGTACAAATTCTAACTGAAAATGTAAGCAGGGATCAGGACCTGAGCCATATTTCGTGTTAACCGGTATTTTGTGTTAATTGTTTTCCACTGATTGTGCAATTGTGCTAAGTATACGATGAAACAGAGGCATAGAAAATAAGCGATTCACTTACCAAAAGAAGCAGCACTCTCATGTTGAATACTTTGCAAGAAAATTGTAGACACCAATGTGAAAGCTTCCTGGTTACCAAACGGTGAGAAGTTGTAGAAGAACTGATTCCAACTAAATGATTTCAACGTATATATATATATATATATATATATATATATATTTGGATTTACAGTTCCATTCCGTGTCTAATATGCATAACTAACCGCTGCAAAGACTATGTTAAATACGCACAAGGATACAATTATAATTATGCGCAATTATTAGAAGATACGGTTAAAATAAAGATAATGCGAACGACAGCAATTATTATTTATGGACGACAATAGATAGTTAGAACACGCGAGACACGTTAAGTGGAAT
The DNA here is from genome assembly GCA_034769895.1 of Magicicada septendecula. NCBI lineage: Eukaryota > Metazoa > Arthropoda > Insecta > Hemiptera > Cicadidae > Magicicada > Magicicada septendecula. Next base: position 3,640,841 of record CM068371.1, read on the forward strand.
TACGAGAATTGAATAAACATGACAATTAACGTAACTGTTTGGGTCCGTGCGCTGTAATAACCTTTTATAGCCGAAACACACGATAATTACTATTTTCAGACGCGTTAATGTTATCTGTGGCGATTAGTAGGCAATGGGCGGGTGTGATTTTATGTTGTGAATAGTCGCTGGTTCCTCTGAAAGCCCACAACATATAACTCTCTTTCAAACAGTCATTATGCAATGTCTCCCACGAACATAGAAACAGTTTATAGTGAAATACACATTCTTCTTCTTCTGCTTCTGCTTCTTCTTCTTCAACATCTACTTCTCCTTCTTCGATTTAGAATTTTGGCAAACAACCTGTTCCGGCTTCTGAGATCCTTCCACCGCCTTCTCGTTCTTGCGTCAACTCTTCAGTCTTGTGGCTTGTAGTCATTGCTCTGTTGGATGACTTATATACGTACGTTCGAACAACAATTTCCATCCAGAGTGTTCCACATATTATGTTCTTATCTTTCCACTACACTTCGTACATCCCATTTGTTCCTTATAACATAACGTCTTAACATACTTCTCAATACACAGTCTATAACTCTCCTTAGTAAGTTTATTTTAGAGTCTTCAGTTCTTTTGTTCTCTATCATTTGATAACGACCCACGTTTCAGTACTATACCTGCAAGTGCCTTATCAAATTTTATCACGACACCTCAGTTCACTTTTTCTTCTATTTGTATCGGCCATCAGATGACCAAATTCGAATTTCAATTATTTATTCCTTGTTTATTCCTTTTTATCCAATATTCTTTCATCTTTTCACTATGCCTCTTCTTCCTGTCTTCAGTCCACTTTGAACCTGGGTTTTCCCTCTCTTATTCTGGATTCCTTTCATTTCTAACACTTTTGTTCAACAAACTTCTCATTCAATTGGTTCTTCAGCGTTTGTATTATTTTTTTCTAAATCCTTTTGGACTTCTTTAATCCAACTTAATGTTGACTTCTTTCCTTACAGATAAATGAAGATTTCTTTTGTTAACCTATTGTCGTCCATTTTATGTAAATGTGCAAAACATAATAGTCTTTTTTAATTTATTGTTTATGTTATATTTTATATACTTTTATATATTTCATAATTACTTCTTTATTATAAGTTTCATCAGTTTACTTTATTATAAAAAGTATTGCTACAAATGCCGCAATTCAAATAGGCTAAAATTCATTCACCTTATAGCTCAGTGGCTACTGAAAATTATCTCTCTACTAATATAACTAAAGTGGTTGACTTGTTGTTAGGTTTGGTTATTAACATTATATTTGACAAATCCGCTCTTCTAAAGGCCATGACTTTCCTCTTGGTTAGAACGATTTTCACAATATATTCTTGACCTATAAACACTGAAACCCTGTCTTCTAAAAGTAAATCTTCAGTGTGGATGAAGGTACTTGAGATAAACAGCAGTACTTGAGACCAAGTGAGTCGTATTAAATACTTCGGATGTGAAGTTAACTGTGAGTCTGAAGCTGATACAACTGGCAGGATAAGTAAAGTTAGAAATATTTATTGAACGATTTGTAGAAATCTTAGAACTGAAACAATAAGAATTTGTTAAGACAATTGTAATACCCACTTTGACACAAGCGAATTAGGTGTGGGTCGTGACGAGAAAGGAATGCGGCAAGCTTCAGGATGATGAAATGCGGCGTGTAAGTGCAGATAGTAGAAGCAATGAAAGTACAATAGCATAACTAGAAGTGAAATATATAAATATAAATCTTAGAAATAATAGAAGACGATTGTATAACCATTTGCAAACAATACGGAGGATCGATTACTAAGAACGACGCTGAAATATGAAGCCATCGGTAAAAGAGGCTTGGATTGTCCAAGGATAAGGCAGGTGGTGTAACAAATTTATATAATCTAGTCCTTAAAGCGAAGAACAAGAAGAACAAGAACAAGAACAAGCGGAAAAAAGAAGTTTCCTGGCATATATTCCTAACGGAAGCCGATATACTACCTTTCGTAAAATCACAAAATACAACCTTCAAAACCAAAAATATGTTTCATAATCTAACTACAACAAAACGTCGTTTACTGAAATCTTATACTGCCTATGAGTTACTGGTATTAAAACGTTATAACCACCCAATAATCTGCGATAAAACAGTATAGTTATCAATGTCTATCCACGGTAATCTTAGGGCCTTCCTCCATCACTGTATACAAAAACTGATATTGCATTTACCTTATGTGTTAAGGGACGTCTCGTTTCCTTTATGTCCCAGTAATTCACCTAACGGTGAACAGTAAATCTGAGTTATCGTAAAGGTTTGGTTTGCTAAGGTTGTTAACGATAGAGACTGTTCAAGGTTGTTAGAACAACATACACTAAACATGTGTTTTATTTTCGAAAATGTTTAATCAACACTATGCCTAAAATATGATGAATTGTACGTGCTCACGGCCTTGCGTTTATAAGAAAAAATGTACCTGAGGAAAGTCAAAGAAAAAGAGGAAACGTTTTAATCTCAGACGCAGCAAGTATTTTCCGCGTATACGGAAGATCGTAACCGTGACGCTTGTAGTGCGAATAGAACTGACAGCACTTAATCGAATCGAGAAAACATTTGTCAGCATTGGAGCCGCGGAAAGCGGGCTGCGACAGCTTCGTTTGTTACTGTCAGTAACGTGCCTCTGGCGCCGTGTGTATAGTTACAGCAGAGTCGAACCTATATGTGAATCGATTCAAAGGCAGAGAAAAATATCTCTTTGAACTGTGTTGTTTATCAAACTTAAAACATTTTTGTACAGAATATTTTTTAACAATTTTTTTTAAGATCTATATTTCTTCTGAAACATAGTTGTAAGAAGCGACTGTCGATGGTGGACTATACCACCGGGGCAAGTATACGGGGTCGCTTCCCAGACTCACCTGGTCTCGCAGTGTAGTTACCAAGTCCGGCAATGAGAGAATTGTGTGTGGGTCACACGTGCTGATCGAACATAGAATCTACGCGCCAGGCGTCTCACGGTGTCATCAAAAGAGCGGACACAGAGTCCTCTCCTGAAAAGACGAGAAGAGTACCTCCGGGGGACTTTACACGCGTGCTTATGTCCCCGGTCGAGAACGCGCTGGAGCGCTGATCTATGACATCGAACAAGGTATCCCCAAACAGGACAGGCATAGGTAATCACGGGCAACACGTATGAGTTGACGATGAGCTTACACGGCCGGGGTGTCATTGCCGGATTAGAACGTACGGGCCAGAGTCTACTGAGTTGCGCCGAAGCACGTTGACGGATGTATTGTGTATGGGTTCACCATGTGAGTCGGGAGTCCACGTGGAGCCCGAGGTACTTGACACTATTGGTCCAGGGCACCTCGACGGGGCCTACTTTGGCCGAGGCCGCTTGCGTTTGCGAGAGAATTTTACCGCAGCACTCTTGGAAGCGTTGATGGCAACTCTCCAGTTATCGGCCCACCCGACACACGCGTCGATTTGGCGCTGGAGCTTGATTGCCGCATAACTTGAGTTCGGCTCTGAGGCAAAAGCCGCAGTGTCGCCTGCGAACAGAACAATCTTACTCCAGGAACTCGGGGCGTGTCGTTGACAAACAGCGAGAACAGGAGAGGCCCAAGTACACTTCCCTGAGGGACACCAGCGGTAATACGCCTCTCCGAAGAGAGAACGTGCTCTACTTTCACTCGGAAGCTACGGTCTCGCAGAAAGCTGCCGATCAAATGAACGTAGGAATCTGGGAGAACGACTTCCGTTAGTTTGTAAAGGACACCCTCGTGCCACACGCGGTCGAAGGCTTTCTCTACGTCTAGGAAGATCGCAGTCGTCTGTTTGCCCTGGCAGCCAACCTTGGTAATGCATTCCACGAGTCTCATCAGCTGATGAGACGAGGAGTGCAGCTCACGAAAGCCGAACTGTTCGGGGATCAGCACGTCCAGTCTTTCTAGATGGTCGCGGATCCTACGCTGGATCAAACGCTCGAAAACCTTAGACTTCGCGGACAAGAGGCTGATGTGTCTGAGGTTTTCCGCGCAAAAAAATTATTTCCCGAATTGGGTATCACTATAATTGTAGCCGTTTTTCATTTCGCCGGAAAGTAGGCCAGCCTTAGAGAGACATTAAACAGTTCTGAGAGGAACCGTATTCCTCGTTCTGGAAGGCGGTGGAGTGCGGAATTCATGTCTTCGTCCGGGCCAGGCGCCTCCCGGGGCTTGAGCTGAACTATCTTCTCAAGACCTCCTCCGGCGAGATGGGCTCCGGCTGGACTGTGATACCGGCCGATAGAAAGCGCTCTACCTCGCGGAAGATTCGCTCAGTGAAGGCCGGGTACTTGGATGGGTTGGGAGCGCACTACCGAGCCGCATCAGCGTACCTGCGTAGGCGGGCCCAGTTTGGGTTCACCAAGCGGCTCCCCCAATCAGGGTGCTTACAGCACTACCCTCCTACGTGCGCCAAAGATGGCGTCAAGATCGTTCGACAGGAGCTCCGTTTGTGGAGGCTTGTATGCGGAAACCACGAATAGACCGCCGAGAGCACCATGGAGCTCAACCGCGGTGCACTCGAGGTTCCGCCGCTGAGGCAGGACAACGCGGTGGTGGCGAAGAGACGCCGTCACCGCGATGGCGGTGCCCCCTCCTGCGCGATCCAACCGGTCATCCCGGTAGCTCACGTAGTTGGGTAATCGGAATCGACGATGCGGGTTCAGGTGCGTCTCACTAAGAGGAAGCACATTGGGCTTGTAACGGGCAACGAGCTCAAACAGTGGCGGCTCGTCCATAAGGGCTGCAGGGCTGCAGCCCTCCCTAAAATTTTCAAGGAAAACTAATTACCGTATATAAATAAGTTTTTATTTAGGAAATTATGTATTCTTGAAAGATTCGCCAGTATAAGAAATACATTTTTATATTCGCGTTCAGCCACAACTGATGGTCGTGTAAATTGATGCGTGTATGTGGCAAGCGCGGGCTGTGCCCTACTTAGACAAGTGCGCGTTGCGTCTGCGCTTGAGGCACGTGGTGGGAGAACGCTATGTTATCAAGCCAAACTTGGGCTGCATTCAGTCCAGCCCGAAGTTGTCGAGAAATCGAACGTATGCGCGCAAATGTTTTGCTGACGGCGTGTTCCGTGTTTGTAGACTGTGCTAATTTCTATAGTTGCAGTTTTAAAACAAATATGAATAAAAATAGTGTTTTATATTTGGAAAACATCAGTTTTTCATCGTTATCGTTAGAAGAGAAGAATGAAATTAAGAATTTAAGTCGCGAGACTCCTGATTTATTAATTTCTCAGTCATCGTCAAGCAGAAATCAGACTTATTGTAGGAAATTTAATGTATCCATTTATTCCAAACATAAGTGGTTGTGTGGCTGTCCTAAAAAGAATGCACTATTTTGCTTTCCTTGTTTATTATTTGGAGGTGATGGAACTTGGACAAAGGTTGGAGTGAATGATTTTAGGCGAGAAAGTAAAAAAACACGAAGATTCAGCAAAACATATGAAGAATGTAATTGATTTACCTATGTTAGGAAAAGCAAACGTTGCACATCAGTTAAGTGACTCTTACAAACAACAAACAAACAAACACAATGAAAAAGTGAGACAGAATCGAGAAATTCTCTCGAAAATTATCGACTGCGTTAAGTTTTGCGGACAATTTTAGCTTCCGTTACGTGATCACGATGAAACTTCACAGTCATCGAATCCTGATGTATTTCGAGGATTGTTAGAATTTGCTGGAAAGTTGGACAAGTCTCTTAAAAGTCATTTTATGAAGTCAACAGTGTTTAAGGGAACGTTTAAGACAATTCACAACGAACTTCTAGACTGTATCCTTGAGGTGTGTTGTGATGAAATACGTGTTGAAATTAAACAATCTAAATTTTTATCAGTAATGTCGGATGATACATCAGATGTGTCAGGTCTTACGCAGCAAGTTATTGTTTTTCGTTATGAACTGAATTTTGCATGAAAGATTCTGGGCATTTTTTAACCGAAAAACCCAAAATGCTGAAGTGTTAGCAGAATGCATTTTAGAGGTGCATTAGTATAGTCCTGAATGGCGACAGTGGCAAACTAGCTCGGACTTACGACGGAGACCCCGTTTTTAGTTGCGAGAAGGGAAGTGTGCATAAAATAATTCAACAGCCATACAAATATGCACATTTTGTGCACTGTTACGCCCATCAATTAAATTTAATTATAGAAAAGGCGGCATCACAAAACTCACAATTTCGTATTTTTTCAGTAGTCTTGCCGTATACCTTCATTTTTTTCGATGTCACCCTCACGATTATCTATTCTAGACAGCATTTCTAAACGAATAGATCGAGTATCAAAGACAAGATGGAATTTTAAAAGCCGGTTAGTCAACACCGTTTTTGAAAACAATCAAAGTCTAATAGTATGCTTTGAGAAACTTCAAATTGACCAAAATCTTCCACTGCGCAAGCGGCTGCAGGTATTCTCCGTATGCTGAATTTCAGGACTTCAACTTTAGGCTAGAATTTCCCATCACATCATGTGTCATGTGGATATTTTATATAACCAACTACAGCATCATAATGCAAACTCCAGTAGTATTTATAATGCAGTAAATAAATTTTTGAGGCAATCGCGAATGAAAGAAAAAGACGTCCTTCTGTTACTGACCAACAAGAAGACACTCCACTCATGAAGAAAAGGAAAACGTTATCGCACAATCTTGTCTCTGCAAAGGAGGTGTGTGATATTATTTGTTATCAGATAAAAGAGAGATTTTCTTTTAATAAACATCTGTCAGCAGCAGAACTGTAAAATTTCTCCCCCTCCAAAGACAATATAATTTTTTCACCCGAATTTGCTGAAACTGTTGAAGCTTACCCTTTGTTGTGTAAAGAACGTTTGGAAACTGAACTATGTGTTTTGTACGAGAGGCAAGAATTCCGCAGTAATTCAGAGGTTATGAAAACTTACAAAATCATGTTGGATACAGGAATTGCCGAGTCCTGCACAGAGCATGTAGCATGTAGCATGTAGCACTGTGGTAGCGGGGCGTCTTTGCACCCGGTGCATGACTGCAGCATCTGGGACGAGCCCAATGGCTGCCTGTGGATACACGTAGTTCTGGTTCATTCAACAGGTAACCTAGAAAAAACAGGAATGGACAACCGCCAACCAGTTAACTGAGAAGGCGGGGGAGAAAGGTTTTTAAATTTTTATTTATTTTAATATTTCAGCAATCAGTGGGCACTGCCGCATGAACGGGTTCAGGTGACAGATGTCACCCGTTCCCAGTCCCGCGTGCAGACGCCGTGAGGCGTCGGTCGCTCCCCGCGAGGCAGAGAGCCTCCGTGCCAGTGATAGCGCGTAGCAGCGGCATTCAGCGCGGTCGGCATACTAGGAAGGGAGGAAGGAAACAGCTTTGCAGGTAAATTCTGGGGCATGGGCAGATAGTGAATATGCAAATTAATTGAGGTTTAAGTTTACTTAAACTTATGGCGGGTCATCGAGAATCGCCCGAGGGCGTTTGACCCGGACAGGGGGAGGTGATTGCGTGGTGCTGATGGTCCTGAGGTAAGGGAAGGAAGAGGTCTCAGCTGCGGCAAAGAGAGTCGCAGCTAATGACCAGACAAAGGCTGAGAGAGAGCAGGAACTCGTAGACCTCCTCGAATTACACTGTTTATAACAAACCAAGGAGATCCCGACAAGGAACGGAGGGTTCTGGATTGGAAACTTTCCAGCCTACGCCTGTCGGTGGCGGAGGCAAGTGACCACCAAACAGGTGCCGCATAGGTCAATACAGACCGGAGAAACAACAGATAGAGGGTAACTTTCGTGCGCAGCGCCAGGGGGCTGCGGCACGCGAGGTATGGGCAAAGTTTGGCTCGGACGCCGCGAGCCTTGGCAAGGTTTTCCGTCACGTTGGCGTTGAAGCAAAGGCGACGATCTAGCCGAACGCCTAGATACTTCACCGACTCTTTATAGGCGATAGGCCTCCCTTCCAGGGAGAGGGGCTGGCATCGGGAGATGGACTTACGAGTGAAACAGATCACCTCGGATTTCTCCGTATTGATCGTCACCCGCCATTTCCGTAGCCAGTCCGGAAGCTGGTCCAACTGACGCTGCAGCTGTGTACTCGCAAAACGCGGGGACACAGAGCTGTAATGATACATTGCATCGTCAGCGAACAAAGACAACGTGACTCCGGGCAAGACAGGCAGGTCGTTCGTGTACACAAGGTACAGAACGGGGCCGAGGACAGAGAGCCCGAGAGATGCTTCTCCACGTTGAAAAGAGTTAAGAGTTTCCTAAGAAGTACAATGACACAAAAGCGTCTTGCCGCTTTAGCAATGTTAAGTACAGAAAAAGAAACTATTGATAATATTATTAATTTTAATGACAAAGTTATCAATAAGTTTTCCAGTTGCAAAGAAAGGAGAATGGAATTCATGTTTAAATAAAATTGTGAAAGAAACAGAGATTTATTTCTGATTTTATTTAAGAACATAACACACTATTATATTTTCATTTAAATATGTTGACGTCTATAAGTTTAATGTGTAAATTAAATATTGAAATTTGTTGGAATTTAAACGTGTAGGCCGTTAGTGTTTGGAACTTAAATCATAATTAATCATAATCATAAATATCATCACCAACAGCAGCAGCAGCACCAAAGAGGATTGACCAATGTTTTGGCATAGCTTCAGCTTCAATACAGGTAAAAGACCTAGTAATAGTATATAAATTTCACTAATATATGATAGTGGTAAATGGTAATAGTTGAAAATTTTAGTGCATCCCCACCAAACTAAAATCTCACCAGCCGCCACTGGAGCTCTAAGAGCTCAGAATGCCGGGAAACGAGACCGTTGGCGTTCCACGCCACGAGCTCGAGATCTCGCTTGATTTCCGTGTTTGTCCGTTGTTCATAACAGACGGATAACAAAGCAGGCTTCCACCAAGAGGAGGCACTTGTCTTGGGGCGAGGCTGTTACCAAGCGTTCGTTGATGTTTCGGAAAGTCCGGGCTACTTTCTGCAAGTCGTAGCTTGCCAAAAAGTCGGATATGACGACGAGAACATCGGAAGATGTTTGTGGAGAACGCTTGGCGGCAGCTGCATAGCTGCGGCGGGGCGAGGCGGTTGAAGCCTTGGGGGCAGTTTCTGGAGCGGGTTGTCGCTCTTGGTTTTGGCGGACAGGGTTGGGTCCAGTGGCAGGTAAAGGCTGGCCCGTGTTCTTGGCCTGAGGTCTTTTACCTTTCTTACCTGATCTGGGGTAGCGAGGCTTGGGTGGCGGCGGCAGTGGAGGATCAAGTTCCTCGTAATCCTGCGGCAACGGGACTTTAGCATACGCGGGTGTCTCGCATTCCGGTTCCGAGGTCGCGACTTCAGGTATGGCCTGTTTAGTTTTGCTCGGGCTCACTGCACTAGGTGGTTTCGGAACCGGAGCAGATCTTGGGGCTGGTTTCCGTGCCACAGGCTCAGAGGCTTTGGCCGATGTTACTGGCTGAAAAACATGACGAGGCTTAGGCTGGACCTGCTTTACTAATTTGTCCAGCTGCTCTTCGTATATAGGACAGCATGGGCGCCTCCGCAGTTTATGCAGTACCTGTGATTGTCAGGAACAGCGCAGGCCTGCGTTAAGTGGTCGAGTTCGCATCGGACGCAAGTCGGCGCGTTCCGACAAGCAAAGCTGCTGTGGCCGTACCTCTGACACCTGTGGCATTGGGAAATCTTCCCGGTCTGACGGCAGGGATCTACGTTATCGCAGAGCCCGAACAGCCGTTTCAACTCTAATAGGGCCTCGGTGGGTTCGGCCTTTTCCATCTAGAGTCTGATTAGAGGCAGGGGTTGACGCGAACCGTAGGTTGTATACAACCGAGAGGCTGCCACAACCTTGTAGCCCGCGTCGCTCAGTTCATCAAGGACGACCTGCGGATCGGCCTGTATGTCTAGCCCCCAAAGAACGAGGGCTACAGGCTTGATACGGTTGACAGTGTAGGTGTGGAACTGGAACGATTTTTGTTCCAGTCATTGAATCACTCCGAAGTGTTCAGATGCGCTGCGGCAGGTGACGCGTACAGGCTCATACGCTTGGAGCTTGACAGAAGCGTTATCTGGCAGCACAACGACCTTACGGAGTCGGCGATTAAACCCGATGATGTCCTTGACGTTCGTTACGAAAATCGGCGGGATCCTTCCTTCGGAGGTGCGGCTAAGCGCAAACTCAGCGGAGACTTGGAATGCCGCCGAGTCCGCAGCCGAACTCAAGGAAACCAGTGAGGGAGACTTCTTCGGCTTGTGCCACCGTGCCCTACTACCACCCAGTCGGTGGAAGCCGAGGTCTTCATGTCGGGGGAGTCAGACTCCAGTGGAGGAATAGGGCTGCCTGGCCGGTTAGCGGCCGTACAGCCGGAAGGTCCGGCCCTTGGGGTCATTGGTGACCCTAATAAAGACCAATCACGATCTTGCGCGGGTTGAACAGGGCTGTCTGCGCAAGTCGTAGGGTACCCGACTGGCCCAAGTGGCCGGCCGGGGGATTCGTCGCTGCCGCACAGTGCAATTGGGGCACTATCACATGGACTAATGCTGACTACTTCAACTCTTTGCCCAGCGGGTGTCCGGGGCCGAACTGTGACACCGTCACAGTTCCAACGGAATCCGCATCTCTGTTTGTTAGCACTACTCTCGGACTCCCCGGATTCCGCTAGGCAGCGCTACCTAAACGACTGACCTGCACTGTGCGGCAGGCCCCAGTCGTGAGTGGCGTTGTTTCTTCGTCTTGCAGGCTAGGCGGCTGGTCAATTTCCATCGTTGCTGGCGATGTGGTGAATGCTGGTCCGGCGGTTTCTTCTTCTCCTTCACTGCCGCCGCAGTTGTTGTTGATGGCTTCTTCATTTTAGATCTGTAGAGGTCGAGGCGATCCTCTTCTGCGCTGATCAGACTGTAGATGTGAACTCTTCAAAAGCAAGCAGTCGAATGTGCCGCTGACCTCTGAGCTGTCTAAAGCCGCGTCGTGAGTCAAAAATTTCTACCGGCGGTGTTTTTACGCCCTGACCGGGATCGCTGATTGTCACGCTCCGAGCACGTCAGAAGTCTCGTCTCGGGTGCTGATCCCTGATTGGCCCGCTGTGTCTTCGTCAGGTGTCACGTGCCGTGCCGCTGGTACCGGAGAGCAGACGTAATGCCTCGCTGTTGTCACAGGCTAATGACTAATTAGGAAATAAATAATGGCTGCAAGAAGCATATCCAGTACACCGCCAGAGTAAGAAGGAAATCACGGAATACTTAAATCTACAAAAATATGCGAGACAGTGTTTCTGCCTACGTTACGGAACAGCAAAATAGACTGGAAGCCAGCAAAATTATACTTTTGAAACAAGCAGCTGGTAAAACTTGGGAGCGAACTAATTTGGATTATGATCATCAGAAATAATTTGCAGCAGGAGTCCACTGACAACAACTATTTCATGTTTCAAAGGAGTTAAATAAAAAATCCGCTAAAATATAACTGAATTTAAATGTCAACAAAACTAAATAAATGTTCATTTATGCTTCAGAAAGGAGAAAAAACCGATACAATTTTTTGTTGTTCTAAGAGTAATTTGGTGAATGCGGTTAATAAGTACAGATAACTGGGTAACATGATAAATAATGAGGGGTGTACACACACGACGATATATGACAGGATACAGTCATGAAACAGGGAACACTATGCTATCAGTAGACTATTCAGAAGCAAACGCTTTAGTCACCACAAAAAAATGGTGATATATAATAGATACACTTATCACACCGGTTGTTACTTATGGAGGTAAGACGTGAACATTAGCAAGAAAGGAACAAGAAACACTGAGAAGATAGGAAAGAAAGAGTGTTCGTCGTGTATATGGCCCGGTTAAGTAAGATGATGAATGGAGTAAGAAATAACTAGGAGCTAGATTGAAGGAATGAGGGCATTGTAAGATTCGAAAAGGCTCAACGAATACAATGGCTAGGTTACTTAAATCGTATAGGTAATCAGAGTATGCCAAAGAAAATTGTGAGAGGAACGGTGTATAAAAGGAGGAAGAGGCGCAGATCTAAGACAAAACGGTTGAATGATCTCCTGGAAAATCTCAAAAGAATGGATGTGAACCGTTTTGTTGAGATGTCAATGGATAGGAGACATTGGAGAAGATTAGTGTTGAAAGAAGTGGCTCACGTTGGTCTGTAGTGCTGAAAAAGAAAATGACGAGAGTAGTCAAAAGATAGTAGAGAAAAGAGCACTGCAATATTTTGGGCACATATGAAGGATGGATTAAATCTAGATGAAGCTCATCATGGAAGCCTAGACTGAGGAGATGAAGAGAGGACCAACACTGTACTGGGTTAACTAAATTGTGAAAAGTTGGCCAACAGACAATAGAAGGGGGAAAACAATGTTAAGGGTCAAAAGCGTGAGAAGATGAGTGGGGTACCTGCACTGTACAGGGTCAACTGTATTGAGAAGTTGACCAGCAGACAGTAGAAGAGGAAAGATCGTGTTAAAGATCAAATGCCTCGGCCAGGATAGAAAACAGTATCGGAATTCGCCGAAGGTTTCCGAGGTTTGACGGCAAACCGGGAAGACAAATAGGATGGAATAATTACCCGCACACGAGTGTCGTTAAAATAACAATCATTACCACGACCGGTATAAATCACTAACATCAACTGTCAAGTCTAAATGTGGCGTCTCCAAACGGTTGTGCTGTCATCAAACTTCACTCGGTAATACAAAAATTACACGCAATAAAATTTTGTCCGTTCGCAGATAATGCGTAACCTTCACATCATTTCGTTATACATCTTACGCACACAAGCACACGCACACACACACACACACACACACACACACATACTTACAGCGCAAATGTATATATACTGAAAATGCTTTTGCTGAGTCCAACATAGTTTCAGCGACATCATCGGATTCTGCAGCGTTAGATAACCAGGAGGCCGCCAACTACCACATCGTGTTTGTACTGTTCTTACAGAATAGCCACAATTAAAATGCTAATTTTTCTGGTAAAAATGATATTCTACTTTATTACAATGTATTTAATATTAAAAATATTTTTATAGCCTATTTTGGTTATATGTTTTTGTTTTCGCATGCGTGTTTTTTGTTGGGACTTTCTTCAGTTTTTCCAATGATTCCATTGTTGTGTAATTTTGTTTTTTTCAGTAGTGACACTTTATTTTCTTGATGTGTCTTACAGAATTTAAATATAATCTAAATTAGCACAGTGAGAAAATTTTACTTCAAGTATTTTATACTATAGTTTATTCAACTTTCGAAGAAATAATCGTCATCGTCGAAGGTATAATATAAGGAACATTAATATATTAACAGAATACAGTATAACATTCTGTTATAGTTTTATATTTTTTCCGTATTACATTTTGTTTCATTTTTCTTGTTTATTTGTGGGGCGTGTGTGTTTTGTGTTGCGATTTTCCTCAATTTTCTCCTACGGATCCATTTTCATATAATATTTTTTTGTAATAACTCTTGATTTTATTGTACCTTATAGAATTTAAATGTATTCTGAATTACCACAACGGGAAAGTTATTCTACAATTAATTTATATTATACGTTATCCATGTTTCGAAAAAATAATCTTCATCGCCAAAGGTTTAAACATATATATAGAGGTAAATCAAAACAAACACCTAAATCAAGTACGAGTATAAAATTAAAATTAAACTTTTCAATAGTATAGTAATCAATAATATAAATTAACTGTATTTAAATTATAACTAGAAAGCTTCCTGAGCTGCAGATCTTGCTCAATGTTTTTGATAGAAGACAATTTCTCAGTTTTCAGGAAGGAAACCTCGGTTATTCTACTGTGTTCTTTATTAGTGAAACAGCAAGTAGAGCAAAGAATCGTGCAATGAACGTCAAACATTCAAAAGATTTCGATTTTTGTTAAAATACTATTTAGTCTGACATCAGGTTGGATTTGAAAAGTAGCTTTAATTTTTCAACACTTTTCTGGACCAGGTATCCTAAAATTTTAAATTTCCTAAACTTTATAATATATTTAGATTATGGTTAAATCCTCTTTAATTTGGTATCCTACATGGTGTTTTTTGATTTGTCAAACTTTTGGTCCACTTTTTAAGCTTTGCCATCTCAGAATTTTAAAACTTACAAAACCTAACACAACAATCAAATTTTATTTAAAATCATCATTAATTTGATACATCAAATTAACTTGGCAATGTTATCAAAATGTTTACCCCCTTTTTTACAGTTTTGAAAGCTTTTAAACTGAACAATAAATTCATACTGAGGTTAAAATTCCCTTTATCTTGATAACCTACAAAGAGTTTTGTGATTTTCTCACTATTTCGGCCACTATAAGCTTTTGGCAGGACTATATATTGTTTATTTTTAATTTTACTGACGGGAATATGGAATGATTCATTTCTTCTTTGTTTAAACTTTTGATTTTCCGTTTCCAAATCCACTTTACCAGTACGCTGTAGACGACTTCACCACCCAAGTTGCCTATGTTTGATGAATTCTACTGCAGGCTGTATTGATGTTTTTCTTTAATTGCTTTAAACGTATTGTTTCAAGAGTTTCTTGTCGCCTGACTGAGCCAGTCTACTTCTGATGCGTTGATCTTACGTTGAGACTGAACTGCCTGATGTATACTGTATCGGAAACATATGGTGAAAAGTAATAGCCTATAATATATAAGTTCCAAATTGAAATTAATAACGATTTCTCTTCACAAAGATAAACTAACCTAACCGCCTTGGGACTTCTTAATTTACAATTGATAACGGGCTTCAAAGCATATGCTTTATCATCATATCATAAAATATTCCTCGTAGGAGGCCATCATCGGTTAAAATCCAATATAATTTGCACCGTATACGTGTCAGCAGGTGCGCACCTGTTCCCGTTTGGTCGACCACTGAGCGGTTGTTTGTCTCTATCTGATAAAGCAGGTTCAAGGCGGTATCGTATAGCGGACTGGATTTAAAAACCAACTGGTCATCCAATACAAACCCCTACTTCTTATGTTTGTGTATACTCTGGACATTTCAAACATCTTATTTTTCTGTATACTCTGGAAATTTTAAACTACTCAAAGTCGTTCGTGATTCCAACTTTTGACCTCAAATGTGTAGCGGTTCCAAATTATACTTGAAATCTGTGTAATTGTGATCGTATGAGACCAAGTAGCGAGCATAGTTAGACTTTCTGTTGACAGAACGAAGGTATGTTTTTAGTCTGTAAATATGTTCAAGTAAACGTTTAAGAAAACCCCTGCCCCTTTGACCAACATAAAGCAATTACAGTCATTAATTGACAATTTTTACTGCTTAGCACACTTACAAATTGTATGTATCTGTTCTTGTAAGACGTCTGTAAACAATAACGCAGAATATTCTCTCACAGACGCAGCATAATAGGAAGGACAGATGAGTTGTATATAAAGTCTTCACAAAAGCATAGATCATCAAACAGCAGAGACAATATTAGGGGCCTACACACGTAGCTTTAATTGATGTTGGAAAGGAAAGGCATTTGACAGACTAAATTGGTGCAAGCTGTAAGCAATTATGACTAAGAAAGGGATCCCGCAACACCTTATTTGATCCACACAAATTCTTTACGTAGAAACCAATATCTTAATTGAGAGAGAAAGACCGAACACAACTCGTAGTGTGGGCCTGACCAACTGTAGGATACGACAAAGCTGACTAATGTCACCTTCTATTTTTAATTTATATTTAGACGATGTCATACACAATTGTCAGATGACCCTTCCCCAATATTTTATGATTGGTAACTCTCCAGTTGACACATTGTTGTTTGGTGACGATCAGGTTATCCAGTCGAGCTCAAAAAGCGGATTGCAGATGACTCACTGAGTCAAATCTGCAATAATTTCGGATAACAAATGTCTCCACGTTGAAGACCAAGTTAACTGCTTTTAATAGAGTTGATAACATACGAGGAAAGATTGTTGTACTGTTCTGGGATGTTTTCTTTTTCAGAAACCTTATGTTTATTGCGCACAAGTATTTTTAATATACTATTATTAGTATGGTCTATTATCTATAATCCTCACGTATATTGTAATAAGTATGTATAATATTAATATATTATTATTATTAAAACATTTATGCTAAATGCCTCTGTACGTTTAGGTCTGTTTGGCGATCGCCAGCCTTACTGCCGCTACATCATCGGAACAGAGTGAACCTGATTCGGCGGCTGACGAACCTATCCAGTCGGAGCAACCAATTGAAAAGGAGGACACGAACATGCCAGGAACAGATAGCTGCTTTTCATCTGAAAAACAGGAAACGGAAACGAGGAAACAGCAGCGACTTCTGAGCCCGCCGTTCATTAGCTCAGTTGTGAAAGCTAGACGGCCAAATTTCATCCACGGCTAATTTACGTAGAGCGTACCTCGCCTGTTGCTCCAATCAACCTTCTCTACCTAACCTAACCGTAATGTACAACTTCTATTGGGATTCTGTTTAGACGACAAGATTTCAAAACACACATAGCCTATAGGCCTACACAAACTCACAAGATGTTTTTTGATAAATCTAAAATTATTTCAGAATATAATATGTACACAAACATTAAGAGTGTAGTTTTTTTAATTTAATCATATTTTATTTCATTTTTAGCTCTGAGCTTTGTAACCCCACTTTACTTAAGCAGTTAAAAAAAAAGATTTTTTTTTTTTTTTTTTTTTTAAGAGGGGCCACAAGTTAATTATAACTAGGCTAAGGCCTAGAGAAGCCAAAAATGCGCTGGATCCAGTGAGACGGGACTTGCAATGAAAACTCAAGAATTAAACAATTAACAAATCCTTTTTTATTATTCTATCTCATAACAATTAATAAAAATAAATAAATCCAACAGTGATCTATAATTCCCCCTTAAATAGTTAAATAAATAAGTATACTTTCTCAACAAGGCCACCTGAAAAATATTTATTGCAACCAAGAAAATAATTGACTATGTCACTCTATCGATGAATTGAAATATAAAACCATAACTAACCTTGAAATAAGCTTCCATTAAAATATTAATAAAATATAAAATTTATTTTATATTTTCCTTTTAGAATGCTTCATATAACTTAATGAAGATAAATGATATTGATTCCTTGCTACCATCAATTATAATAATAATTACTCAAACAAATTAAATAAATTTTAAAGGTGACAATTCATATACTTGTGATAAGGTTAAATAAAACAAATTAATCCTTAAAGAAATGATCAGCAATGGTTATTGAGATAGAATACCTGTTATAAAAATGAAAAGGATATACCTACATGACTACATGTATTAACTTTCTTTTGTAAAACTTTATCGAACAAATAAATCCCTATATCCAAAGTTCCCACCAAAAGTACACTAAATGCATATACTTATAACCCCCAAAATATACACAGAAATATACACACATAACATGTTCCACAAAACAAAATACATTATACAATAGTATACATAAAATACATAAAGGTCTCTTGCCACGCCCTTTTTTATATTACCCTTCTGGTGTATATAAATTCTAAATTTTCTTTATACGAATCCCAATTAGGATTAGAAATTTACTTTTATAATTTTCCCTCATGGTGTGGGTTAATTACACATTAGGTGTATACGATAATGTTTAAGTATATGGTAGTCCCCAGGACATAATAAAATTTAAAACTAAGTGCCTAAGTGGCTAAGTGGCTAAGTGCCTAATTACAGTGAGAATTGAAAATTATTTAAAATAATGAACGTCCCCCAGTTATCATAATTAATATAAAGAATTTATATATACTGAAATAGGGCTAATTAATGAAAAGAGAAATATTGCATAATATTATAATCTTGTAAAAAAAATACACTTGGCTCAGAGACGGACATGTTAATAGCTGTATGATTCCACTTTCAACTTGTCTCAACAAACAAGTTGAAAGGTGTTTCGACATGCATTTCTTCTGGTTGAAACTTGTTGAAAATGCACCTACCTCCCCAGTAATTTTTATGCAAATGAATTGAACTGATTTTTAAATTAAGAAAAAAATATATATATATATCTATACTGAAGTGAACATGATAAATTACTAATAGCAAAAAAGATGACTTAAAATCTGTAAAGAAACCCCAATAATGAAATGAGTGGAAATCTATGTTGGATGCTGCCTTGTAACCATGTCAGTCTCTGAACTGACAATTTTACTAGAAATATACTGAAATATTCAATTAATTTTTTACTCAGTGTACACACTAAACTGTCCCATCAATTGGGGATCCAAATGAATGTTTAAAACTTGAAATGTAGAAGTTGATGGTTATGTATAACTGGTCACGGGGTATGATTGAGTGCTGACTCTATGTGTAATAATAATTGGTTGTTCGTCACCTGATTTGGTCCATGAAGGGTATTCTTTTTTATTAGTGATGTGGCGATCTCGTGACTGACATTTTAGGTGTTGTGGTGGTGATCTAATCCCCTCCGGTAGCGAGCAGAGCTTTTGATGGTCATTGTTCAGCCATGCAGCAGGACTTTTTCTCGTCTACATCGGCGGACCCTGATTACACATTATATTTTTAGTCAGAGACCACACACAAATGCCCCCACTGTTTGGACACCCTCCAAAATACATATATAAAGTCAACACCTAGTTATGTGCTACATAATTAAACTTGATAATTTTTTATATGGCCAACATGCCTTATTTAAAAAATCTTTATAACAATAATTCTTAATAATTTAAACCTCACCTAATGTGAGTTACATTGTTTGCAATGTAAAAATTAATTTTGGCTCTGTAACATCTCATAAACTTTCTACTTAGCGTGAATGTGTAGATACCACCTGGTTGAGTATCTTTAAAATACATAATTCTTACTACAGAAAATAATTTGAATTTGACATCATTTACATTCAAAACGTGCCTGAGTAAGTTCCCATATATATGTATAAAGTTTTACTATTAATTGTAGCAAAACTTTATACCACTTAAACCAACGACGCATTGTGCAACATTACTTTGATGTACACGAATCTAGTTACATCGGTGTTAGTTAAAGTTTAAACTTAAATATTTTGTGTTCAATATACTCTACTTTATAGTGCCGAAATTCTGACACTCAAATAATCTAGTTTTATTAGATTATAAAAACTTTACGAACGAATTGCGTATTGCACAAATACACGATGCAACAAGTGAACAAAACTCAACTCACTCAGGCTTATTTAAAAACACAGTTTTCTCCCGTGAAATATAGTTGTTAATTAATATAAAGTAAACAAGACTTACCGCAGCCGTTTTGAGAAATTAGCTACTCATAGCAGGAAGACTTAGAAGTGTAGAAATCATCTCTCTACCAGAGAGAAAAAGATTGCGACCGTCACCCTCGAAGGATATTGTGAGACGAAAAAAAAAATGGAAGTCTTTCTCCTTGGTTTACCTACCGTACTTCTCGGCAGAAAGCAGCACTTGGAATTTTCATACTGCAGCAAGGCGGCAGATGCCGACACCGATCAGGCTCTGTGAATTAGTCTCTTACTTCGGTACAAGGGCGCAGCACTAATTACCGCTTTAATTGTGTACTGCCTATAACTACAAGCAGTCTATTCCGTCTTTTCGCTCCGTCTTACCGCTAGATATCGGTCCGCTCTCCAATTGTAATTAACTGAAATTTTGCCGATTCAGCGTGATTCGGCACACCCTCACCCCAAAATGGCAACATAGTTGCCCCAACATTAAAGGCCAGGAGAGTACCCTGCAGTGTACTTCTCCTCAAAACAAACCGGTGGACGTCGTGGTTAGGTTGGCTCAGCTGAGCTTGCTCTCAGGAGAACAGAATCTCAGAAGGAAAACGAAAGAAGATATGTATTATGTAAGTGTGGAGGTGCTGCCTGCTGACCTGATCAGGGTCCGCACACAGCACAAGAGAAGAAGGAGGAAAGACTAAAGAAAGATTCCTACGTACGTAGATCTTCCGACCTCCTGAGGCTCGCCCACCACGCAGGAACACGACTTCCACCTTAAACAAGGACATCCGTCCTATCTTTACGGGGACTAACCCCCTTCGAACGTTTTCGATAGCCCTCGACAACGTTTCAGTTTAGAAATGTGGCTTATCACCATTTTTTCTTTGTCTCCCGGTACGCCCAGCCGGGCCGTCACCGGTGACGTAATCCGTAGGATACGGTATGGCCCCGACCAACGGTAGCATAGTTTCGCAGCACGTTTGTCAGCGGCTGAGCTGAGTGGGTGGCTTTGGCAATAGACCCAGTCACCAATCCGGAAGGGGTTTGGAATACGCCCCTGATTATAACGCCGACGGACCCGCTCATGCGCTCGCAGCAAATTCTTACGAGCCACTTTCCATCTCTCCGCAGTTTTATTATTGGGCTCCCGCGGCAGAAGATCTTCGACATCCCACAGGTTGGTCAACGGGAGTGCGGGCGAGAATCCAAACAGAATTTCAAAGGGCACGGCCTGATGACTATCGTGTATGGCCGTGTTGAAAGCTAACTGTAACCACTTCAAATTCTGATCCCAGGTGGTTTGTTGCTCAGCATGATAAGCAATCAAGGCGGACCGGAGATTCCGATTGAATCTCTCCGCATGGGACGGTTGTGGGTAATACGGGGAAGTGGTTACGTGTTTGATGCCACTGGCGAAACACATACGTCTGAATTCGTTTGAAATAAATTGCGGGCCATTGTCCGAAACAATGATGGTCGGAAGGCCGAAATGCTGAAAAACATGGTTCTGTAAAGCGTTGATGGTCAAACGAGCGGTTGCCTGCCGTAAGGGCAGTAGCCAGGCAAACTTTGAAAAAGCATCTACACAAACAAGCAGGTAAGTATTACCTGACTTGCTACGGGGGAACGGCCCCACGTAGTCAATAAACAACTTTTCCATTGGTCTGCTCGCCACCTCAGATGATAACACCCCTAGTTTGGTGTTCTGGACAGGCTTGCTCAAGCCACAAAGATGACAGCTCTTAACCCTTGTCGCGATGTCCCTATCCATGCCCTTCCAGATAAAATGTTTCCTAATACTGGAAATGGTCTTCGAAATTCCCTTGTGGCCTCCGATTGGAGAATCATGGTAATAGCTGAAGACCGTGGGCACTAATTTGCTAGGCAGCACGATTTTAGGTGCTCGTCCTTTTCTCTCTCGACAACAGAGGACTCCCTTGGACAAGAAATAAGGGACCTGTATGTTACCCTCCTTGATATTTTGGATGACTTGACCCAGCGCTTCGTCGTTTAACTGATGGGGTAACACATCAGTGAAGGCTAATGGAAAATCTAGAAGAACGGAACAGGGTTGCTCAGCTTGGGCATCACTGGGTTGGGAAAACATTCGGGATAAGGCATCTGCAACCACATTCTGGGATCCCCTGATGTGTTGCACGGTGAACTTAAATGATGAGATTTTCACCACCCATCTACCAATTTTACCCAGTTGCCGGGGATGAGCCAGAAGCCATGAGAGAGCCTGATTATCGGTCTCGAGCAGGAACTCAGCATGTTCCAGGAAACGCCTGAACTTGTCTAGAGCGTACACAACAGCTAAACACTCTAGCTCATAAACGGATGATTTACGTTCTTGCTGGGTCAACGTCCGGGAGATAAAAGCCACAGGCTGCCTAGCGTCGTCAATAACTTGGGAGAGAACCGCTCCGAGCGCAAGCGAACTCGCGTCCGTCTGCAAAATGAACGGCTTAGAAAAGTCGGGCATCCGCAACACCGGTGGGGAAATGATGGCTTCCTTTAAGGTAGCGAAAGCCTTCTGTTGGTTTTCCCCCCATGTAAACTTTGCCCCCTTCTTCCTCAGTTCATTCAAAGGAGCGGCAATTTCAGCGATGTTCGGTATGAAACGCCGATAAGAATGTATCATACCGACGAATCTCGCTATGCCCTTCGCATCCCTAGGAGGAGGAAAGTCACGGATGCCCTGTGTCCTCTCTGGGTCTACCGTCACGCCCTTATGTGAAAATAAATGGCCCAAGAAAGAAATACTCTCTTGGGCGAAACGAACCTTTTCGGGATTGACAGTGAGGCCAGCCTCTCTTAAGCGACCCAACACCTCTCTTAAATGCCGCAGATGATCTTCAAAAGTCTCGCTGTATACCAAAAGATCGTCGAGATAATTAAAGACGAAACGGAATTTCACGTCATGAAAAACCATATCGAGAAGGCGAGTAAGTGTCTGGGCCCCCACAGCCAAACCCATGGGAACCCTTGTGTACTGGTACAAATTCCAGGGTACACAAAAAGCCGTATATGGTCTACTTTCTTTGGCAAGAGGTATCTGATGATAGGCCGCGTTCAGATCGATAATAGTATAAAATCTGGCCCCACTGAACCAATCAAAGGCCGAGTGTAAATCCGGGAGGGGAACAGAATCCACCTCGATATTGGCGTTCAACTTCCGGTAATCAATAACCATTCTTTGTTTGCCACCAGGCTTTGGCACCAAAAATGCTGGACTGGCATAGCTGGAATGAGAAGGTTCAATCACCCCTTGGTCCAACAATTCTTGAACCTTCTCTCGCAGAATGGTCATCTTTGGAGGAGCAAACTTGTAAGGGTGTGACCTTACTATTTTCGAATCGGTAAGTCGGATTTTGTATTCCAGCAGGTGTGTGAGTCCCAAAGCGGGAGTTAACACCTCGGGAAATTCCTCACACAAATAGTCTAAGGCCGTCTGCTGGGATGGAGTGAGATGATCTCGTGCAGAATCGGGACAAGCTACTTCTTGGATACCCGGCTTAGCGCCCTGGTACCCAAGGAACGGAATTTAAACTTCCCGATTGAATTTAAAAAAACATTGGTGCGCTTGGATGTCCAGCACGAGACCACTTTTTGCGATGAAATCGGCACCAATGATACAATCCACTCCCAGAGCAGGAGAAACCAGAAAAGACCACACCCAAGAAAACCCATCGATCTTGATTTTAAAGGTAGTAACCCGGGAGATAGGCAAGATTTCCCGGGATGCCGTCCACCATATTGCAGATGACTGTTCTGACCTTTTAATTAAACCCTGTTGTTCAAGGTCCGCATATACCCGAGATGAGATGATGGATCGGGCTGAACCAGAGTCAACTAATGCTCCGAGCTGACCCCCCTTTACCTCGAGCGACAGAAAGGGGCATACAGAAAGTTGTTGCGAGGTAGCGGACTGGACCTTGAGGTCAGAAGATTTGGATTTAAAGAACTGCCTGGAGGTCGGCGGAAGTTGAACAGAATTGAAGCGGGGGGAAGACATCCTCCGAAATATCTTCCCCTGTCTACCTAGTTTTTTGGTGCTGGTCTAGAAAAAGGTGGTGCTGGTCGCGCGCGCCCTCGCGTACAATTTCTCGCCACGTGTCCCGGGCGGTTACAATTGTAACAAATCACGGAATTTGAATTCGTTTGCTCACGATTTCGAGCTGGCTGGGCCTGTCGGGGGAAGATAGGTTCTCTGGTCCCTTCCGATCTCTGTGGTCTTGGTTCGCCTCCTCTACTATCTCCTCTCGCATGGTCGGTCATCTGCATGGCCTCCGTCATAACGCAGAGTCGTTCCAGGTCAGCAAACCACTGCGGCCGCTGGGCAAAAACTAGTCGCAGACGGTCGTCGGCAGAGACGCCGTCGAGAATGTGTTGTACCACTTCTTCCTCCGACATGCCCATTCCCAGTATACGAGCTACTTCGCGTATTCGCATCACGTACTGGGCCAATGTTTCGCCCCGTGCCTGGACTCTATAAAAGTGACGATGGCGCAATTGCTCCATCAATCTACTAGGGATGAACGCCCTCAGCACCACCCGGTGGAACTCGTCCACACCATCTTTGCGTCGCATCACCTCCGCCACCCTGTCAGCCATGGTACCGCGACAATAGGGGAAGATGAGCTCGAGCACCGTTCTCTCCGACATACCCGGGTAGTCTTTCAACTCAAAGACGGTTTTGAAAAAAGGTATTAGTTTGTCCGCCTCCAGTCCATCTACGACTGGAAGTTTCTGTATAATGTGGGCAAGTGGGTTGGGCAGTTTATTGTACGTCGCCGCCCCCAAACCAGTTTGCACGGGTTCTACTTCTCTATATGATGAAGTATTCACGGCTGAGAGCACGGACTCCTCAACAACCGGAACCGGGGTGGATGCTCTTACAGGTTGTGACCCCTGGAGGGCCGAGGTAATCTCTTGGATTCTCTCCGGTATATTATATGGCGGCACAAGTTCACCGCCTTGGGCTTGTAAATTCTGCAGCCGAAGAATTACGTGCTGCATACGTTGCCGGATCCGCCGGACACCGAGAGAGCATCCCGGTCCCTCCTCCAAACTTTCGACGGAGTGAGCTAACTCCCGCAGCTCATCCCACTTCTCCGTACACCCTTCCCACTCACTCTCGGGGTCAGTAATAGTGACCCTTGAGAGCGCATCACCCGCGGCCAGCGCTTCGCGGAGCTGCCGCCGTAAAGTATGGACATTGCCTCGAGGTTCTTTACCCCGGGCCCGGAGCTCGAACTCAAGTTCCTCCCTTAAAAACAACTCAGGATTAAGTGTACTCATCCTCACTTCGCGGTCGGCACACTTAACACACAACTTTAAAAACTAATTCTAAATAATACCGGAATCTGAAAAACTCAAGTACTCTTCTTCCATTAAGTAGACTGCGGGTCCACCTACCGATGCGAGAAACTAGCCCACTACCTGAACTGCTCTCACTCTATTACACCAGACAAAAGGAACGCGACACACACACAACACGAAAAACAAAACACCGACCAACGAAAATCTATTTTAACAATTTCATGTTACTCCGGCTACCATCTATCGGAAGAAACCGACTGCCGATTGGGCCATACCGCATAATCAAAACAGACAACAACACCTCCCCAAATATGGGCAAGGTAATACTCCAACTAACCAAGCACCGAACTGCGATAAGTCTTCCCCCAGGGATTTCCCCTTCCAAAATTTCTCACCACGTGGCACTATTCACTATTCAAGGCGGGCAAGTACATATACATATATGGCAAAACCTTAAAGCTAACAAAAATATTTTCAACTTCAGATATAGGGCCTTTTAAAATTTTTCTAAGTTCTATTAGAACTCAACATTGTGGGAGTTCCAAAATGTTTCCTAAGTTTGCAAGCCCCGTCACACCCACAGGACCCACGGGTTTACCCTCATCGTAACCACGCTCTGCTACCAAATGTAACCCCACTTTACTTAAGCAGTTAAAAAAAAAGATTTTTTTTTTTTATTTTTTTTAAGAGGGGCCACAAGTTAATTATAACTAGGCTAAGGCCTAGAGAAGCCAAAAATGCGCTGGATCCAGTGAGACGGGACTTGCAATGAAAACTCAAGAATTAAACAATTAACAAATCCTTTTTTATTATTCTATCTCATAACAATTAATAAAAATAAATAAATCCAACAGTGATCTATAATTCCCCCTTAAATAGTTAAATAAATAAGTATACTTTCTCAACAAGGCCACCTGAAAAATATTTATTGTAACCAAGAAAATAATTGACTATGTCACTCTATCGATGAATTGAAATATAAAACCATAACTAACCTTGAAATAAGCTTCCATTAAAATATTAATAAAATATAAAATTTATTTTATATTTTCCTTTTAGAATGCTTCATATAACTTAATGAAGATAAATGATATTGATTCCTTGCTACCATCAATTATAATAATAATTACTCAAACAAATTAAATAAATTTTAAAGGTGACAATTCATATACTTGTGATAAGGTTAAATAAAACAAATTAATCCTTAAAGAAATGATCAGCAATGGTTATTGAGATAGAATACCTGTTATAAAAATGAAAAGGATATACCTACATGACTACATGTATTAACTTTCTTTTGTAAAACTTTATCGAACAAATAAATCCCTATATCCAAAGTTCCCACCAAAAGTACACTAAATGCAAATACTTATAACCCCCAAAATGTACTCAGAAATATACACACATAACATGTTCCACAAAACAAAATACATTATACAATAGTATACATAAAATACATAAAGGTCTCTTGCCACGCCCTTTTTTATATTACCCATCTGGTGTATATAAATTCTAACTTTTTCTTTATACGAATCCCAATTAGGATTAGAAATTTACTTTTATAATTTTACCCTCATGGTGTGGGTTAATTACACATTAGGTGTATACGATAATGTTTAAGTATATGGTAGTCCCCAGGACATAATAAAATTCAAAACTAAGTGCCTAAGTGGCTAAGTGGCTAAGTGCCTAATTACAGTGAGAATTGAAAATTATTTAAAATAATGAACGTCCCCCAGTTATCATAATTAATATAAAGAATTTATATATACTGAACTGTCCCATCAATTGGGGATCCAAATGAATGTTTAAAACTTGAAATGTAGAAGTTGATGGTTATGTATAACTGGTCACGGGGTATGATTGAGTGCTGACTCTATGTGTAATAATAATTGGTTGTTCGTCACCTGATTTGGTCCATGAAGGGTATTCTTTTTTATTAGTGATGTGGCGATCTCGTGACTGACATTTTAGGTGTTGTGGTGGTGATCTAATCCCCTCCGGTAGCGAGCAGAGCTTTTGATGGTCATTGTTCAGCCATGCAGCAGGACTTTTTCTCGTCTACATCGGCGGTCCCTGATTACACATTATATTTTTAGTCAGAGACCACACACAAATGCCCCCACTGTTTGGACACCCTCCAAAATACATATATAAAGTCAACACCTAGTTATGTGCTACATAATTAAACTTGATAATTTTTTATATGGCCAACATGCCTTATTTAAAAAATCTTTATAACAATAATTCTTAATAATTTAAACCTCACCTAATGTGAGTTACATTGTTTGTAATGTAAAAATTAATTTTGGCTCTGTAACATCTCATAAACTTTCTACTTAGCGTGAATGTGTAGATACCACCTGGTTGAGTATCTTTAAAATACATAATTCTTACTACAGAAAATAATTTGAATTTGACATCATTTACATTCAAAACGTGCCTGAGTAAGTTCCCATATATATGTATAAAGTTTTACTATTAATTGTAGCAAAACTTTATACCACTTAAACCAACGACGCATTGTGCAACATTACTTTGATGTACACGAATCTAGTTACATCGGTGTTAGTTAAAGTTTAAACTTAAATATTTTGTGTTCAATATACTCTACTTTATAGTGCCGAAATTCTGACACTCAAATAATCTAGTTTTATTAGATTATAAAAACTTTACGAACGAATTGCGTATTGCACAAATACACGATGCAACAAGTGAACAAAACTCAACTCACTCAGGCTTATTTAAAAACACAGTTTTCTCCCGTGAAATATAGTTGTTAATTAATATAAAGTAAACAAGACTTACCGCAGCCGTTTTGAGAAATTAGCTACTCATAGCAGGAAGACTTAGAAGTGTAGAAATCATCTCTCTACCAGAGAGAAAAAGATTGCGACCGTCACCCTCGAAGGATATTGTGAGACGAAAAAAAAAATGGAAGTCTTTCTCCTTGGTTTACCTACCGTACTTCTCGGCAGAAAGCAGCACTTGGAATTTTCATACTGCAGCAAGGCGGCAGATGCCGACACCGATCAGGCTCTGTGAATTAGTCTCTTACTTCGGTACAAGGGCGCAGCACTAATTACCGCTTTAATTGTGTACTGCCTATAACTACAAGCAGTCTATTCCGTCTTTTCGCTCCGTCTTACCGCTAGATATCGGTCCGCTCTCCAATTGTAATTAACTGAAATTTTGCCGATTCAGCGTGATTCGGCACACCCTCACCCCAAAATGGCAACATAGTTGCCCCAACATTAAAGGCCAGGAGAGTACCCTGCAGTGTACTTCTCCTCAAAACAAACCGGTGGACGTCGTGGTTAGGTTGGCTCAGCTGAGCTTGCTCTCAGGAGAACAGAATCTCAGAAGGAAAACGAAAGAAGATATGTATTATGTAAGTGTGGAGGTGCTGCCTGCTGACCTGATCAGGGTCCGCACACAGCACAAGAGAAGAAGGAGGAAAGACTAAAGAAAGATTCCTACGTACGTAGATCTTCCGACCTCCTGAGGCTCGCCCACCACGCAGGAACACGACTTCCACCTTAAACAAGGACATCCGTCCTATCTTTACGGGGACTAACCCCCTTCGAACGTTTTCGATAGCCCTCGACAACGTTTCAGTTTAGAAATGTGGCTTATCACCATTTTTTCTTTGTCTCCCGGTACGCCCAGCCGGGCCGTCACCGGTGACGTAATCCGTAGGATACGGTATGGCCCCGACCAACGGTAGCATAGTTTCGCAGCACGTTTGTCAGCGGCTGAGCTGAGTGGGTGGCTTTGGCAATAGACCCAGTCACCAATCCGGAAGGGGTTTGGAATACGCCCCTGATTATAACGCCGACGGACCCGCTCATGCGCTCGCAGCAAATTCTTACGAGCCACTTTCCATCTCTCCGCAGTTTTATTATTGGGCTCCCGCGGCAGAAGATCTTCGACATCCCACAGGTTGGTCAACGGGAGTGCGGGCGAGAATCCAAACAGAATTTCAAAGGGCACGGCCTGATGACTATCGTGTATGGCCGTGTTGAAAGCTAACTGTAACCACTTCAAATTCTGATCCCAGGTGGTTTGTTGCTCAGCATGATAAGCAATCAAGGCGGACCGGAGATTCCGATTGAATCTCTCCGCATGGGACGGTTGTGGGTAATACGGGGAAGTGGTTACGTGTTTGATGCCACTGGCGAAACACATACGCCTGAATTCGTTTGAAATAAATTGCGGGCCATTGTCCGAAACAATGATGGTCGGAAGGCCGAAATGCTGAAAAACATGGTTCTGTAAAGCGTTGATGGTCAAACGAGCGGTTGCCTGCCGTAAGGGCAGTAGCCAGGCAAACTTTGAAAAAGCATCTACACAAACAAGCAGGTAAGTATTACCTGACTTGCTACGGGGGAACGGCCCCACGTAGTCAATAAACAACTTTTCCATTGGTCTGCTCGCCACCTCAGATGATAACACCCCTAGTTTGGTGTTCTGGACAGGCTTGCTCAAGCCACAAAGATGACAGCTCTTAACCCTTGTCGCGATGTCCCTATCCATGCCCTTCCAGATAAAATGTTTCCTAATACTGGAAATGGTCTTCGAAATTCCCTTGTGGCCTCCGATTGGAGAATCATGGTAATAGCTGAAGACCGTGGGCACTAATTTGCTAGGCAGCACGATTTTAGGTGCTCGTCCTTTTCTCTCTCGACAACAGAGGACTCCCTTGGACAAGAAATAAGGGACCTGTATGTTACCCTCCTTGATATTTTGGATGACTTGACCCAGCGCTTCGTCGTTTAACTGATGGGGTAACACATCAGTGAAGGCTAATGGAAAATCTAGAAGAACGGAACAGGGTTGCTCAGCTTGGGCATCACTGGGTTGGGAAAACATTCGGGATAAGGCATCTGCAACCACATTCTGGGATCCCCTGATGTGTTGCACGGTGAACTTAAATGATGAGATTTTCACCACCCATCTACCAATTTTACCCAGTTGCCGGGGATGAGCCAGAAGCCATGAGAGAGCCTGATTATCGGTCTCGAGCAGGAACTCAGCATGTTCCAGGAAACGCCTGAACTTGTCTAGAGCGTACACAACAGCTAAACACTCTAGCTCATAAACGGATGATTTACGTTCTTGCTGGGTCAACGTCAGGGAGATAAAAGCCACAGGCTGCCTAGCGTCGTCAATAACTTGGGAGAGAACCGCTCCGAGCGCAAGCGAACTCGCGTCCGTCTGCAAAATGAACGGCTTAGAAAAGTCGGGCATCCGCAACACCGGTGGGGAAATGATGGCTTCCTTTAAGGTAGCGAAAGCCTTCTGTTGGTTTTCCCCCCATGTAAACTTTGCCCCCTTCTTCCTCAGTTCATTCAAAGGAGCGGCAATTTCAGCGATGTTCGGTATGAAACGCCGATAAGAATGTATCATACCGACGAATCTCGCTATGCCCTTCGCATCCCTAGGAGGAGGAAAGTCACGGATGCCCTGTGTCCTCTCTGGGTCTACCGTCACGCCCTTATGTGAAAATAAATGGCCCAAGAAAGAAATACTCTCTTGGGCGAAACGAACCTTTTCGGGATTGACAGTGAGGCCAGCCTCTCTTAAGCGACCCAACACCTCTCTTAAATGCCGCAGATGATCTTCAAAAGTCTCGCTGTATACCAAAAGATCGTCGAGATAATTAAAGACGAAACGGAATTTCACGTCATGAAAAACCATATCGAGAAGGCGAGTAAGTGTCTGGGCCCCCACAGCCAAACCCATGGGAACCCTTGTGTACTGGTACAAATTCCAGGGTACACAAAAAGCCGTATATGGTCTACTTTCTTTGGCAAGAGGTATCTGATGATAGGCCGCGTTCAGATCGATAATAGTATAAAATCTGGCCCCACTGAACCAATCAAAGGCCGAGTGTAAATCCGGGAGGGGAACAGAATCCACCTCGATATTGGCGTTCAACTTCCGGTAATCAATAACCATTCTTTGTTTGCCACCAGGCTTTGGCACCAAAAATGCTGGACTGGCATAGCTGGAATGAGAAGGTTCAATCACCCCTTGGTCCAACAATTCTTGAACCTTCTCTCGCAGAATGGTCATCTTTGGAGGAGCAAACTTGTAAGGGTGTGACCTTACTATTTTCGAATCGGTAAGGCGGATTTTGTATTCCAGCAGGTGTGTGAGTCCCAAAGCGGGAGTTAACACCTCGGGAAATTCCTCACACAAATAGTCTAAGGCCGTCTGCTGGGATGGAGTGAGATGATCTCGTGCAGAATCGGGACAAGCTACTTCTTGGATACCCGGCTTAGCGCCCTGGTACCCAAGGAACGGAATTTAAACTTCCCGATTGAATTTAAAAAAACATTGGTGCGCTTGGATGTCCAGCACGAGACCACTTTTTGCGATGAAATCGGCACCAATGATACAATCCACTCCCAGAGCAGGAGAAACCAGAAAAGACCACACCCAAGAAAACCCATCGATCTTGATTTTAAAGGTAGTAACCCGGGAGATAGGCAAGATTTCCCGGGATGCCGTCCACCATATTGCAGATGACTGTTCTGACCTTTTAATTAAACCCTGTTGTTCAAGGTCCGCATATACCCGAGATGAGATGATGTATCGGGCTGAACCAGAGTCAACTAATGCTCCGAGCTGACCCCCCTTTACCTCGAGCGACAGAAAGGGGCATACAGAAAGTTGTTGCGAGGTAGCGGACTGGACCTTGAGGTCAGAAGATTTGGATTTAAAGAACTGCCTGGAGGTCGGCGGAAGTTGAACAGAATTGAAGCGGGGGGAAGACATCCTCCGAAATATCTTCCCCTGTCTACCTAGTTTTTTGGTGCTGGTCTAGAAAAAGGTGGTGCTGGTCGCGCGCGCCCTCGCGTACAATTTCTCGCCACGTGTCCCGGGCGGTTACAATTGTAACAAATCACGGAATTTGAATTCGTTTGCTCACGATTTCGAGCTGGCTGGGCCTGTCGGGGGAAGATAGGTTCTCTGGTCCCTTCCGATCTCTGTGGTCTTGGTTCGCCTCCTCTACTATCTCCTCTCGCATGGTCGGTCATCTGCATGGCCTCCGTCATAACGCAGAGTCGTTCCAGGTCAGCAAACCACTGCGGCCGCTGGGCAAAAACTAGTCGCAGACGGTCGTCGGCAGAGACGCCGTCGAGAATGTGTTGTACCACTTCTTCCTCCGACATGCCCATTCCCAGTATACGAGCTACTTCGCTTATTCGCATCACGTACTGGGCCAATGTTTCGCCCCGTGCCTGGACTCTATAAAAGTGACGATGGCGCAATTGCTCCATCAATCTACTAGGGATGAACGCCCTCAGCACCACCCGGTGGAACTCGTCCACACCATCTTTGCGTCGCATCACCTCCGCCACCCTGTCAGCCATGGTACCGCGACAATAGGGGAAGATGAGCTCGAGCACCGTTCTCTCCGACATACCCGGGTAGTCTTTCAACTCAAAGACGGTTTTGAAAAAAGGTATTAGTTTGTCCGCCTCCAGTCCATCTACGACTGGAAGTTTCTGTATAATGTGGGCAAGTGGGTTGGGCAGTTTATTGTACGTCGCCGCCCCCAAACCAGTTTGCACGGGTTCTACTTCTCTATATGATGAAGTATTCACGGCTGAGAGCACGGACTCCTCAACAACCGGAACCGGGGTGGATGCTCTTACAGGTTGTGACCCCTGGAGGGCCGAGGTAATCTCTTGGATTCTCTCCGGTATATTATATGGCGGCACAAGTTCACCGCCTTGGGCTTGTAAATTCTGCAGCCGAAGAATTACGTGCTGCATACGTTGCCGGATCCGCCGGACACCGAGAGAGCATCCCGGTCCCTCCTCCAAACTTTCGACGGAGTGAGCTAACTCCCGCAGCTCATCCCACTTCTCCGTACACCCTTCCCACTCACTCTCGGGGTCAG
This sequence comes from Magicicada septendecula, assembly GCA_034769895.1. NCBI lineage: Eukaryota > Metazoa > Arthropoda > Insecta > Hemiptera > Cicadidae > Magicicada > Magicicada septendecula. The sequence continues at coordinate 3,673,349 of CM068371.1, forward strand.
TAATAGTGACCCTTGAGAGCGCATCACCCGCGGCCAGCGCTTCGCGGAGCTGCCGCCGTAAAGTATGGACATTGCCTCGAGGTTCTTTACCCCGGGCCCGGAGCTCGAACTCAAGTTCCTCCCTTAAAAACAACTCAGGATTAAGTGTACTCATCCTCACTTCGCGGTCGGCACACTTAACACACAACTTTAAAAACTAATTCTAAATAATACCGGAATCTGAAAAACTCAAGTACTCTTCTTCCATTAAGTAGACTGCGGGTCCACCTACCGATGCGAGAAACTAGCCCACTACCTGAACTGCTCTCACTCTATTACACCAGACAAAAGGAACGCGACACACACACAACACGAAAAACAAAACACCGACCAACGAAAATCTATTTTAACAATTTCATGTTACTCCGGCTACCATCTATCGGAAGAAACCGACTGCCGATTGGGCCATACCGCATAATCAAAACAGACAACAACACCTCCCCAAATATGGGCAAGGTAATACTCCAACTAACCAAGCACCGAACTGCGATAAGTCTTCCCCCAGGGATTTCCCCTTCCAAAATTTCTCACCACGTGGCACTATTCACTATTCAAGGCGGGCAAGTACATATACATATATGGCAAAACCTTAAAGCTAACAAAAATATTTTCAACTTCAGATATAGGGCCTTTTAAAATTTTTCTAAGTTCTATTAGAACTCAACATTGTGGGAGTTCCAAAATGTTTCCTAAGTTTGCAAGCCCCGTCACACCCACAGGACCCACGGGTTTACCCTCATCGTAACCACGCTCTGCTACCAAATGTAACCCCACTTTACTTAAGCAGTTAAAAAAAAAGATTTTTTTTTTTTTTTTTTTTTTTAAGAGGGGCCACAAGTTAATTATAACTAGGCTAAGGCCTAGAGAAGCCAAAAATGCGCTGGATCCAGTGAGACGGGACTTGCAATGAAAACTCAAGAATGAAACAATTAACAAATCCTTTTTTATTATTCTATCCCATAACAATTAATAAAAGTAAATAAATCCAACAGTGATCTATAATTCCCCCTTAAATAGTTAAATAAATAAGTATACTTTCTCAACAAGGCCACCTGAAAAATATTTATTGCAACCAAGAAAATAATTGACTATGTCACTCTATCGATGAATTGAAATATAAAACCATAACTAACCTTGAAATAAGCTTCCATTAAAATATTAATAAAATATAAAATTTATTTTATATTTTCCTTTTAGAATGCTTCATATAACTTAATGAAGATAAATGATATTGATTCCTTGCTACCATCAATTATAATAATAATTACTCAAACAAATTAAATAAATTTTAAAGGTGACAATTCATATACTTGTGATAAGGTTAAATAAAACAAATTAATCCTTAAAGAAATGATCAGCAATGGTTATTGAGATAGAATACCTGTTATAAAAATGAAAAGGATATACCTACATGACTACATGTATTAACTTTCTTTTGTAAAACTTTATCGAACAAATAAATCCCTATATCCAAAGTTCCCACCAAAAGTACACTAAATGCAAATACTTATAACCCCCAAAATGTACTCAGAAATATACACACATAACATGTTCCACAAAACAAAATACATTATACAATAGTATACATAAAATACATAAAGGTCTCTTGCCACGCCCTTTTTTATATTACCCATCTGGTGTATATAAATTCTAACTTTTTCTTTATACGAATCCCAATTAGGATTAGAAATTTACTTTTATAATTTTACCCTCATGGTGTGGGTTAATTACACATTAGGTGTATACGATAATGTTTAAGTATATGGTAGTCCCCAGGACATAATAAAATTCAAAACTAAGTGCCTAAGTGGCTAAGTGGCTAAGTGCCTAATTACAGTGAGAATTGAAAATTATTTAAAATAATGAACGTCCCCCAGTTATCATAATTAATATAAAGAATTTATATATACTGAACTGTCCCATCAATTGGGGATCCAAATGAATGTTTAAAACTTGAAATGTAGAAGTTGATGGTTATGTATAACTGGTCACGGGGTATGATTGAGTGCTGACTCTATGTGTAATAATAATTGGTTGTTCGTCACCTGATTTGGTCCATGAAGGGTATTCTTTTTTATTAGTGATGTGGCGATCTCGTGACTGACATTTTAGGTGTTGTGGTGGTGATCTAATCCCCTCCGGTAGCGAGCAGAGCTTTTGATGGTCATTGTTCAGCCATGCAGCAGGACTTTTTCTCGTCTACATCGGCGGACCCTGATTACACATTATATTTTTAGTCAGAGACCACACACAAATGCCCCCACTGTTTGGACACCCTCCAAAATACATATATAAAGTCAACACCTAGTTATGTGCTACATAATTAAACTTGATAATTTTTTATATGGCCAACATGCCTTATTTAAAAAATCTTTATAACAATAATTCTTAATAATTTAAACCTCACCTAATGTGAGTTACATTGTTTGCAATGTAAAAATTAATTTTGGCTCTGTAACATCTCATAAACTTTCTACTTAGCGTGAATGTGTAGATACCACCTGGTTGAGTATCTTTAAAATACATAATTCTTACTACAGAAAATAATTTGAATTTGACATCATTTACATTCAAAACGTGCCTGAGTAAGTTCCCATATATATGTATAAAGTTTTACTATTAATTGTAGCAAAACTTTATACCACTTAAACCAACGACGCATTGTGCAACATTACTTTGATGTACACGAATCTAGTTACATCGGTGTTAGTTAAAGTTTAAACTTAAATATTTTGTGTTCAATATACTCTACTTTATAGTGCCGAAATTCTGACACTCAAATAATCTAGTTTTATTAGATTATAAAAACTTTACGAACGAATTGCGTATTGCACAAATACACGATGCAACAAGTGAACAAAACTCAACTCACTCAGGCTTATTTAAAAACACAGTTTTCTCCCGTGAAATATAGTTGTTAATTAATATAAAGTAAACAAGGCTTACCGCAGCCGTTTTGAGAAATTAGCTACTCATAGCAGGAAGACTTAGAAGTGTAGAAATCATCTCTCTACCAGAGAGAAAAAGATTGCGACCGTCACCCTCGAAGGATATTGTGAGACGAAAAAAAAAATGGAAGTCTTTCTCCTTGGTTTACCTACCGTACTTCTCGGCAGAAAGCAGCACTTGGAATTTTCATACTGCAGCAAGGCGGCAGATGCCGACACCGATCAGGCTCTGTGAATTAGTCTCTTACTTCGGTACAAGGGCGCAGCACTAATTACCGCTTTAATTGTGTACTGCCTATAACTACAAGCAGTCTATTCCGTCTTTTCGCTCCGTCTTACCGCTAGATATCGGTCCGCTCTCCAATTGTAATTAACTGAAATTTTGCCGATTCAGCGTGATTCGGCACACCCTCACCCCAAAATGGCAACATAGTTGCCCCAACATTAAAGGCCAGGAGAGTACCCTGCAGTGTACTTCTCCTCAAAACAAACCGGTGGACGTCGTGGTTAGGTTGGCTCAGCTGAGCTTGCTCTCAGGAGAACAGAATCTCAGAAGGAAAACGAAAGAAGATATGTATTATGTAAGTGTGGAGGTGCTGCCTGCTGACCTGATCAGGGTCCGCACACAGCACAAGAGAAGAAGGAGGAAAGACTAAAGAAAGATTCCTACGTACGTAGATCTTCCGACCTCCTGAGGCTCGCCCACCACGCAGGAACACGACTTCCACCTTAAACAAGGACATCCGTCCTATCTTTACGGGGACTAACCCCCTTCGAACGTTTTCGATAGCCCTCGACAACGTTTCAGTTTAGAAATGTGGCTTATCACCATTTTTTCTTTGTCTCCCGGTACGCCCAGCCGGGCCGTCACCGGTGACGTAATCCGTAGGATACGGTATGGCCCCGACCAACGGTAGCATAGTTTCGCAGCACGTTTGTCAGCGGCTGAGCTGAGTGGGTGGCTTTGGCAATAGACCCAGTCACCAATCCGGAAGGGGTTTGGAATACGCCCCTGATTATAACGCCGACGGACCCGCTCATGCGCTCGCAGCAAATTCTTACGAGCCACTTTCCATCTCTCCGCAGTTTTATTATTGGGCTCCCGCGGCAGAAGATCTTCGACATCCCACAGGTTGGTCAACGGGAGTGCGGGCGAGAATCCAAACAGAATTTCAAAGGGCACGGCCTGATGACTATCGTGTCTGGCCTTGTTGAAAGCTAACTGTAACCACTTCAAATTCTGATCCCAGGTGGTTTGTTGCTCAGCATGATAAGCAATCAAGGCGGACCGGAGATTCCGATTGAATCTCTCCGCATGGGACGGTTGTGGGTAATACGGGGAAGTGGTTACGTGTTTGATGCCACTGGCGAAACACATACGCCTGAATTCGTTTGAAATAAATTGCGGGCCATTGTCCGAAACAATGATGGTCGGAAGGCCGAAATGCTGAAAAACATGGTTCTGTAAAGCGTTGATGGTCAAACGAGCGGTTGCCTGCCGTAAGGGCAGTAGCCAGGCAAACTTTGAAAAAGCATCTACACAAACAAGCAGGTAAGTATTACCTGACTTGCTACGGGGGAACGGCCCCACGTAGTCAATAAACAACTTTTCCATTGGTCTGCTCGCCACCTCAGATGATAACACCCCTAGTTTGGTGTTCTGGACAGGCTTGCTCAAGCCACAAAGATGACAGCTCTTAACCCTTGTCGCGATGTCCCTATCCATGCCCTTCCAGATAAAATGTTTCCTAATACTGGAAATGGTCTTCGAAATTCCCTTGTGGCCTCCGATTGGAGAATCATGGTAATAGCTGAAGACCGTGGGCACTAATTTGCTAGGCAGCACGATTTTAGGTGCTCGTCCTTTTCTCTCTCGACAACAGAGGACTCCCTTGGACAAGAAATAAGGGACCTGTATGTTACCCTCCTTGATATTTTGGATGACTTGACCCAGCGCTTCGTCGTTTAACTGATGGGGTAACACATCAGTGAAGGCTAATGGAAAATCTAGAAGAACGGAACAGGGTTGCTCAGCTTGGGCATCACTGGGTTGGGAAAACATTCGGGATAAGGCATCTGCAACCACATTCTGGGATCCCCTGATGTGTTGCACGGTGAACTTAAATGATGAGATTTTCACCACCCATCTACCAATTTTACCCAGTTGCCGGGGATGAGCCAGAAGCCATGAGAGAGCCTGATTATCGGTCTCGAGCAGGAACTCAGCATGTTCCAGGAAACGCCTGAACTTGTCTAGAGCGTACACAACAGCTAAACACTCTAGCTCATAAACGGATGATTTACGTTCTTGCTGGGTCAACGTCCGGGAGATAAAAGCCACAGGCTGCCTAGCGTCGTCAATAACTTGGGAGAGAACCGCTCCGAGCGCAAGCGAACTCGCGTCCGTCTGCAAAATGAACGGCTTAGAAAAGTCGGGCATCCGCAACACCGGTGGGGAAATGATGGCTTCCTTTAAGGTAGCGAAAGCCTTCTGTTGGTTTTCCCCCCATGTAAACTTTGCCCCCTTCTTCCTCAGTTCATTCAAAGGAGCGGCAATTTCAGCGATGTTCGGTATGAAACGCCGATAAGAATGTATCATACCGACGAATCTCGCTATGCCCTTCGCATCCCTAGGAGGAGGAAAGTCACGGATGCCCTGTGTCCTCTCTGGGTCTACCGTCACGCCCTTATGTGAAAATAAATGGCCCAAGAAAGAAATACTCTCTTGGGCGAAACGAACCTTTTCGGGATTGACAGTGAGGCCAGCCTCTCTTAAGCGACCCAACACCTCTCTTAAATGCCGCAGATGATCTTCAAAAGTCTCGCTGTATACCAAAAGATCGTCGAGATAATTAAAGACGAAACGGAATTTCACGTCATGAAAAACCATATCGAGAAGGCGAGTAAGTGTCTGGGCCCCCACAGCCAAACCCATGGGAACCCTTGTGTACTGGTACAAATTCCAGGGTACACAAAAAGCCGTATATGGTCTACTTTCTTTGGCAAGAGGTATCTGATGATAGGCCGCGTTCAGATCGATAATAGTATAAAATCTGGCCCCACTGAACCAATCAAAGGCCGAGTGTAAATCCGGGAGGGGAACAGAATCCACCTCGATATTGGCGTTCAACTTCCGGTAATCAATAACCATTCTTTGTTTGCCACCAGGCTTTGGCACCAAAAATGCTGGACTGGCATAGCTGGAATGAGAAGGTTCAATCACCCCTTGGTCCAACAATTCTTGAACCTTCTCTCGCAGAATGGTCATCTTTGGAGGAGCAAACTTGTAAGGGTGTGACCTTACTATTTTCGAATCGGTAAGTCGGATTTTGTATTCCAGCAGGTGTGTGAGTCCCAAAGCGGGAGTTAACACCTCGGGAAATTCCTCACACAAATAGTCTAAGGCCGTCTGCTGGGATGGAGTGAGATGATCTCGTGCAGAATCGGGACAAGCTACTTCTTGGATACCCGGCTTAGCGCCCTGGTACCCAAGGAACGGAATTTAAACTTCCCGATTGAATTTAAAAAAACATTGGTGCGCTTGGATGTCCAGCACGAGACCACTTTTTGCGATGAAATCGGCACCAATGATACAATCCACTCCCAGAGCAGGAGAAACCAGAAAAGACCACACCCAAGAAAACCCATCGATCTTGATTTTAAAGGTAGTAACCCGGGAGATAGGCAAGATTTCCCGGGATGCCGTCCACCATATTGCAGATGACTGTTCTGACCTTTTAATTAAACCCTGTTGTTCAAGGTCCGCATATACCCGAGATGAGATGATGGATCGGGCTGAACCAGAGTCAACTAATGCTCCGAGCTGAACCCCTTTACCTCGAGCGACAGAAAGGGGCATACAGAAAGTTGTTGCGAGGTAGCGGACTGGACCTTGAGGTCAGAAGATTTGGATTTAAAGAACTGCCTGGAGGTCGGCGGAAGTTGAACAGAATTGAAGCGGGGGGAAGACATCCTCCGAAATATCTTCCCCTGTCTACCTAGTTTTTTGGTGCTGGTCTAGAAAAAGGTGGTGCTGGTCGCGCGCGCCCTCGCGTACAATTCCTCGCCACGTGTCCCGGGCGGTTACAATTGTAACAAATCACGGAATTTGAATTCGTTTGCTCACGATTTCGAGCTGGCTGGGCCTGTCGGGGGGAGATAGGTTCTCTGGTCCCTTCCGATCTCTGTGGTCTTGGTTCGCCTCCTCTACTATCTCCTCTCGCATGGTCGGTCATCTGCATGGCCTCCGTCATAACGCAGAGTCGTTCCAGGTCAGCAAACCACTGCGGCCGCTGGGCAAAAACTAGTCGCAGACGGTCGTCGGCAGAGACGCCGTCGAGAATGTGTTGTACCACTTCTTCCTCCGACATGCCCATTCCCAGTATACGAGCTACTTCGCGTATTCGCATCACGTACTGGGCCAATGTTTCGCCCCGTGCCTGGACTCTATAAAAGTGACGATGGCGCAATTGCTCCATCAATCTACTAGGGATGAACGCCCTCAGCACCACCCGGTGGAACTCGTCCACACCATCTTTGCGTCGCATCACCTCCGCCACCCTGTCAGCCATGGTACCGCGACAATAGGGGAAGATGAGCTCGAGCACCGTTCTCTCCGACATACCCGGGTAGTCTTTCAACTCAAAGACGGTTTTGAAAAAAGGTATTAGTTTGTCCGCCTCCAGTCCATCTACGACTGGAAGTTTCTGTATAATGTGGGCAAGTGGGTTGGGCAGTTTATTGTACGTCGCCGCCCCCAAACCAGTTTGCACGGGTTCTACTTCTCTATATGATGAAGTATTCACGGCTGAGAGCACGGACTCCTCAACAACCGGAACCGGGGTGGATGCTCTTACAGGTTGTGACCCCTGGAGGGCCGAGGTAATCTCTTGGATTCTCTCCGGTATATTATATGGCGGCACAAGTTCACCGCCTTGGGCTTGTAAATTCTGCAGCCGAAGAATTACGTGCTGCATACGTTGCCGGATCCGCCGGACACCGAGAGAGCATCCCGGTCCCTCCTCCAAACTTTCGACGGAGTGAGCTAACTCCCGCAGCTCATCCCACTTCTCCGTACACCCTTCCCACTCACTCTCGGGGTCAGTAATAGTGACCCTTGAGAGCGCATCACCCGCGGCCAGCGCTTCGCGGAGCTGCCGCCGTAAAGTATGGACATTGCCTCGAGGTTCTTTACCCCGGGCCCGGAGCTCGAACTCAAGTTCCTCCCTTAAAAACAACTCAGGATTAAGTGTACTCATCCTCACTTCGCGGTCGGCACACTTAACACACAACTTTAAAAACTAATTCTAAATAATACCGGAATCTGAAAAACTCAAGTACTCTTCTTCCATTAAGTAGACTGCGGGTCCACCTACCGATGCGAGAAACTAGCCCACTACCTGAACTGCTCTCACTCTATTACACCAGACAAAAGGAACGCGACACACACACAACACGAAAAACAAAACACCGACCAACGAAAATTTATTTTAACAATTTCATGTTACTCCGGCTACCATCTATCGGAAGAAACCGACTGCCGATTGGGCCATACCGCATAATCAAAACAGACAACAACACCTCCCCAAATATGGGCAAGGTAATACTCCAACTAACCAAGCACCGAACTGCGATAAGTCTTCCCCCAGGGATTTCCCCTTCCAAAATTTCTCACCACGTGGCACTATTCACTATTCAAGGCGGGCAAGTACATATACATATATGGCAAAACCTTAAAGCTAACAAAAATATTTTCAACTTCAGATATAGGGCCTTTTAAAATTTTTCTAAGTTCTATTAGAACTCAACATTGTGGGAGTTCCAAAATGTTTCCTAAGTTTGCAAGCCCCGTCACACCCACAGGACCCACGGGTTTACCCTCATCGTAACCACGCTCTGCTACCAAATGTAACCCCACTTTACTTAAGCAGTTAAAAAAAAAGATTTTTTTTTTTTTTTTTTTAAGAGGGGCCACAAGTTAATTATAACTAGGCTAAGGCCTAGAGAAGCCAAAAATGCGCTGGATCCAGTGAGACGGGACTTGCAATGAAAACTCAAGAATTAAACAATTAACAAATCCTTTTTTATTATTCTATCTCATAACAATTAATAAAAATAAATAAATCCAACAGTGATCTATAATTCCCCCTTAAATAGTTAAATAAATAAGTATACTTTCTCAACAAGGCCACCTGAAAAATATTTATTGCAACCAAGAAAATAATTGACTATGTCACTCTATCGATGAATTGAAATATAAAACCATAACTAACCTTGAAATAAGCTTCCATTAAAATATTAATAAAATATAAAATTTATTTTATATTTTCCTTTTAGAATGCTTCATATAACTTAATGAAGATAAATGATATTGATTCCTTGCTACCATCAATTATAATAATAATTACTCAAACAAATTAAATAAATTTTAAAGGTGACAATTCATATACTTGTGATAAGGTTAAATAAAACAAATTAATCCTTAAAGAAATGATCAGCAATGGTTATTGAGATAGAATACCTGTTATAAAAATGAAAAGGATATACCTACATGACTACATGTATTAACTTTCTTTTGTAAAACTTTATCGAACAAATAAATCCCTATATCCAAAGTTCCCACCAAAAGTACACTAAATGCAAATACTTATAACCCCCAAAATGTACTCAGAAATATACACACATAACATGTTCCACAAAACAAAATACATTATACAATAGTATACATAAAATACATAAAGGTCTCTTGCCACGCCCTTTTTTATATTACCCATCTGGTGTATATAAATTCTAACTTTTTCTTTATACGAATCCCAATTAGGATTAGAAATTTACTTTTATAATTTTACCCTCATGGTGTGGGTTAATTACACATTAGGTGTATACGATAATGTTTAAGTATATGGTAGTCCCCAGGACATAATAAAATTCAAAACTAAGTGCCTAAGTGGCTAAGTGGCTAAGTGCCTAATTACAGTGAGAATTGAAAATTATTTAAAATAATGAACGTCCCCCAGTTATCATAATTAATATAAAGAATTTATATATACTGAACTGTCCCATCAATTGGGGATCCAAATGAATGTTTAAAACTTGAAATGTAGAAGTTGATGGTTATGTATAACTGGTCACGGGGTATGATTGAGTGCTGACTCTATGTGTAATAATAATTGGTTGTTCGTCACCTGATTTGGTCCATGAAGGGTATTCTTTTTTATTAGTGATGTGGCGATCTCGTGACTGACATTTTAGGTGTTGTGGTGGTGATCTAATCCCCTCCGGTAGCGAGCAGAGCTTTTGATGGTCATTGTTCAGCCATGCAGCAGGACTTTTTCTCGTCTACATCGGCGGTCCCTGATTACACATTATATTTTTAGTCAGAGACCACACACAAATGCCCCCACTGTTTGGACACCCTCCAAAATACATATATAAAGTCAACACCTAGTTATGTGCTACATAATTAAACTTGATAATTTTTTATATGGCCAACATGCCTTATTTAAAAAATCTTTATAACAATAATTCTTAATAATTTAAACCTCACCTAATGTGAGTTACATTGTTTGTAATGTAAAAATTAATTTTGGCTCTGTAACATCTCATAAACTTTCTACTTAGCGTGAATGTGTAGATACCACGTGGTTGAGTATCTTTAAAATACATAATTCTTACTACAGAAAATAATTTGAATTTGACATCATTTACATTCAAAACGTGCCTGAGTAAGTTCCCATATATATGTATAAAGTTTTACTATTAATTGTAGCAAAACTTTATACCACTTAAACCAACGACGCATTGTGCAACATTACTTTGATGTACACGAATCTAGTTACATCGGTGTTAGTTAAAGTTTAAACTTAAATATTTTGTGTTCAATATACTCTACTTTATAGTGCCGAAATTCTGACACTCAAATAATCTAGTTTTATTAGATTATAAAAACTTTACGAACGAATTGCGTATTGCACAAATACACGATGCAACAAGTGAACAAAACTCAACTCACTCAGGCTTATTTAAAAACACAGTTTTCTCCCGTGAAATATAGTTGTTAATTAATATAAAGTAAACAAGACTTACCGCAGCCGTTTTGAGAAATTAGCTACTCATAGCAGGAAGACTTAGAAGTGTAGAAATCATCTCTCTACGAGAGGAAAAAGATTGCGACCGTCACCCTCGAAGGATATTGTGAGACGAAAAAAAAAATGGAAGTCCTTCTCCTTGGTTTACCTACCGTACTTCTCGGCAGAAAGCAGCACTTGGAATTTTCATACTGCAGCAAGGCGGCAGATGCCGACACCGATCAGGCTCTGTGAATTAGTCTCTTACTTCGGTACAAGGGCGCAGCACTAATTACCGCTTTAATTGTGTACTGCCTATAACTACAAGCAGTCTATTCCGTCTTTTCGCTCCGTCTTACCGCTAGATATCGGTCCGCTCTCCAATTGTAATTAACTGAAATTTTGCTGATTCAGCGTGATTCGGCACAGCTTAATCTTCCAAACTGACATAAACTTATCAATTACTTCATCAGTTACTTTTGCCCTACGTTCTTGATGCGAAGCTATGATTGGTTGCAATGTTTCAATTGCGATTTCCTTTAATTCTCCGGTCAACATCGTCCCACTAGAATAATCCTCTTCAATCTGTTTTAACTTTTCATCATCGTCCAAGAAAACCGCAAACACTGAAATAGAATATCTACAGAACAATCCCCACTTTGAATTCTACGCTCCTCAGTAGTTGCAACCAGAAAAATGTACATAAGAAACCGGTTTATGTATACACAGATCTGCTTGTTTTTGCAAGTTACACACTGTAAACATTTAGACAAAATATTATTCACTTGAAAATTAGCAGTTAATTTACCCGTGACAGTTTAATTTGTAATTCCATTTCTAAAATTCTCTAGTAATTTTATGATAAAACTTATTACCTTTACAAGGGTTGTTTAACGTAGCAAAGAGAACTGAAGCCTCATTTAATGTAAATTTATCAGTTGTAAAAATTTCTATAATGAAGTATAGAATCTTCTTCGTGTGAAACTACAAAGATTAATTTTCTATCCAGTTCGTGTAAATTGTTTATGAAAAACAAGTGTACAACTGCAAAAATTTAGTTTTTAGTTGGAACTGACAACGATTTAAAAATGTTACTTTAAGGCACACAATTTTTCAGTCATTTATCGTCACAGATACCACAAGAAGAAGCGAAGCGTTTGTGTGGTATGTGAAAAATGTTTTGTTTCATTTTGTTAGAAGCAGATTTCCTAAAAGACAATCTCTTACATTGCAAAATCTCTCTCTTCCTCTCTCTCTCACTCACACACTCACACACACTCACACAGTACTCTGACACAGTTTATTATATACGTATTAGACTATTTGCCGGTAATTTATTATTAACGTGGGATTATTTGTATAGTAATACACATATGGATTATTTGGTGACATCAATAACAATGACAGTCGTACAATGGTAAAGGTACCTACAGTATAATCTTACTTGAGTATTTTCATTGCATTCAATGGATACAATAGTTGTACAAACTGAACTTGTATACGTTGACTAACTGAATATACATATATATATATATATATATTATATTTAATATTTATAATGAATTTACCTCAAGATATACCTTTTTTTCCTTATTAGGAACATGTTTCGGGTACCATCTTTTACCCATCCTCAAGATGGTACCCGAAACATGTTCCTAATAAGGAAAAAAAGGTATATCTTGAGGTAAATTCATTATAGATATTAAATGTATTATATACATAAAGAAACGGACTGTAGCAGAAAGTGATTGAACATATGTATATATATGGATGTATTGGTGTTTTCGATTTGTTACCCAGTCGTCGTGCTTTCGTGACCCTTGTAACATCGAAGTAACACATATTTTCCCACTCCACAACCACGCACACAACAAGACCCTTATGTTCTAAACAAGTGTGCGCTTATGCTGATGACGTAGCTATGATCAGAAGAAATGAAAGAGGGCTAAAGGAAAATCTACTAACACTAGATAGTGAAGCGCATAAAAGCGGTTTAAGACTAAATGAAGCCAAGACCAAATAGATGTAACTTTGTGGGAATATCACAAACAACCAGGCATATCTATCAGTTGGCAATTATATATTTGAACAGTGTCCAACTATTTTCCTACTTAGCTTTACAAATTACTTAGAAAAACTCTTGCAGCAACAAAATAATATCCCGCATCGCACGATACTCCTATGGAAAGCTTTTCAAATCCAGGATGTAAAGCAAACAACTTAAGCTGACTATATAATACAAAAGTCATATACGATATATATTGGGACTCGGTAGTAACATACGGATCCGAAGCCTGGACATTAGCCAGCACAGATGAGCAACATCTGAGAATATTTAAACGAAAAGTCTTTGGACCTCTACAAACTAAAGACGGCTATTGGACTAATTGAATGAACCATGAACTGGACGAGCTGTTTCAGGGTGGCGAAATATTCCGGTTTATTAAGAGTAGGAGGGTTGCGTTGCTGGGCCACTTAAGGCGAATAGATGGCAGAAGAATGGCTAAGACGATTGGATGACAGATTGGAGACTGGTAGGAAGAAGAATTATAGGCACTTTTAAAGTCATTGTACTGGTATCCGCGTCACAATTATTATAATTAAATTATTTTACCTTAATCCGTCACTGTGACCGCTTGGTTTCTGTCTTCTTACGCGTTTCGGATTAAACTTAATCCATCATCAGAGTAAAAAATCCGTCAGTTATGACTTCGTTGAAACATTAAAAGGAGACACTAAAGTACATCTATGTATATATTATAGTGTACTGTCGCAGTACTGAAGACAGTACTGTGGCAGTACGTCTTCAACCGGTGTCGAGTGCGCACTCACATCCGCGTACGTCGCTGTGTTTGTATAATATATACATAGATGTACTTTTGTGTCTGCTTTTAATGTTTTAACGAAGTCATAACTGACGGATTTTTTACTCTGATGATGGATTAAGTTTAATCCGAAACGCGTAAGAAGACAGAAACCAAGCGGTCACAGTGACGGATTAAGGTAAAATAATTTAATTATTATAGGCACACCCAGATAGTTGGATAACGTGGAGGATTATTTGAGATGTATGAACGTGAGGAGACGGAGACTGATGTGGAATGAAAGAAAGTCATCGACCAAGCTGTAACCGACTCTGTGATGTAACGCCAGTTAAAGGAATGAATGTGTTCTTAAAGGTGCTATGGTAGGCATAAGTGTGTGAGATAACAAACATGCAGTTGCGAGAAAGCTTTGTGTTCTATCAGAGATAATTCAAACGTAAATAGACTGGTGTTTAAATCAAAAGTGAATTTTAAAATGCAACTTTCACCAAAATTAGGTAAACACTTAAAAAATTAGGAAGTGACAATGTTTGGAGGTGAAATAACTGTCAATAAAATGTAAAATACGTAAATAAAATGAGTTTTTGAACTACAAAATCGGTCACATAATTTTTCAAGTTTCTTGGTGCAAAAGACATGACCAAGGAAAGACATGGGTAACTTGTGACTTCTTTAAAATCTCTAAACGATGGGAGATTTCTTGAGAGCAAATCTTCTATCCGGACTGCTTCCATCGTGATACATTTGTCGCTTGTCGTTTCGATTCCCGGAATCTGGCCTCGTCCTCAGAGGCTAAACAACATAAAACAACTTACAATAAAACCAGTGGCTTGGCGTGGGTACATAACAGCTGTTGCCGGTTGTGATAAGCCTAAAACTTAAGCTAAAAATTATTTAAAGTTTTCCTTAGTACCAAGTGTTCTTTTTAGAGCCAAAATATACTTTTTAGAGCTAAAATATCGTTTTAGAGTACTTTCTACCTTTTGCTGGCAGAAAAAGAGGGCCTCGGTTCAACGGGATCTGACTCCCTTATACTTACACAGAAAAAAATGAGAACACAAAGTAAATAATAATTAATAATATCAAAAAGTATCAATAATATAAAATTAATAATAATGAAGGCAAACAGAGAAACACATGACTAAACGAACAAAACACACATAGGTAACTGCTGCACGTTGCTTGGTTCCGAAACAAACATAGCTGCTAACTGAGCGTTTTGTTGGTTTATACAGCGGCAACACGTTGGGTGGACGAAAAGATTGTGTCTCCTTCCCGTTTGTACAGTGATAACTGCTACGCGGTGAATTTTCCCGATGTCGAGCCGGCAACACAAAACGGTGCAAGTGCCCAGCAGTTCGAAAGCAATACTACGCCTTTATTCAAGTTTCCCTACTAATATTGTTCGGATTTCACATTATTCAATTACTAAACTGTTTATTCTGTACATAACTAACATTATTTTCTTCCGTTTCTAGAACTGTTGCCGCAGGTAACAGCGGTTACATTGACGCCACACTACTGAATAAAACATTATAAAAAGTATTAGCAGTAGCCTATTATGTACATAACTACAGTAAAAAAAACTTATCGTAACTATGTAAGTAATAGAAACATTTGAACAACATATAAGAATATAAATATATGACTACACTACAAAATAGTGTAAAACAAAATTTATCTTTCTTACATGTGAGTCGCGGTTAAAAGGCCTAATAACGGCTGGACACCTGACCCTCGGCTGTATTTATACCCCCGTCTACCCGCTAAAGACCAGGTACTATCACAAGTAAAAACTTGTGACTTATGAGAGGGCTGGAAGTTAAGAAATGTTAGAATCGTCTCGTTCCAGCGACTAATATTTACTGGTCGTCTATCCGCTAAAGACCAGGTGCTATCACAAGTAAAAACTTGTGACTTAGTCTATGAGAGGGTTGGACGGTAAGAAATGTTAGAATCGTCTCGTTCCAACGATTAATATTTTCTGGTCGTCTACCCGCTAAAGACCAGGTACTATCACAAGTAAAAACTTGTGACTTATGATAGGGCTAGACGGTAAGAAAGGATGGAATCATCTCGTTCCAACGATTGATATTTCCTGGTCGCAATTTATTAAATAAAAGTCTACATAAAACATAACGATCAGAGCGATAACCTATGAACTTTGGTGAAGAGCAGAGTTGATGATATCCACTGCCAGCGTCAACTACGAGGGGCAGTTGAAAAGTTGACTGAGCGACATCTATGCAACTAAAATGTTTTGAATTTTGTAAGTAAAAAATATCATATATATATATATATATAAATATATATATATATAAACTTTCACAATTGAACTTACTTTCATTTATCTTTCCCAAACGTTTCGAGGTGATGTTCCTCTTCCTCAGTGGCATTGAATACTGAATGTCATTTTAACAGTATAACGGTTATGGACTGGTGTGTGTGGTGGGGGTTGATGGTGGGAGGGAATTGGCGCTGAGGTTCAAATTGTGTGTTTGGATCAATGTATGGAATAGTGTATGTGTACATTATAGATCACATACACTATTCGATACATTGATCCAAACACACAATTTGAACCTCAGCGCCAATTACCTCCCACCATCAACCCCCACCACACACACCAGTCCATAACCGTTATACTGTTAAAATGACATTCAGTATTTAATCCCACTGAGGAAGAGGAACATCACCTCGAAACGTTTGGGAAAGATAAATGAAAGTAAGTTCAATTGTGAAAGTTTATATATATAATAATATTTATAAAGTGAACGAAGAGGATGAATCAACAAGATAATTATAAAAAATATCAGTACAACGTACTTGTATAAAGTATGTTTAATTCCACGACAGATAGCGCTTGAGGCAGCGGACTACGTAGAAGCAGCTTCGTCTCGGTTTACGTTAACATTCAATTACGTTTTGATTACATTTACCGACCCTCTTCTGAGAACTATTTCTGTATCAGCAATGGAAACCCCGGGCGCTCTCTCCTTATAATTTAATCACTGCAAACATGTGTGTGTGTGTGTGTATGTGTGTGTGTGTGTGTGTGTGTGTACCCACACACGAATATACACAAAACTGTATGTTTTACTGTCAAACTCATGTGTACACTACGTACTACGTACGTACTACGTACTACGTCTGATTTAGACAGTCCATCATTATCGAGAATTCCTCCTCTCTCTTCTTCTTCCTGTTCAACGCAACTGTCGTCATAACGCAGTCGGACGTCATACTTCCTCGTGCGGTGCATAGCACTCTGTCGCTGACAGTTATTCACGTTATTCGACATGCACATCGTCTTCTTTCCACCTCGGCTCCAATTTATTTTTAAAATTTCCTTCAATCGTCATTTACTTATTCTTCTTCCTGTCCCATCCTTTAGTAGCTGTAGACATTCTTTTCGGTTTCCCTGTGTACACTTTGAATTTCGTGGTGATTATTTTTAAATAGTTTACACTAGGTTTAGTTAAAATCAGATAATCCTTGTGTGCTATTTCCTACGCGCATTACGGTTCTTCTATGCAGCATAAAATTACGCGCCCGTTGGTACGCAGTCCTCATCCACGGGAACAAAGTGTTCCCTCCCTCTATTCTTATATACATAAACTTCTTCAAACACCTTAAGCTAACTCCGTGTGTCCTCGTTGCGAAGCATGTCTAATTGTAAACATGCTTTGACCATTATTGAACACGTTATTTCTGACGCGGTAATTTTATTTACATTTGCCTTTCGCGGAGTCCATGTCTCTTAAACACAGAGCAGAGTGCTGTGCTCACCACCATAACCTAATACAACGTAATTTTGGTTTCTGCTCTAACTTTCTGTTTTTAATTTTTTTTTAATCATCCTACAGACGAAACTAAATTTAACTTACGCAACTTGTTATTTACATCTATATGTAGACACCACGACGCTGGAAATGTGGATTTGAAGGGGGATGAAAGGAATAAAATGGAAAAGGTAAGGCAGAGCCGGTGATAAAACTTTAAAACAGACATAACCGAGATCCTAGACGGGGATGGCTTAGTTAGAAGTTAAACATGGGCGACTTACAAGACAACTACTTGGTTTTTCGTCAATTTACTTCAAACATCTGTCAGGTTCGTTGCAATGAAAACAAATAATAAATAGCTTAATTTTGTCATCTAAATTAAGTTAAATACAAGCTGTCTAATTTCTTAAATTTATCATTTAATAACTTACTGAAATGATTTGTTTACATCTCAAATACCGGGAAGCCCGTATCTGCTCCCAACAGTAGTCATCTACCATTGCTATCGTTCTCACTGGAAAACGGTCACGGAATGCGACCACTTTGGTTTTTGGCAGGGAAATTTTTATATAATACTCTTGGCTCATTCGGTGCTGTTGACGTTTAGCTCACTGTAATTCATTTTTTGTTAGTTCCCTACTACGCACACAGATTCGCCCTGATTTAACGTCATCTCTTTATCAATGACGTTTCTGGGGTTACGTCTATCATCGTAGCTATAACTTCTGTGTGGGCTACTGTAGACATTGGAACGTCTCGTGTATTGACGCCTCCCCCCTCCATTATTTCCAGCATGCACGTAATTAACCCTGCGGTACGGCCGATTTTGTTGATTATAATTAGTGTTGAAGTTCTGATTAGTATTATTATAATATTGGTTATTCGCCCTGTTCGGCGGATTGTTTGGGCCATTTGCCCGGTTACCATGATTATTTGGGGCCGCTTGGTCGATTATTATTATGGTTCAAATTACTGTTGTTGTTACCATTAGTGTTCGGCCGAAAGAACTGTTCTCTATTGTGATTGTCGTTAATCTTGTTGTTAAAATTAGGCCGGTAATTACCCCGATTATTATTATTAATCTGGTTTACCTGATCATTATTCCGGTCGTTCCCTTGACGACTTCTACGGTAGTAACCTTCCTGTTCGTACACCTCAAGTAACGCTGCCATTGCTTGTATAGTTTTTACTTGTCCACTGAGTCTTGCTCTCGCGATACCTCCTTCGTAGTGGAACGCTAATTTGGTCACGAGGCTCTCTTCTGGGATTCGTGGTTCTAGGTTTCTTGCTAGACAGACTTTTCCGAGGAAGTAGGCTGTCAGGGTCGATCCTCTACTCGCTTTGTACCTCCCGTAACATATGTTGTCTCTTACGATGTTCTGAGTACTTTTGGACCAATATTTAGATTTAAACAATTCCTTGAATTCGGCGTAACTTCGTATGTCATGCCGTGTTGCCGTCCACCAATTGTCGTTCACTTCCTTGAAGTACTCGTCAATCTGTCCTCGTATGACTGGCCATCTGGTCTCTCGGTTTCTGCTCAAACTCTCGTCTACTCGGGCAAGAAATTCCATGGGGTTCCGCTTATATGCCCTGAAGTTCATCGCTTCCCGATTGTCAAAATATTGGAAGTGTGATACTACCGCTGGTCGGTTTCCGATGGTCTCTATTTCTTCTCGCATTCTCGGAATTTCTCGGCGCTGCATGTCTTCGATTCTTTCATAGTTATCGTTGACTCGGGTCCGTTCTCTGTTAACGGTCATCCCGATAGCCATGCAGCGCTCTTCAGTTTTCGTTTTCAGCTGATTCATTTCGTCTTCCGTTTTCTGTCATATCGCCGCGATCTGGATTTGGTTAGCTTCCTCTATGTTGTCCACTCGAGTATGAATATTTTCTTTGGTTTGTTGCAGTTCGTTGCTGGTCTGCTTCCATTTTTCATTGATTTCGGCGATTTCTTTCCTGACTTCTGGCATTTCCTCCTCGATTTTCTCGTTCAGGGCTTTCATGTTTCTTTGGCTATCTTGTTTCAGCTCGTCTATTTTTCCAATTAATTCCTCCTTTAAGTCCTTGTTGCTGTCATCTATTTTCTTATTGGTCCAGTCTATTATCTCTTCCATCTTCTTGCTACTGTCGTTCAATTTTCACATAATTCCTACTTGAATGATTCCAAATTCTTTTGGTTATCTGTTTTTAATTCCTCCTTATTCTTTTTCAACGTTTCTTGCATCTTTTTCTGGTTACTTTCCAGCAGCCTCCTCATTATTTCCATGAGGTTCGCGTCTCCTTGTTGGGTGGGTTGCTCTGGTTCCATGGGAGGTAATCTTGCTTCGACGTCTTCCACCGGCGTCGCCTCCTTTTCGTCCATGTTTATTTTTGGTTCCGCGTCCACCGCGCGTTTCTTGGACGTTTTTTGCATGTTCTAGTTTTTTGGTGCTACAGCTGCTTGCTAGAAATTAGGTAAAATTGGGTTGTTGTTGATTTATTTATGGTTAGTTGTGACCTAATTTAAGCCTCTTACGTTGTGCGCCACTTTGTAGTAAAATTTGTTTTTTAATAGCCACACGTTGTTAGCGTCACTTTGTACAAAAACTCGTTTTTACGGGGTTGTGTTTTAATATAATCCCGTTTGATTGTGGTATAAGTAATTTAAAAAGTTTATGTTTAATATCTTTTGATTTATTTGAATTGGTTAATTGAATTCAATGTAAATAAATCCGGTGAATCTCTTGAAGTTGTTTAACACGGTATTTAGAATGTTCGATTTAGTTAGTTCGATGTATTTTCTTCTGTCGACTAGGCGAATCGGTGACGTGTATTCGCCACTGAAAGTACATATATTTTGGTAAGAATTGATCACTTACTTGTAGTGAGTCTGGCTGATTTCGCAGGGTAGATGTAGCAATCTAATCTTTAGATTGACTTACCGTATTTCAAATTGCCGCTGTTTGTCGTGACATCCAATAAGCGACGTTCACCTATCCTGTAAATTCTAGTCTAATGAAATAAACTAACTGACTCTGATTTATCGTATAAAATTTAGTATTTATTCCTTGTTAACACTTCTTTAATGATTTAATATCATTAACCATTTTCGGTTCAAATTTAATTAACATTGGTAATTTATTTTTATAAAAAATTATTATCTCAGGGTGGTAGAACTGACCAACAACGTCAGTCTATTGTTAACATATTTTTTGTTTAAATAACTTAATTCAGGTGTAGGTTCTTTTAGCCTGCAGAGTACCAAATAATTAACTAGAAATCTTACTCTACCATTATCAGGTAGTTGGAGATTGATTACAATTCAATCACCTCTTAATACATAAAATACAAAATTATAACCATGCCTGCTTTGGCATTTTAGGTTATCTAATTTACTAGTCGTTTGACTATAAAAATTAATTGACTTATTGGACGTTTATAAACGTTAAGAGAACTTTTTTAAATATCTAATATATGAACATAATAAAATAATAATTCGAATCAGTGTTGTTTAAAGAAACATCTGAATCGACATACTGGATTCCTTAAAAGGTAATCGTTTAGTCGTCAGTATTTATATAGCTTAGTACCACTAGTTGTACTCATAATAGAAAGAAATATTTTAAATTGTAGTAGACTCATCTAATTAAGAAACATAAATAATATTGCATTCTTGTTAACACTCGTTACTTAATTCAGTCAGTCGACAATCCTCAATCGTTTATTAACGCTCGTTAGTTTAATCTCGGTTCACTGTACATTAAGTTCAATCAGGTGTGTGGTTATAGCACACTCAGTGTTTATACGTAATAAATAATTACTGTTTTCAAAGTTCTGATTTCTGAATTATTTAAATTAATTGAGAATTATTTTTATAATTGTTGATTAAGTGGTATTGATTAGGTGCAATGACCTACATACTTTATCTTATATACATTGCAATAATGTTGTTCGATTATATCGTCATTTTTTCAATTCTTAACTAATTTTAGAAAATCACTGTACTCCCTTTTTAAATCCCGGAATTGCTAGGGATTATACACATAGCAATCCTTATTAACGCACTGTTTGTTCTTCAAATATCTTCAATAGTAGTGTAATTATGGTTGCACAAATTTAGGTTATGTTGCTTTGTTGACATTGATGACGCGCACAAACTAGGTTAACAGCTGTTTTCTTCCGGTGTCGAGCCGCCGTCTGCACACATGAAAGGTTGATTGAAAAGTGTCTCGAATCGACGCATGATGCTGCCGTTCCGTTCTGCGATCGTTGTAAAATTGGCTAATTTCTCTGGTTTGATTGGTTGACGATCTTTAATTTAACGCACATACCCCCTTCGCGAAATTATTTAATTGTTGTAATAGGTGTGGGGTAGCTGGGTTCGAGAGTGCGAATGACGCTAGATATTTTTCCCAAACTAACTCAAATACTTTATAATTGATATAACTTTCTTATTACTGTATAGATTTTGAATCTAAGCTTATCACTGCATGGAGAACATTTGGCTCTTAATTTTGAGTCCACTCATGATATGTTTTCGTCCAATATTAAGGGAGTTAATGTTTGAGATTTTCAGTTTACACTATTCACTATTAATTTCATATATTCTTGTATTAAAACTATCCAATGGCAATCATATCTCTTTGAGAGTATGTCTTCCAAGTCCTTCAACACTTCTCACTTATTGTTTACTTATAATTATGGATACAATACAATTCTTATTCTAAATTGGTTTAGCCTAGGAGTCAACTATTTACATTAACAATTTCTTTACAATAAATAGTATTTGGGTAATTTTTATATTGCCCCAGTTGTATGCACAGAGTTGTTACGACTACTGGTTGTCTTTGTTCATTGGAATATATTGTCATTCTTTGTTATTTCACTCTATAAGGTACCCTCTGTATAACACTATGAAGTGTACCTTTACTTTATTGCTTGTTTAATAATGCAGTGTCCCTTCAGTCCACTATCTAGTTTAAGATAGTACATTATAATTAGTACATTGATTATCAGTCTGGTATTTTAATACATTTGTCTGTCCTCTTGTATTGAGAACTAGATAATAGTAGTTACATCTAGTGTCACATGACAGATGTGCTTATTTATGCTTATTATATCTTATGTTATTGTTTATAATTCTCTTACACTATTATAATAGTGATATTATATCTTATCTACCACATAGGCATTCTCCTTTTATTCCTGTCTAGCTTTACAATATGGTTTTATCCATGTTTTACTTTGTGATTCTCATTTTGACTTCTCACTTTGTTTACTTCCATTCTTATATAAAGGCTACTCTTGTTATCTGATTTTCGTATTGGTAGAAACCTTATTACCTCTACTTGATTTAGTGTACAAAGTATTTCAGTTAAGACATGTTTTATTTGTTATAAAATATGAAACTAGGTGGAAATTACCTGTATCTAGGTTATGTGTTTCCCACTTTGGTGTCAACAATGGGTGTATTGAGTTGATACAAATTTACATTTTCTAACCTTGTTTTACAAGTATTATGTTATTAATGACTACTGGTAATTCATGAATTAGTTCTTTTTCCTATCTAACATGATTTTTCTAGTACTTAACTAACAATAATTACAGTTATGAGACAATTTTACTTCTCTTTTACATAACATTAATGCTGTGCATAATATTGCAATATGCTGTTATTTACAGCTTCTTATGGTATTCATATAATTGTGACTTTCACTCTGTTGGCTAATATTTGATACCTTACTCATTTACAATATTATTGGTTATATATGGGTCATCTAATTTAGTCAGTTATTCTTTATTTATAATTTGTGAGTCTCTCAGTTAGTATTTATACGGGTAAGATGTTATTTATAGTTGACTGGCTCTTGGAATTTATCTTATGCCATGGTTTTTATGTGTCTTTCTCGTAGTATGTTTCTTCCTTGTTTTTATTTGCTCCTTACTGACCGAATCTATTGGGTTATTGGTTCCTGTTGTATAATCACTGTTTAATGTATCTTTTTCTTCTTATCCATTATTATTATTGTTATTACCATTACATTTTATTAACTCCTGCGTTGTGAGTTTATTCTTCTTTATTGGTTGTTCATGTAATTTCATTCTTGGCATATTTTCAGAGTAAATACTTGATGTGTCTCGTCACCTCTATTTATCATGACATGTGTTAATATTTTGTTACTTAAAATATCGGGATCATATGTCTTGTTACAATATTTACAATGAACATAATTAGAATTGCTATAACATGTCGTTTTATTTTCAGTACACGTCAAAAATTTTAAAGTCCTAGTGCAAGAAAATATTTAAGGATGTACCAAACAAAAGTTTCAAAAAAGAAAAGTATCAAAGCTACAAACCAGCTTGTAAGAGACCATACATCCACTATGCACTACTATAAAAAATTTAAAACACAAGATACGTAAACTAAGGTACGTACATAATTAAGGTCCACAGCGTGTCTTGAAAACTATACCCTAAACCAGCATAAAGTTTAACAGGAAATAGCGTCACAATTAGCATTGCAAGCGTACATAGTGTTATGATTTAGATACAGTTCAGCAAGACAAGCATGCGACAAAATCACGCCTTAACAAGTTTTTAAATGCAGACAACTTAAATACATAAAAGTTGATATAACAACGATACGTTAAAATATATCGAGGAATCATTGGTAAGAGTACCCACGTTTGATTGTGTCTATAATCAATATAAGAAGGTAAGGACATAAAGTTCTGCGTTATATAAAGATACAATTGTTTTGTTCACAAGTTGTCTATTTATGAAACAGTTGTAACGAGAGTGTGTTAGAGAATGTTACAGAATCTGATGAGCCGGGGTCAAGGTAATGTAGCACATAATGTATACACTGTACTCTGTTAGTTAGCTGGCTGTGTTCACTGAAGCGTTACATCATCCCCTATTACCCACCCCCAGTGTGCACACACACGGTAAGTACAGTTGATTGCACAGACCAATTAACTGGCCCCAACTAACCTGTGAAGTGCTTTGGCATTATGGACATAATCAAGTACAAGAGTTACTATCTCCTTATCATATACCTGCAGTAGATACGCGTGTACACTGCACTGCACCGAGTTTGAAGACTTCGGCTTTACTCTTACTGCCATATTATTTATATTTTTATGAATTAGAAACGTTCCTAATTTCTAAGATTGCGTATGCAGTATGTCCGAGAAAGACGGAATTGGGAATGGGAGAACTTTAGTGCCATTTTTGGTCCTGAAGGATCAAATAATTTTTGGTCCAAATCACGCTCAACGTGATTGAAATTTTTGAGCGGATGGCTTTGGGTAGAATGTTCAGTCCTGCAACCAAAGAAGGAACGTAGAGGATTAGATGCGATCGTGAGCTCTATGCATTATACAAGGAATCCAAACTCGGACCGTGTAAAACTGAAGCGCCTCCAATTGGCAGCCCATATATATGCCTACTGTGATGCCGGAACACAGAGTACCTTAAAAAGCATAATAGGGTTCAAGCAGGATGGACTTGGGCAATAGGGAGGAGACCGACTATGCGGTGAAGGAATAGTGTAACTATGGGTGACAGGAAAACGGCTAGAGAGAGAGAGAGAGAGAGAGAGTGTGTGTGCGTGAGAGAGAGAGAGAGAGAGAGAGAGAGAGAAGCATTGAACTGGTATGCCAAGGAAAGGTCGATTGAGGAGTCCAGGACTTGGTACGGGTTGTAGCGCCTTTGGGAAAAGAAGACGACGAAGACGGTCAGTAGACTGGTACAAGACTGGTGTATCAACATTACAAGATAGATTACTTGCTTGTACAGCTGGTACGGTACGTATCGCAAAACCGTTCACAAGTGACTGACGTACACCAGACTGTCTCCAACACCATATAATTGTGTAACTTTTTAATTAATGAAAACAAAGCAAAGTTTGCAGCAGGCTGCCTCTTTCTCTTACTTGAACAAACAATGTTAATACAATCAAATTATTGCTGCTGTTTCTACGCGTTAATCACTGACACTGTTGGTTCCCTTTGTAACAAGTTGTAAACTGGCAATGACCAGGTATTTTATTTTAAAACAACCTTACTAACAAGAAACAAAAATATAATTATTTTAATTGGTAGATAAACACACAAGTAGGCTACTAACATATTTTCTGGTTGACAGTCGAGTTTTATTAGTACTTTAATTGGATAAATAAACACTTGTTATAGTTGCACAGATAATGTTTCACCAGTTCCGGCAGTTTCAGTGGTTAGATATGAACTGACAAAGTGCCGAGCGACCATTCGATCAGAGTTTTACTAATGTTGTCATAAACGCCGAGCAGTTTGCCCAGTCTATAATCCTCACGTGTATAACTAAGACTGAGATTACTAAGGACTAATGCTTGGGTGTTAATTATAACATTAGATTGGCATCATTCTTCTATGTTTAGAGATTCTTCTACTGCTAGTTGCTTTTACTTCAGACCTTCACCTTCAACATTGTCTCTCCTTGTTCTGCGGGTTTTTCTTCTTCATTGTATTTATTGCCTACTGCAATACAAATTATGATTTACAATAAAATATTGTTTTTTTTTTTAGAAAAAGCGAGGTGTCACGAAAACTAATCTGGCAGTATACAAATCTGTTCGTGTATGCTCCAACATTGACGTACAGTTGCTAGTCATGAACTCTAAATGAGAGACATTAATGAGATAACAAGGAATGGAGATAAGATTCCTGAAGAGAATTGACAAGGCAACTGGTACAGATAGGGTGAGAAACGTTTACATCCGGCAGAATTTAAAAATATTCTCTTTAAATGATAGAGTTGAAAGCTAGCAACTGTGTTAGTTCGTTGTAGGATGAATGAAGAAAGGTAGCCGAGACGAGCATGGGAGGCGAAACTAGAAAGCAGAAGGGGAAAAGGTCAGCTCATAACGAAATAGGAAGACAAAATGAAGAAGTGTGTAGAAGGCAGAGGAGCAGTTTAGGCCTGTGTCAAGTTTGTTGCTCTGGACAGAACGAGATATAGATCTATGTTGAAAACCTCGACCCCCGAAGGGTATAAGAGGATGAATAAGAAGAAGAAGAAGAAGAATAAAAAGATTAAAATATGCTACACTGAGGCGATATATAACACGTGGACTATAAGTTATATAGGTCTACTTGACATTTACACATGTTTGCAAGGTGTAATTAGTAAATCAGATGAAACTACAATACAATATGAGAAGAGAAGCCATACAATATGATGTAGTAAGTTCGCGTTACGATAGTCGAGCGCGTTTGTAGCACCATACGGTAATTATTAAAAAGATTGTACCGCCGTTGTAAGATAAAATAAGATTAGTAAGTAAGACATGTGACTTGTACTTGAATGTAGTTATTTTATAAAAAACAGCTTGGCTGTAATTAAATGACCTGTTCCCTGGATGTTAAAACGTTTCATTTTTGTTAATTCTGTGTGTGCCATATATACTTCCAAAGGCAGAAAGAACACACAATAGTTTAGATAATTCCTCCGCAGGTTCAGAACAATTTGTGACCACAATAAGACGAAATTTACATGGCACGATTGTAACTTCATCGAAAATCGTTTGTTCACGTTCCAAGCAGATAGACTAGAGCTGGTCACTCCAACTTTTCTTTGGATATATCACAACCTTTCGTTGTTTAGGCTTAAAATTTAATAGTTTTTTGGTAATGCGGCAGTCATCCATTCGCTTAAGATGTTCCAACCATTTCAGCCTGTACTGGGAAACAGTGTCTAGTATACTTATAACATTTGGTTCCTGTTGTTTTCCGACGACCTTGAAGCGTATACACTGCCACGTGCCTAAGAAATCTCACTTCGACCGCTTGAGTCCGACTGGCCTGAGATTTACTGAAGTCCAATTCTCAGACCCATAAAGAAGTGGGATGGAACAGTCACTTGTGGAGAGATGTAATTTCGAAAATATTATTATTTTTCTATAATGAGGAAGAAATCAACTTACAATCGGAGCTTTAGAGTTTCAGTAAAGATTCAGTAAATCTCTGTATATTTACTGAATGGAACTAGAACAGTCCGTCCTCACAGAAGTATAACGAGGGGACCGAGGAAAAGCCAGAACACAGAAACAAACTCTACCGTAAGGCACGAAGGATTGGAACATGGCGAAGGACAAATGGTGGTAGCTTAGAAGGCGACAGGCGGCCTTAGACATAAGGGAAACTAGCAAATATATAGTAATAGAAATGCCGAGATTTGTAGAGATATCTCAAAGGATTAAATTTGTTGTGCTTTTTTATAGCCTTCGTAAACATCGCTTTGTTTATTTCCTTCTTCTTCCTTCTGGCACTACGGTCCATGTAGAACCCTAGCACGCTCAATTAATCTTCTCCATTCTTGTCTGTCCAGAGCCTTACTCCTCCAACCTGCCACTCGCATCTCCCTTAAATACCCTGCCATACATTCATACTATCTTCTCCTTAGACGAACTCTCCTCTTTACTGCCTCCGACTTCCTTTCCAATACCATTTTTGGGCCTCGATCACTTCTCATCCTCACCAAGTGCCCCAACCATCTCAACATTTGCGCCTTCACTGCCGCAACTATGTCGGCTTCTCCATAAAGGTTTCTTTGTTTATTTAAATTACTTAAATAAGAAATCATGAGCTGTTCGACAGGTTTGAAACAAAATTGCATAAAAGGATTATAGCCCCAACATGTGGGATATGGAGGAGGAGGAGAAATAGAGAACTGTATACGGCACATGATGGTTTTAGCATTACTTACTTCATTTAGTAAGCTAGAGAGATTGAAGTGTCTAGATCATATACTGAGAATGGAAGGCAGCAGGACAGACAAAAGACAGTAGAAGGACCTAAACACTGGTGAAGTGGAGTATGACCAAGAGGACGGTCTAGTAGTCGGTGGACACAGTGTACTGAGTGATCTGAACACAAGTAAGGATAAACATCTTCCTTCCACAGGACCGATGTAAGCCAACCATGCAATCCTAGGTCGACCCTTCTTTCTGCTTTTGTACACCTGTAACCTCACAAATTTCTTTGGCATACAGTGATCATCATCGCTTAGGTGACCTAGCCATTGTCTTCGTTGAGCCTTTACAAATCTTACAACGTACTTGTGCTTCAATAGCTCATCTATCTCCTTGTTATTTATTATTATCCATTCAGCTTCTCAATATAGTTGACCATTTCAGACTTGATACCCTCTTCATCTTCTCACGCTTTTGCCCATTAACATTGTCTTCCCCCTTCTCTTGTCTGGTAGCCAACTTTTCAATTTAGTTGACCAGTACAGTGTTGGTTCCCTCTTCATCTCCTCAGTCTAGATGTCCATGGTGAGCTTCAGCTAGATTTCATCCATCCTTCATATTTGTCCGAAATATCGAAGTGCACATCTCTCTACTATTTCATGAATTGACTCCTCTGTTCTCCTTCACTTTCATTACTACAGCCCAACGTCAAACCTACCTTGCAACACTAATCTGATCATCTATACGCTTTAAGTAACCTAGCCATTTTATTCGTTGAGCCTTTTAAATTCTTACAATGCCCTCATTCCTTCAATCAATCTCCTGGTTATTTCTTATTCTCCATTCATCATCTTCCTTAACCGGGCCACAGACACTTCATACAATACTTCTTTTAGACCTTCTCAGTGTTTCATGTTCCTTTTTTATAATGTCCATATCTCACTTATATATGCAACAAATCTTCTGATAAGTATCTTATGTATTTTTACTTGCAAGATGTGACTAATGAGTTTGCTTTCCAATACTATACTGTTAGCATAATATACCCTATTTCCTATTTGTATCCAGTCGGGCATTGTTGTGTTTACGCTTCCTTCATTATCTATCGTGTTACCCAGGTATCTGAACTCATCGATTACCAGAAGACCTTTCACCAAGTCCGACATCAGAAAATGATGGCTATCCTGAAAAATATTGAATTAGATTGAAAATACCTAAGAAAAATAGCTACACTTTATTGTAACCAATCTGCAATTGTTATAGTAGATAAAGAGAAAACTGAAGAAATACAGATTCTGCGTGGAGTAAGACAAGCATGTATACTCTCTCCGCTTTTATTCAACATCTAATCGGAAGGTATTTTTAGAGAAGCTTTAGAATGTGAATATGATGGGGGAAACTCTATGAACGGTGAAAGATTAAATAACATACGTTATGCGGATGATACCGTCATATTCGCAGATAGCTTAGAGGGGCTGCAACAAATAATGAACAGAGTGACAGAAAGCAGCCGTAGATATGGTCTATACATCAACGTTAATAAAACGAAGTTAATGATTGTATCTAAGAACAAGTTCACAAGCTGCACCCTGAAAATAAACCAAAGGCCATTTGAACGTGTAAGCCAATTTACATATTTTGGTACTATAGTCAATGAACAATGGGACCACTTTAAAAAAAGTAAAGAGCAGCATTGAAAAGTCGAGAGCAGTTTACACTAGAATATGCACTTTATTCTAAAGTCACGATTTAACAATAAACACAATGATGAGACTTTTACACTGCTACGTATTCTCGGTCCTCTTCTACGATGAAATTTCCGAAATATGGCTTTACCGTAGAATACTGAGCATTTCATGGACAGCACATATAACTAATGTTGAAGTTCTTGGAATAATGAGGACAGAAAGGGAAGTTATTAACAACAGTGAAGGTAAGAAAGCTTCAGTATCTGAGACATCTCATGAGAAATGAACAGAGATTTTACTCATTGCAGTCCATACTACGGGTAAAAGTATTTGGAAAGAGAGGACTTTGGCGACTGAGAATCTCATGGCTGAGAAATTTAAGGACCGGATGAATACAACTGACTTATTCCGTGCAGCAGTACAGAACGTTAAAATAGTCTGTATGATATCCAACATCCGAACGGTTAGGAACTATCAGGAGAAGATCTGAACTTAGTAATCGCATCAAGTGAATTACCCTCTCTGCATAAATTGTACAGGTCTCTCGCCTTTCTTATGCAGAAATTAGCACGTGTTTAATTTATTAGTAGTGATATTTATTTCCAATCAAGCAGGTTTTTACTTTAGCCCCTTGTAAACCTAACTGAACACAGTCAAATGAAATTGGCCTTAATGTGAGTCATGTGTGTGTGTTTGCGTGCGCGCTCGCGTAGTAAACATTTTTCCGGTTAGAGTACATAGGTATAATTTTATGCTCATTAGATACACGAGGATGAGTTGAAATGTTCACGGAGCAACGCCTGTAACTCAGCGGTAAAACTAAAAATTTTCGTGTGCTGCAAGATTTGTATTGTATGTTAATTTCCAAATCTATCTGTCAATTATTCAGTGTTTAAAAGCTGTTTAAAATTGACGTGTCATTTGTGTTTTGAAAAACGGACAAAATCAAACTTAGTGGTGTGATTCTTTTTTAAAAATGGTTTAGCTCCAACTGAAATTCAAAACGATATTGTAAATGTGTCAGGAGATGCTGCGACTTCAAAAACAACGACTTTTAAGTAGCCATTTGAGTTTAAACGTGGTCGTAGGAGGACCGAATACGTGGTCGCACTGGACTCCCAAAAAAAGCAACAACTCCCGATGCGGCAGCCATCTTTCACAATGCTTTTTCACACAAAGTCCTTGAGTTAAAGTATGATGCACACGCTCATATGAGATGGCTATGATTTCAGCAACCCCATTCACTCCTCAATCTGTGGTCTTCCAACACCCTATGAACGTTTTCAATAATGCCATTTTTTTGCACTTTTTTGTCGTCCACTGCTAGGATAAGTTTCAGTGCTTGTACGACCACGTTTAAACTCGAGTGTGCCCGCTTACCGTTGTTTCTGAAAGCGCAGATTCTCGTAACACACTTACAATTTCGTTTTAATTTTCCATTGGCGCTAAAACGTTTTTAACAGAGAATTCATCACAACACTATGTTTGGTTTTGTGCATTTTAAAATACGCGTGACAGGAAAGTTTCAAAGACCTGGTAAAAAGTGAATAAGTTGACAGATGTATCTGGAAATTAACACTTGTTCACGCGAAATATGTATGTCTTGCATTACACGAAAGATTTTAGTTCTACCACTGAGGTATAGATGGCTCACCGCGAACTTTTCAAGTGACCCTCGTAAAAATTTAAATGCAGGCCCCTACAATACTATTAATTAAACTATACTATTAATTTAAATTGTAGGCCCTCACTATTAATGTCCTACTAATGAAACACAGTAGCCTACATAAAGACGTCTAAGGTTAATATACATATCTATGCGGTAATCTTTGGTGAGCAATAAACTGGCCAGTACAATATTCTCTTCTTACAGCCCAACCCGGCTAAGCAGACTTTACGCCGGCTTTTATTAAGCGCAGTTACTCCTGTTTACACAGTACTTAAGGTTTTGTCGTGACAAATAAACTATCCGTACAAATCCTTTGGCGACAAATTGTCTCTGATATTGCTTGCTTCTCAGGCTGTAAGTCTGTTGGTACACACAATTTGTACACGCCTCGTTTCGTCTTATACACACGTTATGCAAAACTGAAACCACAAAAAATTAAAATATACTACAATATCTGTGGGGAAATAAGTCATCGTTAAGTTGGATTAAAGAAGTGAAAAAGGATTTAGAAAACAATATAAACGCAGAAGAAGCAATTGAAAGAGGAGTTTTTCGGGCGAAAGTGTTAAAAAAGGAAGGAGTCCAGGGTAGGAGAGAGAAAAACGCAGGTTCAAAGTGAACTGAAGACAGGAAAAAGAGACATAGTAAAAAGAATTAAGAATATTGGAGAAAAAGAAAAGAACAAGGAATAATAAATTGAAATTGGCATGTGGTCCTCAGATGGCCGATACAAATAGAAACAAAATTAAACTGCATTATTCGTCCATGACAATTGAAAACAGTGTAGTTGGTGATGATGGATCGTTGGTTTAAGAACGAGGTGGTTCTTGTAACACGGTTCATTATATTGAATAAACGAAACGGTTTCGAGATCCATTCCAAGAACGAGCTCTCAGTTAATCAGAATTTGACTCAAGGTATCGACATCGCTAAATCTTGCTTCGGTCACAGACTGACACGTATAGGGCCACTACCATCATGCAGCCACGATAATCGAGTAAAACGTTTGTTAAAGAAAACAAGAAAATTAAGAGACTTATTTGACGTGTGGCATTGTTATGGACATCATAATTACAGGTATTCTTTTTCTTCTCATCCACTTCACGAGATAGGCACATTATCTTTTCCGTCTTCACAGTACACTGTTATGTAATTACAGAACATCCTACAGGTTACTCGGCTATCCAAGCAGAGCGCAAGTGTGTGTGTGTGTGTGTGTGCGTACTATTGCTCCTACTTTGAGATGAAAGACAAATTACGTGACACTTATCACGCGTCAACCACCTAGTGTTCCAGACTTCTCCGGTCAGCGCGCACTGTGTTCAAGGCGGCAAGCAATTACGCTCTAGTGTTTTCTAGTAGTGTTGACGCGTATTATGATTTGTTCTAGAACACTTGTGCTATCTATTTAAACAACGACAGCTGCCGCTTAGTTTCAGTTTCAGTGGCGATTAATTAAATTCCAATTAATTGTGGCGATTAATTGAGGTCCCAAGTATAGTAGCGAAGTGATTATTGTGCGGGGCTCTATTAGTTGACATTATTATTGCGTGTGGACAAATTTAACTCGGATTATTGTACACGATGTATATAAATTGTATTTGTGATTAATTAAAGCTGGTGATTACTGACTTCACTAATGTCTTGAATTTCGTTTTCCACTGGACCAAACAACGATCAAGGAGAGCGTCGTAACATATCTTTCCATTCTACTTGCGGTCTTCTTTCATTTGACTACGAAGAATCAGAGTAATTTATTGCTATGGAAGAGTCACCAGTACTTAGCAGGGGTGACGCTACAGTCTTATGGCTTAATTCTAGTCATCATGAGCACTGTCCCCACATGTGAGGCTGCTCATCCCTGAACTTAGAGTCTCCGCATTTTTTACCACGGACATGGATGTTATGTGTGTGGTTACCTTTCTGACTGACACATGGATGTGTCACTAGAAGCTAGGATGCCACATCCGCAAGACCGCCGACTTTAGGTCCCTCTTCTCCATCATTTCCATCGTTGTGATCTTCGTCCGTAACTTGGACAACGGTTAGAGGAAGGTGACTAATTTGCTATAATTATTCTGGAACTCATAATCTCCTTCTTCTGACAGTTTCTTTCCGTTTCGGATGTTAGATATTATACAGACTGTTTTAACTCCCTGCACGACTGCACGGAATAAGTCAGTTGTATTCATGCCAAACCAGGTCCTTAAGTGTCTCAGCCATGAGATTCTCGGTCGCCCAACTCCTCTCTTTCCAAGTACTTTTCCCTATAGTAAGTACTGCAATAAGTAAAATCTGTTCATTTCTCATGAGATGTCCCAGACACTGAAGCTTTCAGAACTCTTAATAGTTGTGATTATTATTACGCGTGGATAAATTTAACTTGAATTACTGTAGGAGAGTATCTTGTTGATTTCAAATTGTTGTTTGTGACTAATTAAAGCTGGATATTAGTGACTTCATTGGTGTCTGTATTTTGTTTCCACTGTACAATACGACTATCAGTGAGACCGTCGTAAAATATTTTTTTACTCGAGGTAAAATTAAATGTTTTTTAAATAGAGGATCTAGAATATATTTTACTTTTGTCGCTCTATAAAACATAATGAAATTGTTTGGGAATAAAACTCAAACATTTCCACCGATAAAACCAAGAATACGCGGTACTCTTCGACAATTGTCAAGTGCGAACAAAGGTGTCCCACTAACAACAGGCCAATTAAACATATTGTTATGCTATTACACAACATAACATTCTATGTGCTTCTCGGCTATTCCAGTGGAACACGGCTGTAACGTGTGTGTGCGTAGGCCTACATATTGCTGCTACTTTTAGATGAAGCACAATTACGTGACACGGACTTGTCACGCGTCCGCAACGAGACTATTCCAGATCATATCGGTCCGCGCGCGCTGTGTTCAAGGCCGCAATCAATTACGCTCTAGTGTTTTCTAGTAGACAAGTATTATGGATAATTTTGGAATAT
The DNA here is from genome assembly GCA_034769895.1 of Magicicada septendecula. Lineage (NCBI taxonomy): Eukaryota > Metazoa > Arthropoda > Insecta > Hemiptera > Cicadidae > Magicicada > Magicicada septendecula. Next base: position 3,708,073 of record CM068371.1, read on the forward strand.
TAGCGGACTATAGATACGACACTTCAGCGACGGTTAATTGCAGTTTCAATGGCGATTTATTCCAGTGTGGTTCAAAGTATTGTGACGAAGTGTTATGTCTTTCCATTATAATCGAGGAACACCAAATGAATATTTGTGTGAAAAGTTATTGTGCGGCACTGGCACTCTATTAGTTAGCATTTTTGTTGCGTGCGACCAATTTTTATTTTATCTGTTGTAAGAGACTGTCTTGTTGATTACAAACTGATTGATCGTGACAACTAAAGCTGGTGATTAATGACTTAATTGGTGTGTTGTATTTTGTTTTCCACTGTACTATCCGATGACCAGTGAGACCTTCGTAACAATATGTTGGGCTTACCTCTTTTCAAAATCAATTACCTGGGCTCTTTTCTTTGGTACTACTTTGACAGGTTTTCAATTTTCTATTGTATTTTATTTATTGTTCATAGCCTAACGGTACCATACATACGATTTGCAGTAAAAATTTTATTACTCACATTCTTAAAAAGGATCGATTTCGGTCACAGACCATCGTCAGGTCATATACATCACACTTGCGGTCACAATATCGTAAAACAGCCACTATTTACAAAAACAAATTCGTAGATATTGATTAATGAACGTGATACGTACGTCGTTGTCCAAAGTTTCCCGAGAACTGATTTTGTTACAGAGTGTTTATGTTTACATTCCGTTCTATGTGTTATATTAGCTGATTACTGAATGTTGATTTTCACTTTGCCGCAATATTTCAAATGTGATACGATTTTTGAAGTCCGTCATGATGTTCAATAGATTTTCATAGCCCTCTTCTTTTAGGTTTATGTATTCGGTATTGTTCATATAGGCTATAATCGATCTTATTTAATCACTACATGTTTTCATATGGTTAAATGTTGCTGTATTGGACCATATTCACAAGACTGTTGTTTTATGTGTTTGGCTACTTTTAAATTCGGATTTGAGTGTTCAGAATGTTTGGTATGTTCAATATATCTGTGTTTAAACGATCTCGAAGTGAATCCTATTTATTTTTTTTTTGCACCGTACATTACATTCTGTCGAGTTTGCAGGCTGACATTGATATTGGTAGACTCCAGCTTTTTCATAAATTTTTTCCTTTTTTGTACTGTTTATTTTCAGATTTTTGTAGATGTTATTGCTTGTTCTGAACGTTAATTGATAGTCGTATTTTGCAACTGTTCTAGCAAAATTTTGAGAGTTGTCGTCAATGTAATGTGGAGATATATAGGTTTTCTCCTTTTTGATTGATATGTTATTTGTTTTTGATTTATTTCTTTTTTTCAATGATTTGATCGATCATTTAAGGCTGATGTCCATTGCTTTGAGCTATTTGCTTTATTATGTGTATCTCTTTTTTATACTGTTTCTTGCATAGAGGATATGTGAGGGCTCGATATATCATGCTGTTGTATGCAGAAATTTTGAGTAGGGATGGTTGCTCTCTGCGTGAATGGTAATATCTGTTTGAGTATCTTTTCTGTATATAGAGAAATGATGTTTGCTTGCATGGCGTTTTATAGTAAGGTCTAGGAAGTTTACTTCGCGATGAAAGACCACTTAAATATTTAAATTAATTACGCCCTTTTTTCATTCGTATACAACATTTGTAAATTATTTGGTGTTCCACAGAGATATATATTCTGTGTATGTTAATGTGAGATATAAATTAAACAGCAGGGTAACTCAGCGGAAGATGTGACTCACTTTGCACGCGGTCAATCAGTCGTTCTATGTTATGGATGTGCTTTAAGATCGAGTTGATCCAACTCCGCCAACCAGTGACGTAACTGGGATCAGGTGAATCAGACTCCTCAGAGTTACTGAAAATGTCCGTCAAATTCCGTGATCACTCAACTTAAACGAGTTGCTTGTAAATAATTGTAGAAATAAAAGTGATTACAAATAAAAGTAATTATTAAATTAATAAAGTACAGTTTTCTTGATTACGAAAAGCACTAAGAATTTTTTTTAACACAGTACGTATTTGCAACATTACAAAAACAATTATACGTGCGCCAGTTATGCGACAACGAAGGGAAAAACTATTAACCTACCTTCATCTTCATCGTCCAGACACAGTTCTCCTTACAGACTTGTCTGCGTCATAACTTCTGTAGTCTGATATCTCCACGGTTTGAACTGTCGTTTCTCGATTGTATTTCGAAAAAATAAGACTAATTTTTTGCTGGAATTTACATGCAAAATAACCTACTACACACCTAACTAAAGGTATTTAAAAATATTTGTGAGAAAGTGCAAACGAATAATAAAACTGGAGTTTTTAAAATATTGTTGCCACGGTCTCACTATGGTACACTGGAAAACAAAATACAAGACACAAATGAAATCAATAATAAAGAGCTTTAATTATCACAATTAATAATCTGTAATCAACAAGATAATCTCTTACAACAATTCAAGTAAAATTGTCCACGCGCAATAATAATGCCAACTATAAAGGACTACGCACTAATTAAAACACAACACTTCGCTACAAACGCTCTATCCGCGCTAAGGAAAATCGCTAAACATCACTGAACTGATAAGCCGGCTTCTATGCATTTTTACAGGTAGCGCACGACTTCTAGAAATCTTCCATCCTCAATGTGCACGTCACGTAATGCTGACACTAATGTGTATTTCAAGTGGCCCCTTGAAGAATCTGGAACACACTGGACTGAGGCACACCTGGCTAGTAGCGGCGGGGACGAGTGGAAGGAAGCTCTCATCTGTTCTACACGATACGATTCTGTTCTCTTCATCTGTTATGTTCGATACGATTTTCGTTACAATATGTTTAGAAAGACTCATTTTCATAAGATTTATTAAGAATACAAATTTATAAGTAAAACGACATGATGCCATGAGATTTATTTCCTTCAATTTATATAACAATTAATCAAGACAGATTATTTTGAACTTTGCGCTCCTTATATTATTTTTAACTTTTAAATTTGACGATGGCTTAGACAATAAGTTTTAGTCAGAAAAATTTATAAAATGTATTTATAAAATTTTTATTGAAAGAATCATGAATTTCTCACTTCAGCTGAGAAAAATCGGAACTAGAGATTAGCTCTAATCTTCAAGCTAGTCTTATCCCCTCCCCCCCAAAAAAAACGATTATTTCAATGCACCTTTGATAAAACAGCTTTTAGAATAATAAGAATAATAACAAAAACAGAACACAAACTACCAAAAAACACAGACAAAGAACAAAACAAACTTGATTTACCAGGTGTTTACAAACTAAACTGCTAAGGATGCAACAAACTCTACATAGGTCAGACAGGACGCAGCTTCAAACAGAGGTACAGTGAACACACAAAGGCACTACACTCTTTGCACTACACATCGAATCCACATTTGCAAACCACTTCATTGAAGCAAACCACACACACACAAACACAAACATAACATGGATATTTTACACGTTCACACGAAAGACAGAAAACTAGACACTCTTGAACAACTAGAAATATACAAACACACAAAAACACATACAAATGACATGACATCCCAAATCACACATACTATTCGAACATATCACACCCCACACACACACAACATCGATCTTTTAAACGACGGCGTCGTAGCCAATAATAAAACCGACAGTGCTCCTATTGGCTGCCTCTGACGAACCTTATAATAAGGGAAAACTGGTTCAGGCTACAAGGTAAAAATTTTACATTTTTGCTAATAAAAAACTTAGTGTTCCGAGTCAGTAGTATTATACTTATAAATAATAATAAGAACTTAAGAACTAAAGACTTACTTAAGAATAAATCGTGAAACTTAGCAACTGTTTCTGTGTTTTTTAAAACCTTTGTAGTAATATGATTCACCAATTGCCTAACGAGGTTACAATCAACGTAGTGATTTATTATTTCGTTGATCAAATTTTAAAAATTACGAAGCGTAAAAGCTAAATGTCAATGACCAGTAGCAGACTGTACGAAACAGCTGTGCAGGCATCACTCCTATTTATACATAGTACCAAAGGTTTCGTTGTAACAAAGGTATTTAGTTTACATTCTTTGGCGACAAATTGTCTATAATATTGCTTGCGCCTCACATCTAAATCGGGTTTATATGTGTATACCCCTTCCCCTTTGCGGGTGTTTCAATTTGCGTTATTCACACTTTATGTAAACATCTAAACTATTACATTATTAGTCATAATTATCATCATCATCAGCCGTGGCTCTACATTCCTTAAAGGGTTTTGGCCTCCTCTAAGAGTCGATTCCATTCCTCCCTATTGCATGCCCTGGCTTTCCACTTTCTAATGTTCAGCTTTCCGAGGTCCTCCTCTATCTGGTCTTTGAATCTATTTCGTGGTCTTCCCCTTTTTCTACTACCCATTGGTTTCTGGTAGAAAATATGTTTCGTTGGCGGTCCTTCCTTCTCTCTATGTGTCCGACCCACCTTAACCTGTATATTTTCAATATCCTGACAATGTCCGGGTCTTTGTAAAGATGGTATAGTTCATAATTACAGCGCCTGCGCCACATTCCATTTTCTTGTACTCCTCTAAATATTGTTCTTAGAATCCGTCTTTCACAGCAACCCAGAAGTCTCTCGCTATTTTTTTTTTGTCATTGACAAGGTTTCTGAAGCATATGTCAGCACTGGCCTGGTAAGTGTTTTGTAAATTTTGCATTTCGTGCTTCTTGAGGTGAAGCTAGATGTCAGGTGTTTTTTAACCCATAATATGTTTTATTTGAGAGATATATTCATCTTCTTATTTCAGTGTTGATGTCGTTAGTGCTGTTTATCTGGGGAGCCAAGATATATGAACAATTTTACTGTCTCTACATTTTTTTTGCCTATTTCAACGTTTTGAAGGTCGAAATTACATCATTATTTCAAGAAATTACACATGACAACTGAAAACATTCAGCTAGTTCAGATAGTAACACGGTACGGATTAGCATACTACTGAGGGTGTCTGCTCATAATATAGGTAACATTGTTTCTTTTAAAAGAAATAAAATACTTTTTTCAACAAACAGACAATTATTTCAGATATGACACAAGTTATCGGGTCAGGCCGATCACCACAAGGAAGGAGGCTTTGCATTGTTTCGCTGTGACTGAAATAGCTTGGCTATGGATAACCAAGGTATTGTTTGTTTTCTCTTAGAGTAGAGCCTGATATAACCAAAGCGGAGTGATACAACACAGAGCCATGTAGAGTATAAAATTAAAACTTTCTTAACAGATCCAAATAATTATAAAATCATTTACCTTATTTTTAGTTATATTAATCTCAATTGTGTCATACAAAGTTTGTAGATATATTTTAATCAATTGATTATAATCAATTGGGAAGTACTTTATTTCTAGCGGTGGATTTAGTGATGCGGCGACTGTGACGATTTCATTAATAAAAATATGGTAATTAATAAATAGGTAATGTGTAGGCTGAGAAATTTTAATTTTTAATAAAATCGCACATTTAAACTAAATCTTATATCTATCATTAAATAATAATAATATTTAATAAAGAGTTGTAATAATAAAATAAAAAGGAATACGATTGTACAGAAAGGGTAAAGCTTGTTAATTAATCCTACATGGACATGCACTAACCAGAATTAACTTGATTTCCGACCCCTAAACAAACTAAATATACTTGTAAATTTGACATTATTTAAATAATTAAACAAGACCACTGGAATGTACTTTAATAACCTCTGTAACTAAGAATATCTCTGCTTAATTAAATAGTCATACTTTAATCCTTTAAATAAAGAAGGAACATGGAACTACTTTTATGCTGAATGGTAAATGTCGCGAGATTACTACTCTCACCCCTTAACTATTTTTACGCACTTGCAATGGGGCGCTCACGCCGTAAGCTGCGCACAGCGTTGGTTCGCGACGCGAATACAAATATGTGAATGTTCGGTAAAGAATATTTAAACAACTAAAGCGTGCGCCGATGACATCTCTATCTATTCTTAAATAATAAACTATGTAATTAAGACAGTACTAGAACCATGAGGTAAAATTCAACTAATAAATAATCATGTGAAGTGAATACCAGTGAAACAAACTTTCGCTTTATTTATTCTAACAACTAGAATTACTACAGTCATCTAAGAAGAGAGTACCACACCCAGAATGACTTAACATACGTCAGGAACTTCACCTTCACCGGATACTAAGGTAACGACAGACCTTCAGGAAACACACCGAGGACCGAAGAGCCAAATCTGCATCAACTACAGAAAACACAGGTGACATGGAGGCTTGTCTTCCATGGTTATGAGATACTAAAATTATAACCAACAAAAGACAATTTAACTCACCACCTTAAGATTTTAAAAGACAGAGACTATCTGTAACATGTAGTCTGTAATCTAATAAAACTGTTTGTAGTAAAAGAGTAAAAGTTTAAACTGAAAACTTTATTGTTTTAAAAAGATTAATAAAGTCCATTCTTCAAATGGCACAATTTTCAAGATTGTATATGGCGAGGTGACCATTATTAACATACTATATGCAATCCCGGATCCGTGGAATAAATTAAATTGATGTACATTTTATTTTGAGGGCCCTTGTGAAAGTATAAACTATATAATCATCTTGTAAACTGTAAGCTGTTGAACCAGATATGTTGAGAACTTGAAATAGAGCAATTAATCGCATTATGTAATAAAGAGATGTCATCTTTAGTACCGACTAAACTGAGTGCATAAATCAGCAGTCTCACCTTCCCAGTTTCCTTTTATATTAATTGTTTTGGTGTTGTGATTAATTTTCAGCTCGTCACAACGAAGGCAGCCTGTATAATTGGCAGAACCAATTAATGCGGGTTCCCTACGTTATAACACAAGTTAAGATGTTATACGACACTCAGCTAACCAATCCGGTAGAAGTACAAGCACATGGTTTTGTTTACATCAGGCTCCACTTTAGGAGTGAACAAACTGTAGTTGTTCTATTTTGCTTTTCCACTCATAAATATCAATGTAATACAATAAAGTTTCTTCTACTAATAGAGAAAAGATTTTAATCCTTTTTTTATAAACTCCAAAATAATGCGTCAATTCAAGGAGAAGGGTAAATTACATGTAAAGTCAGAAAACACAGGCTACATGAAATGATATTGTGTAGCTACTCTAACCTGTTGAAACATGCAGTGATGTGATTGAACTGTCAATGCTTGAAGTCAATAACACATAATTGATGTGACCCTAATTGGGAACCAGTAATACGGGGAACACTAAATTTAATAACGACCGAGTCAAAGGAGTTTGTAATATGAGTTGTCAAAGGCACATTAAGTGGCAGAATGATGAGGTTCGGTGTTAGAGAGAGAGAGAGAGAGAGAGATAGAGAGAGAGAGAACCAATCTCTAATGGTGTGAAAGTGTTTCAACTACCCACTGAGGGTGTGTTGCAGGTTAATGAAACTTCTAACAGTGTGTGTGTGTGTGTGTGTGTGTGTGTGTGTGTGTGTGTGTGCGTGTTAGTTAATTACAGGGTTGTAATTGGTGTCGGGGGACAACTTTGTGCTACAATATGAATCTGTAACGACTACTACTACTTGCTACAAAAGTCGTAGTTCATTCTGTAATTAGCAAAACTAATTATAACATTTCTGCTTAGATTTTATTCATGATAACTTTACTTACAATTTTCGATTTTACTTAACAACAATTCTAATCTGACCCAGATGACGATCTTCGGGTTATCAGACGAACCAAGCTAAAGAAAATCTTAACTAATACTTTTTATTGTCCTCTCTGTTTTTACTGTAAAGTTTTTCACCCTCTCTACGGTCCAATTTATGCGATTTTGTAAGTCGTCACTTTTTGGAAAGCATCGTCTTTATGAAATCCTTCCATCTACTTTTCATAGTTTCATTTTTATTATTTTTATGTTACCCAACATTGTAAACGTATCCCGCAATACCTAATTAGAGCCATACAAGGTCCTTATGTAAAGATCAAATTATTAATTGAGACAGAAAGGCTGAGTACAACTCTTAGTCTAGACCCGACCAATTGTGAAGTAAGACGAGGTTGCCCGGTGTCACCTTCTCTTTTCAATTCGTACTATTACGGCATTACAGAACGTCGTACATCTTTCTCGGCTATCCCAGCAGAATCCAGCTGTATTGTGGGTGTGTGTACGTGACACTCACCACGCGAGGCAGTATTACGTATTACGGAACATTCTCGTATATTCGATAGTGTTGTTCGACAAGCTTTTCAATTAGCCCAACGGTGTGTATTTCTACAAAAGCCGTACTGAAGTATCCTCCAGAATTTTAAACTGCTTGTTAAGGACGCATATTATGGAAACCTGCAGACTATAAGTAGCCCACCTGCTGTTTAGTTTTCAGTTTACTTCGGGCGATTACACTGCGTTTTGAGTAGTGTATTAGTAAAACGTGGTTATAGTGCGGAAGTCGTATTAGCATTAAAGGGATAATAGTGACATTATTATGTGTGTGGAAGTTAGTAGTGTTTCGGGGGGAGGGGGGGCTCCGGAGCCGCCGATAGACGAGGGTGGTGGTGGATGGGGATGACGTCACGATCAACCGATCATGTCGTTACTAGTGACGTCACGAACAGCTTCCCTCTTGACCTACCTCAACAACAATGGGGTCATTCTTTTAGTGGGCGTCTATTGTTTCATTGTTTTCTTTTGTTTCTAGTGCCGCCTATTGTTTCAGAGTTGAAACAATAGCCAATAGTTTCAATGAGAACACTGGCTGTTGAGGTAGGTCATGATCGTGAGGTCATCACCACCACCACCCCCCGGTCTATCAGTGTTTCCGGAGCCCTCCCATGTTGTACCGGAGGGGCGTGGCGGGCTGTGCGTGTTTGTGTGTGCGCGCGCGAGCGAGAAATTTTTTGCAAAATATTTCGGTGTAGGTTGCTGTCATCTCGAAGTCAATGCCGTGGTCCAGCTCTGGACGATGCGTCGCTCGTGACTGTCGAGAGAAGACTGAAGGGGTTGACCAATGAGATCTGTTTATATAGACGAACAATCCCCGTCTTGTCCGATTGTCCGAGTATTGAGTGTAACTACCACTGTTTTAGTGACGGCATGTCTTTTTGTGACGTCACTCGCCTATTTCAGTGACGCCATGCTGTTTCAGAGAGATCATGAGCAGCTGATCGTGAGGTTGTTGATCCGGTCAGTTGATTGACACGTGTTTTCATGTTTCAGGAGCCTCCCGTGTTGCGCTGTCTGTTTGTATGTGTATGCCGGAGATCGGGGTCGGTGCCAGGCTCGGGCTCGGTCTTGGGCTCGGGCTCGTGACTGTCAACACAAGACTGAACGGTATAGTGAACGAGCTTTGTTTACACAGACGGAAAATCCCCCTAGTTCTATTAATGAGTGTAAATATTGCACAACATCCTGTCAACACCATACTGTTTCACAACAATATGTTGCAACAGTTCTATCGATTGAAATGTGTCATACTGTGTCACGACGATATAGTACAACAATACATTTCCTGTAGCCGGTCGAGGATTGTGAAATACATGACCTAAACTTTTTGTCATAGTGCATTTTGTAATTAGGGTCATACATATCATTGCGGTAATATCATTTCAAAGTTTAGTAGAATACACTCCGTAGTTTGTATTTGTTGACTACACAATTAATATATTAATATAGAATAATTATTACGATTTACTGTAGCCGTTTTCTGAGATTAAACATTACGCGACAACACAGCTCGTTTTCATTCAAAGGAAATAATCTGTCTAGTGCATTTGTCTGTACAAATGTTAATTTCAATACCATGCTTAGACGCGTGTAATGAAGAAATAGAGACTGCCATATACATGGGGTAAGAAAAAGACAGAAAGGGAGAGGGTGACGCTATGTGTTCGCTTTCGTTAAGGTGAAAGGCAGTCTTTCGCCTTGAGACCGAAGGGTTCTCTGTACGCGCTTTGCGAGCGAGAGAGAGAGAGAGAGAGAGAGAGAGAGAGAGAGAGAGAGAGAGAGAGAGAGAGAGAGAGAGAGAGAGATTACAACAAACTATTGCACGAAATTAAGGCCATGTGGTTCGCACAAGATCGACATATCTATCAGAGGGTTAACGCGTCTTGTGCTATGCTTTCTTTGTATTCTTCTGTGTAATGATTTCATATTTTTTTTTAGAAGTTCAATACTTTTACCGATTAACTTGTTAAATATTGTGCCTTTCATATTTTCCCATTGTGATATTCTGTATTTTGTAGAAAGAGTGAGCCTTTAGGCGTAATTTGTAATTTTGACGAAGTTTATTTAACAATAAATTTGCAACTGTCTTTGACAACGTAGCATATGCAATGTGTGGCATGTCTCTCTCTCTGGTTACCCTATTTTTTACAAAAACCCTACTTCATCGGCTCACACACACACACACACACACACACACACACACACACACACACACACACACATGCACACAGACTCGCTTTCCCCTCGAGTATGCTATTAACAAGCTCACCGCTCTGGAGTAGGGACGGCGCGTGTCTTTGAGGGCGCACGCTCTCTCTCTCTCTCTCTCTCTCTCTCTCTCTCTCGCGCGCGCGCTCACTCTCTCACACGCTTTCTCTCTCGCAAATTGTCTAACGTGTTACTTAATTTTCTATGAGTTAGAACAGTTCTGAGCACGTCTTAAAAATCGTTTATCGAAGAATCCGAATGAATTGTGCTAGTCTTATTCATACAGCTCTGCCTTGGTATTCGATGCATTCTTCTGGCGACATACGGTACAGTATTACATTTGAAGTGCGCAAATTTATGTAGGGGATGATTTGTCGTTGTCATGGCATCTAGACGTTGTCATGTATATGATGTTCTACTATTCTGAATGTAATATCTTCAAATAAATACACTGCAAGTAGGTTTATTTTCACCTGACGTACGTTTCACAGAAACTATTCTGTAACGTCAGAGATTTGTTTGAATTGTAATTGAATGTTTCACTTACAATACAGCTAACGGATAATCGAGATTACTTCGATTCATTTTCGGTTGTTTTAATGTTTATGTAGTGGCTACGTATTATATATTTAGTGTTCCTTCTTTATTCTAATATATGTATGATTTTTACTTAAATCTTTTTTTTAATAAATTGCTGTTTATTGCTTAATTATTTTTATTACTTATTTGTTACTGATTTAAATGTTGCTATTCCAATTATCCGTTTTTTACGCACTTTACTTTGCAAGACATTAAGTATTGTTTCAACATCTGTTTATGTTATTTCCAATCCTCACAGAAATACACACGCACACACGCGCACACACACACTTCAGACATGTATAGCTAATGTCACGTCTCAGTTTACGTCTGTGTAATTGAATATAATGAAGATAGTTTGTAGAATTAGGCACATGCGTCTGGTTTAAGGGAAAGAGGGTGTGAGAGACATACATACAGAGAAGACTATGAAATTTTAAAAGTAGTAAATCACTTACTACAATTAACGTAAGACACAATTTCAGGATTATGATTATTTTGCAACTATTGTACATAATAGATATTTCTTAACTTTGTTTCCTGTCGTATTCAGCGAGTTAATTAAGATTGACTACATGCATATGAAACAGTTCTTCGTCCACCCCCCGCGCGATAGATGTGAATCATGTTGGCCATATGGTGAGGGGAGGCGTACGCTCGCGTTTATATATATTGTGATTAAACGCTCAGCTCTTACGTTGTCTCTTACGGTCGCGGGATTCTCGTTCTTTCTGCCCCAACGTTGCCGGCGTCAATTTGTGATTAAACGAGTACGAGCGTCTCGTTATTTTCACACAATGTAAGCCTATTCGTTGCTATGGACGGGTATGTTCCCCTGTCTTTACTCTCTTCTGTCGTTTTAATTTACTTCAATTATTTAAATATCTGAGATATTTGGAGTTGTGGGATATAGTAATTTAATTAACTAATATTAACTTATCTCTCTAAGAAAAATATCAGTGTTAGTGTACTTGAAACTTAAATAATTAATGTGTTATTCTGTAATTTCGTTCAACCCTATTCTACCTTGAAGAGAATTATGTATAATTTTGTATTTTAACGCTCTTCTCTTTGGTGTCGGAGAATTCCGCTATAAGCGCTGTAGTACCGGGGCAACGAAACTTAGAGGTTAATTCACTGTTTACGTTAACCAATTATTCTATACTTAGTCAGTTACTTTTTTATTCCCAACTCATTAACTAATACTCCAAATGACAAGATTTTGCAACTATACAAAGGTTCTTTATTTGTTTACTTCTTCAACATTGAATAAAATATGTCCCAATTGGCATATACAAAGGCTATAGATTGCGTGAATCGATTATTGATTAGTCCGATACTTTATTTAGATTCGGTTATATAATGTATTTTAGTTTTTAATTAATTTAATTCAGGGTGTGAAGGTTCTTGTAACTGTGGGGAAGATTAAAAATACATAGATAAGAATCCAAGATTTACAAATTTGAAGTGTTGTGTAGTTAATATGATTTATACAATAATAATTTACCAGACTAGAACGAAGCGAATCGTGTGGGCTGTTGGTTGATAACTTCACTGTTCTGGATGACTATGTTGTACGATTTTCTTTCTTCGGATGTTAATAAAATGGAATTCTTGTCCTTTTCACCTCGGAAATACAGCTCCCTGGGTCGATTTACTGCCAGACTGATGTTCCTTCTGCAATTTCTGGATCCAAATACGTTCTTCTCTCGTTTGGAGCAATTTGTGATGTCCCGTGTATTTGAAAGGTTATGAGTTCCAATGTAGTGTATATTATTGGTTGTGATACAGTTAACTCTTTATATTGGGTTTAATATATCATCAATTCCCTTCGGATATGGGACAATTCAAGTCCTTCCTTGTAGAACCCAGTTATTTATTTTTTAATGAAGAAATTTGTGTTAGTGGTTGAAATCACAATCAGAATGATCAATATTGCACACCACTATATAAAAATTATTTATATTTATTATTTATTTATAATTATTATTATAATTTATAATTATAATTTATAATTATTATAATTTATAATTATTATAATTTATAATTATTATAATTTATAATTATTATAATTTATAATTATTATAATTTATAATTATTATTTATTTTTTATTGTGATATCATACTATAGCCTCGTTTGATTAAACTGTACTGGCAATAGTCAAGAATATTATCATTAAAATTTTATGTTTTATAAGAGGATCAAATAATTTAGAATATTCCGATTATATTAGACATTTCTTAGATTTTTTTAATCTCATCACATTCAGATCATAAAAAGCAATAATTGAAAATCAACAACTTCTTCATTTCCTGTAGTCCATAGCAACCCATTCTTTTTCTTCCTTCTCCATGTTTTGTATATAGTGTTTATTTCATATATTTTTTGTTTATTCCTTATTAATTTGCTATCATATCGGAATATAACTTTACCGATAGTTGGTTTATTATTTTCTACATATATTCTGCTGGTTTTTTGATATGAGCCTGTTTCTTTTATATTTACTACATTTTTCGATATCAAACGTTATCAATCGATATCATGGCATTGTGACATTATCATAATTTGTATAAATTGAGATGGTTTATTATATATCATTACTAATTTAATGTTTTTTCCTAGCTCTTCGAACCGTATTCATTAATTATTATTAACTTACGTACCTAACCTTTATGTTATGAGTGGTTATATAGTGTTATTGGCTGTTAGGCCTTTTATTGTATACGGACCTACCTTTGTTTATAACTGGTGAACAACTATAGCCCTTTTACATAAATTCATACATATAATCAAATCTTAACTATTAACATTTACATAAACAATTATTCTTTTCATATCTAATGACAATTTTATCTTGATCTATGGATCACATATAAGAAAATTGAAATCTATTAACGCTAACTATCTGCTTCCCACATCATTCTATAACAGTAATTGAATAATACATCTTGTTTCATTACCTTCCATTAACTCAACAAGTAATTGGTATAACATAACATAAACTTTATCATAACATTCGTTGTCACAAAATAATATCATTGAATTCAGAATCCTTATTTGCTATTGCTATAAGGTAAATTATTGTTTCATTTTTGTTTACTTTCATGGTCGTTTACTTTGACAATTTCTGTACTATTCTACTTCTTACATTTCTCATCAGTATCATATTGATTTACTTTTCACTGAACATAGATCATTAACTATTGTCTAATTTACAGGTTTGTTTATTCTCGTTATTTCTACCTTGCATCCTTATTTATCTTTATCTATAATTATAAATGTAATTATTAGACTTTTGTTTTATCATGGGGTTAGATATTGACTTGCTTATTATTTTGTTAATATAATATTTATGTAACATGGATGACAGCATTTCTGTTGCGTTAATATATATTTATTTTTTTTACCGCATTGTCGTTTTGTTAACTTAAATTATTTTATTGAAGATACGATCATCAATATCTAATGACAGAGTATCAAATCTAGCTATACTTTTGACATAATGCACGTTTTGTGATCATCGATTGCTGTTTATTGCTTAATTATTATTATTACTTATTTGTTAAGTGTTTCTTCTATTCTTCTAATACATGTATGATTTTAAATAATTCATCTTCTTTTGTTTTTATTTGTAAAACTCGCTGTTTATTTCTTAATAATTTAATTATTCATTACATTTTTAAAATTTGTTTTATCTTTTCAGTTAAAGGAGGTTGGTACTACGTTAGTAAAACGTACTAACAGGGTAAACCCTTTCAACGGGGATAAATTTTGTGTTGTCGTGCGATTCTATTGTTCGTTTCTTGGGCTGGCCACCTTTTATATCAATGTCAAAGTGTTGAAGAGAAGGGCTCAGTCTTTCATTGACCGCGCTCGAAGCAACATCTCACGGACCGGGTTTAAATGCTTATTTAGTTACGGGGTGTTGTGCAATCGTATCACTATGAACAAGATATCCCTCATTAGTAGGACACGAGGGGGATTGTTTGTCTATATAAAACAGACCTCGTTGGTCAACCCCTTCAGTCTTCTCTCAGCACTCGTGAGCGACAAATCGTCCACAGCTGGACCACGGCATCGACCTCGCGATGACCGCAACCTACACCGAAATATTTTGCAAACAAATCGCACACACACACACACACAGCCTGCCCCGCCTTCTCGCTACAACATGGAGGGTTCCGGAAACACCGATGGACCGGGGTGGTGGTGATG
The DNA here is from genome assembly GCA_034769895.1 of Magicicada septendecula. Taxonomy (NCBI): domain Eukaryota; kingdom Metazoa; phylum Arthropoda; class Insecta; order Hemiptera; family Cicadidae; genus Magicicada; species Magicicada septendecula. The sequence continues at coordinate 3,723,301 of CM068371.1, forward strand.
ACCTCGCCATCGTGACCTACCTCAACAGCCAGTGTTGTCATTGAAACAATAGGATATTGTTTCAACACCGAAACAATAGGCGGCACTAGAAAACAAAAGAAAAAACAATGAAACAATTGTTTCAACACTGAAACAATAGACGCCCACTAAAATAATGATCCCATTGTTGTTGAAGTAGGTCAAGAGGGCAGCTGTTCGTGACGTCACTAGTAACGCTATGATCGTGACGTCATCCCCCTCCACCACCACCTTTGCCCATCGGTGGCGCCGGACCCCCCCCCAACACACTACTGAAGTTTAACATGAATTGTTATACGTGAATAACCTTTTTGAATAACTTCATGATCAAAATTATGCTACTAACATAAATTAAAGGCAGTTTTCCGCAGATAAGGCGGTTCTTCTTTCAAGCTGGTATCTTTAAAAATAAAAAAGTTATTTCAGTTTTGTGAAGTATATAAAATGTACTGATGATAATCAAACCTGCTTATTAATGACTTCATTGTTGTCTTGTAATTTGTTTTCCACTGTACAGTACAACGATCAAGGAGACCGTCGTAACAATATATAGGCCTACAGACGATGTCATACACAATTGGAAGATTCACTGTGACGATTTAAAAAAAATGTTTAAATAGCACAAATTAAATTTTTGTTCTTATAACAGGTAAGAGTATTATCCACCCCTTATCTCTACCTAGATTTATGCATCAAGGTGCTGTGACGATTTCATTAATAAAAAAATATGTTAATTAATTAAGTTGATAATGTATAAGCTGAGAAATTTTAAATTCTTAATAAAATCTCACATTTTAAACTAAATCTTATTGCGATCATTAAATAATAACAATATTTAATATAAAGTCTAATAATAAAATAAAAGGGAATGGAATTGTACAGAAAGGGTAAAGCTTCTTAATTAATCCTGCATAAACAGGCACTGACCAGAATTAACTTGTTTTCTGACCCCTAAATAAACTAAGTAGTATTGTAAATTTGTTATTATTTAAATAATTAAATAAGACCACTGTTACGTAGTTTGATAACTTCTGTAACTAAGAATATCTCTAGATAATTATTTAATCAAACTTTAGTCCTTTAATTAAATTAGAAACACGGAACTACTTTTATGTTGCCTAGTAATTGTCTTGAGGTTACTACTCTCCCCCTTAACTATTTCTACCACTTGCAATGGAGCGCTCACGCCGTAAGCAGCGTAAAGCGTTGTTTCGCTACGTGTATATAAAAATGTGAAAGGGTTGATTCAATGACTACTTAAATAAGTAAATTTGTGCGGTGATGACATCTCTCTCTATTATCAAATAACAAACTATGTAATTTGTACAGTACTACAAACAAGAAGGTGATATTCAACTAATCTATAATCATGTGAAGTGTATAACAGTGAAACAAACTTTCTATTTATTTATTCTAACTACAAGAATTACTAAGAATTACTACAGTCGTCTGAGATGAGTGTACCACACCCGGAATGATTTGACATACTTCAGGAACTTCACCGTCACAGGATGGTAAGGTAACGACAGACCTTCAGGAAACACCCGGAGGACCGAAGAACCAATTCTGCAGCAACTTCAGGAAACACACAGGTGACATGGAGGCTTGTCTTCCATGGTTAAGAGTTACAAAAATTATAATCCACAAAAGACAATTTAACTTATCATATTAAAGACTTTAAAACTTCTGTTTTAAATGTAATAACATTAAAGACTTTAAAAGACAGACATTATATGTAACATGTAGTCTGAAATCTAATAACACTGGTTATAGCAAAAGAGTAAAAGTTTAAACTAAAAGTTTTGTTGTTTTAAAAGATTAATAAAAACCATTCTTCAAATGGTTAAATTTTCAATATTGTACATGGCAAGGTGACCATTATTCATTTAATATATTCAATCCCGGATCCGTGGAATAAATAAGATAGATGTACATCATATTTTGAGGGCCCTTTGTAAAGGAGTAATATCTATAGATAATCATATAGTAAACTATATTGTTTGAGAACTTTCAATAGAGAACTTAATCACCAAATGTAATAAAGAGATGTCATCTGAGTACCGAGTAAACTGAGTGCATAAATCAACAGTCTCCCCTTCCTAATATCCTGCTATAAGAATTGTTTTATTTGTTGTGATTATTTTCAGCTCGTCACAACTAAGGCAGCCTGTATAATTGGCAGATCCAATTATTGCGGGTTCCCTAAGTTATAACACAAGAGAAGATGTTATAAATTGCGCCACTCTGCTGCTCTGCTGCTATTTTGCTAATTTTGCTAATTTTGCGTAAGAGAAAGAAAGAAGTAATTGTGTCCCGATTTCCCACACACACAAGCTGTTGATCTATTCACTCATGTATTTTAATATGTGTCAGAATTTGAAATAAGATAAAAATAATAATTAATATTATAGTAATATAGTATAGATAACTTTATTTGTAAATATAATATGTGTAAAGTAATATTAACATATAATCCCATGTAAACAAACCATGTAGGTTCTTGTTAAAAGTCTCATTCATCAACGTGTCGGTTTGTCAACAAACTCAGACCTGTAAATATCCTGTTCTCACCTGTACGGAATTGTATTTGCCACCCTCTGCAAAGTCGAGATAGACAATACCCCACCTCCTCTACTTGTTTATTGTTATAACTAGTGTGTGTCGTCTTGTGCCTAGTAACCATGTATCTCCCCTTTGTTGAAAATTAAATCGAATTAAATAAAACAAGTGTACTAATTAATTTTATGGAATGATGCTTTCCTAAGTAAATAAACGAGTTCGAAACAAAAAAGAAACCGTCTCTTAAATCAGACCAAAGTAATAATAATAAATAATAAGTCATTTAAAAATAAAAAGTTTAATAATATCGTAAATTATTATAACACGTTAGTATAATTATAATTATAAAAGTGTATTAGTGAGATAAGTAAAAAAAATTAATAATAAAAGTATATGTGTGAATAATAATACAAGTAACGTTGCATAATGTAAACACCCGGTTGTGTCCTGCTTGAAAATAATTCCCTAGCCGCCAGCTATTGTTAAATTGAACAATAGAGATATACTCTCCCTCGAGTTAACTCCCCCTTTGTACGCATAAACGATGCCTTTGTTTGAAGAAAACTAGTTTGACCCACATTCCAGCGTAACAGCTGATCGTTGAAAGTAAAGTGTTTGTCCCCTCTTGTTTAGTGTGTTACAGTTGATTGTTTAGAAGTGAATAAAGATTCCCCTTCGTGACGTTCCGCTTATCTCAGTAAAGTAAGCAACTAGAATTAGAAATAATCTAAGGTTGAGTATGGGATCCTCTTTAGATTACATTAGAAGTAAGTCTATGGTATATAATCAAGAAAGAATTATATACATGTAATGTAACAAGTCGCAACGGCGCCGGCTGAAAAGGATAATGATGAGGCAGAAAGGTGCCAAGAGATCATTAAAAGAGTGAGTGCTGAAAGCTAACTTGTAGAGTTAGAGTAAGCTGATGTCAGTCGGGCCACGATATTGTGAGTTACTGAAATTAGGGAAATTAGTATTAAGGATTAAAATTAAGTTAGATTTTAAGAAAGAGAAATAAAAAAGAAACAGTGTATTAATAATAAGTAAGAGTAATAATAGAGAAATTACACACAGAAATCCCCAAACATACTCCCGGTACATTCCTGAACAAATAAACCGGAGTCTGTGGCTTAAGCGGCGGAGCATGTGACGATTTCATTAATAAAAAAATATGTTAATTAATTAAGTTGATAATGTATAAGCTGAGAAATTTTAAATTCTTAATAAAATCTCACATTTTAAACTAAATCTTATTGCGATCATTAAATAATAACAATATTTAATATAAAGTCTAATAATAAAATAAAAGGGAATGGAATTGTACAGAAAGGGTAAAGCTTGTTAATTAATCCTGCATAAACAGGCACTGACCAGAATTAACTTGTTTTCTGACCCCTAAATAAACTAAGTAGTATTGTAAATTTGTTATTATTTAAATAATTAAATAAGACCACTGTTACGTAGTTTGATAACTTCTGTAACTAAGAATATCTCTAGTTAATTATTTAATCAAACTTTAGTCCTTTAATTAAATTAGAAACACGGAACTACTTTTATGTTGCCTAGTAATTGTCTTGAGGTTACTACTCTCCCCCTTAACTATTTCTACCACTTGCAATGGAGCGCTCACGCCGTAAGCAGCGTAAAGCGTTGTTTCGCTACGTGTATATAAAAATGTGAAAGGGTTGATTCAATGACTACTTAAATAAGTAAATTTGTGCGGTGATGACATCTCTCTCTATTATCAAATAACAAACTATGTAATTTGTACAGTACTACAAACAAGAAGGTGATATTCAACTAATCTATAATCATGTGAAGTGTATAACAGTGAAACAAACTTTCTATTTATTTATTCTAACTACAAGAATTACTAAGAATTACTACAGTCGTCTGAGATGAGTGTACCACACCCGGAATGATTTGACATACTTCAGGAACTTCACCGTCACAGGATGGTAAGGTAACGACAGACCTTCAGGAAACACCCGGAGGACCGAAGAACCAATTCTGCAGCAACTTCAGGAAACACACAGGTGACATGGAGGCTTGTCTTCCATGGTTAAGAGTTACAGAAATTATAATCCACAAAAGACAATTTAACTTATCATATTAAAGACTTTAAAACTTCTGTTTTAAATGTAATAACATTAAAGACTTTAAAAGACAGACATTATATGTAACATGTAGTCTGAAATCTAATAACACTGGTTATAGCAAAAGAGTAAAAGTTTAAACTAAAAGTTTTGTTGTTTTAAAAGATTAATAAAAACCATTCTTCAAATGGTTAAATTTTCAATATTGTACATGGCAAGGTGACCATTACCACCTTAATATAATCAAGGGTTATTTAATATATTCAATCCCGTATCCGTGGAATAAATAAAATAGATGTACATCATATATTGAGGGCCCTTTGTAAAGGAGTAATATCTATAGATAATCATATAGTAAACTATATTGTTTGAGAACTTTCAATAGAGAACTTAATCACCAAATATAATAAAGAGATGTCATCTGAGTACCGAGTAAACTGAGTGCATAAATCAACAGTCTCCCCTTCCTAATATCCTGCTATAAGAATTGTTTTATTTGTTGTGATTATTTTCAGCTCGTCACAACTAAGGCAGCCTGTATAATTGGCAGATCCAATTATTGCGGGTTCCCTAAGTTATGACACAAGAGAAGATGTTATAGAGCAAATTGTCCAGTACGAACACGCAAAGTACGATGTCATTAAGCTAAAAATAATAATTCCGTTAATTAAATAAAAGACGTACTAAATAAAAAAGGAAATTCCTAATTCATACCCAAAAAATAGCATAAAATATTACTATTTAATTAATGAATAATTAATAGTACTAAAGAACGAACTACTTTCTCTGCGCGTAAAACCGCGCCAGCTTTCAAACAAAATATCGGTATGGAGAACCATACATGACTTCCATATTCTAAGATTTATATTTAAAATCATTTTCAGCCAAACAGCCAGGCTGTGTCTTACCTGCCTTTTTATTGCTGTATTAAATGAAAAATATTATATTACATTAAAATGAAAAAATTATAATTTTATTGCCTGGCAACAAAATTATTTTATTTTTAACAATTACCATTGTTTCAAAAAGTTTAAATAAATTTTCAAGTACTTTACTCTTGTTAAAACGTAAAAGGTTGCAGGTAAACTACCCCTTCCCCTTAACCGATCTTCACCAAAATAGAAAGTCATTGAGACCTCCACAATTCAGGGACGTATGCAGAAAATTATTTGATTCTGTTTGAATTTGCGGCTGTTATCGTTTGCCATAGAAAATACGCTTGATAAAAAAACGTTGCTGGTAAACTACCTCTTCCCCTTAACCGATCTTCACCAAAAACAACAGGTCTTGAGTACTCTACAAATCAGGGCTGTATGCAAAATATTATTTGATTCTGTTTGAATTTGCGGCTGTTATCGTTTGCCAAAAAAATACACTTGTTAAAAAAACGTTGCCGGTAAACTACCCCTTTCCCTCAACCGATCTTCACCAAAAACAAAAGGTCTTGAGAACTCTACAATTTAGGGCTGTATGCAAATAATCTTTTGATTCTGTTTGAATTTGCGGCTGTTATCGTTTGCCATAAGAAATACCCTTGTTAAAACATAAAACGTTACTGGTAAACTACCCCTTTCCCTTAACCGATCTTCACCAAAATCAACAGATCGTGAGAACTCTACAATTCAGGGCTGTATGCGAAACATTATTTGATTCTGTTTGAATTTGCGGCTGTTATCGTTTGCCAAAGAAAATACACTTGTTAAAAAAACGTTGCCGGTAAACTACCCCTTTCCCTCAACCGATCTTCACCAAAAACAATAGGTCGCGAGTACTCTGCAAATCAGGGCTGCATGCAAAAAATTATTTGATTCTGTTTGAATTTGCGGCAGTTATCGTTTGCCATAGAAAAAAATCTACAGACAGACACACAGACAGACACACACACAGACAGACAGACAGACAGACAGACAGACAGACAGACACACACACAGACACTTTTCGGAAAACGACTTTTTTTCATGTTTGAGTGTAGTAGAATCAGAATCTGCAATAATCTCGAACACGATTTTTTTGCCATCACCATACTTCCATTCCTTAAGGAATATGGAAGTAAAATTACCCTTGATAAAAAACCGTTGCAGGTAAACTACCCATTTCCCTTAACCGATCTTCACCAAAAACGATAAGTCTTGAGAACTCTACAATTCAGTGTTGTATGTAAAATATTATATGATTTTGTTTGAATTTCCGGCTGTTATCGTTTGCCATACAAAATACCCTTGATAAAACAAAAAACGTGGCAGGTAAACTACCCCTTTCCCTTAAACGATCTTCACCAAAAACAATAGGTCTTTAGTAATCAAGGAACCAGGGCTGTATGCAAAAACTTATTTGATTCTGTTTTAATTTGCGGCTCTTATCGTTTGCCATAATAAATACCCTTTTAAAACATAAAACGTTGCCGGTAAACTACCCCTTTTCCTTGACCGATCTTCACCAAAACCAAAAGGTCTTGAGAACTCTACAAATCAGGGCAGTATGCAAAACATTATTTGATTATGTTGAATTTGCGGCACTTATCGTTTGCCATACAAAATACCCTTGATAAAACAAAAAACGTGGCTGGTAAACTACCCCTTTCCCTTAACCGATCTGCACCAAAATCAACAGATCTTGAGAACTCTACAATTCAGGGCTGTATGGGAAACATTATTTGATTCTGTTTGAATTTGCGGCTGTTATCGTTTGCCAAACAAACAAAATTACCCTTGATAAAAAAAAAACCGTTGCCGGTAAACTACCCCTTTCCCTTAACCGATCTTCACCAAAAACAATAAGTCGCGAGTTCTCTGCAAACCAGGGCTGTATGCAAAACATTATTTGATTCTGTTTGAATTTGCGGCTGTTATCGTTTGCCATAGGAAATACCCTTGTTAAAAAAACGTTGCAGGTAAACTACCCCTTTCCGTCAACCGAACTTCACCAAAAACATTAGGTCTTGAGAACTCTACAATTTAGGGCTGTTTGCAAATAATCTTTTGATTCTGTTTGAATTTGCGGCTGTTATCGTTTGCCATAGGAAATTCCCTTGTTAAAACATAAAACATTACAGGTAAATTACCCCTTTCCCTTAACCGATCTTCACCAAAATCAACAGATCTTGAGAACACTACAATCCAGGGCTGTATGCAAAACATTATTTGATTCTGTTTGAATTTGCGGCTGTTATCGTTTGCCAAACAAACAAAATTACCCTTGCTAAAAAAAAAACCGTTGCAGGTAAACTACCCCTTTCCCTCAACCGATCTTCACCAAAAAAAATACGTTGCGAGTCCTCTGTAAATCAGGGCGGCATGCAAAAAATTATTTGATTCTGTTTGAATTTGCGGCAGTTATCGTTTGCCATAGAAAAAAAATCTACAGACACACACAGACAGACAGACACACAGACAGACAGACAGACAGACAGACACACACACACACACACACACACACACACACAGACACTTTTCGGAAAACGACTTTTTTTCATGTTTTGAGTGTAGTAGAATCAGAATCTGCAATAATCTCGAACACGATTTTTTTTGCCATCACCATACTTCCATTCCTTAAGGAATATGGAAGTAAATATGCAAACAATCTTTTGATTCTCTTTGAATTTGCGGCTGTTATCGTTTGCCATAGAAAATACCTTTATTAAAAAAACGTTGCTGGTAAACTACCCCTTTCCCTCAACCGAACTTCACCAAAAACAATAGATCTTGAGAACTCTACAATTTAGGGCTCTATGCAAATAATCTTTTGATTCTGTTTGAATTTGCGGCTGTTATCGTTTGCCATAGGAAATACCCTTGTTAAAACATAAAACGTTACAGGTAAACTACCCCTTTCCCTTAACCGATCTTCACCAAAATCAACAGATCTTGAGAACTCTACAATTCAGGGCTGTATGCGAAACATTATTTGATTCTGTTTGAATTTGCGGCTATTATCGTTTGCCAAACAAACAAAATTACCCTTGCTAAAAAAAAACCGTTGCTGGTAAACTACCCCTTTCCCTCAACCGATCTTCACCAAAAACAATAGGTCGCGAGTACTCTGCAAATCAGGGCTGCATGCAAAAAATTGTTTGATTCTGTTTGAATTTGCGGCAGTTATCGTTTGCCATAGAAAAAAAATCTACAGACACACAGACAGACAGACAGACAGACACACAGACAGACACACAGACAGACAGACACACACACACACACTTTTCGGAAAACGAATTTTTTTCATGTTTTGAGTGTAGTAGAATCAGAATCTGCAATAATCTCGAACACGATTCTTTTTTGCCATCACCATACTTCCATTCCTTAAGGAATATGTAAGTAATTACCCTTGCTAAAAAAAAACCGTTGCAGGTAAACTACCCCTTTCCCTCAACCGATCTTCACCAAAAACAATAGGTCGCGAGTACTCTGCAAATCAGGGCTGTATGCAAAAAATTATTTGATTCTGTTTGAATTTGCGGCAGTTATCGTTTGCCATAGAAAAAAAATCTACAGACAGACAGACAGACAGACACACACACACACTTTTCGGAAAACGACTTTTTTTCATGTTTTGAGTGTAGTAGAATCAGAATCTGCAATAATCTCGAACACGATTTTTTTTGCCATCATCATACTTCCATTCCTTAAGGAATATGGAAGTAAATCACCATACTTCCATTCCTTAAGGAATATGGAAGTAAAATCTACAGACACACACACACACACAGACACACACACACAGACACTTTTCGGAAAACGACTATTTTTCATGTTTTGAGTGTAGTACAATCAGAATCTGCAATAATCTCGAACAAGGTTTTTTTTTACCATCACCATACTTCCATTCCTTAAGGAATATGAAAGTAAAATACCCCCGATAAAAAAACGTTGCAGGTAAACTACCCCTTCCCCTTAACCGATCTTCACCAAAACCAATAGGTCTTGAGAACTCTATAATTCAGGGCTGTATGCAAAAGAGTAGTTGATTCTGTTTGAATTTGCGGCTGTTATCGTTTGCCATAGAAACAAATTACACTTGTTTAAAAAAAACCGTTGCTGGTAAAGTACCCCTTTCCCTTAACCGATCTTCACCAAAATCAATAGGTCTTGAGTACTCTACTGAGCAGGGCTGTATGCAAAACATTATTTGATTCAGTTTGAATTTACGGCTCTTATCGATTGCCATAGAAAATACCCTTTTAAAACATAAAACGTAGCAGGTAAACTACCCCTTTCCCTTAACCGATTTTCACCTAAAACAATAGGTCTTGTGTACTCTACAATTTAGGGCTGTATGAAAAAAAAATTTGATTCTGTTTGAATTTGCGGCAGTTATCGTTTGCCATAGAAAAAAATACGCTTGATAAAAAATGTTGCAGGTAAACTACCCTTTCCCCTCAACCGATCTTCACCAAAAACAATAGGTCTTGAGTACTCTACAAATCAGGGCAGTATGCAGAAAATTATTTGATTCTGTTTGAATTTGCGGCTGTTATCGTTTGCCATAGAAAATACCCTTGTTAAAAAAACGTTGTAGGTAAACTACCCCTTTCTCTTAACCGATCTTCACCAAAAAACAATAGGTCTTGAGAACTCTACAACTCAGAGCTGTATGCGAAACATTATTTGATTCTGTTTGAATTTGCGGCTATTATCGTTTGCCAAAAAAAAAATTTCCCTTGATAAAAAAAACCGTTGCAGGTAAACTAACCCTTCCCCTCAACTGATCTTCACCAAAAACAATAGGCCGCGAGTACTCTACAAATAAGGGCTGTTTGCACAAAATTATTTGATTCTGTTTGAATTTGCGGCAGTTATCGTTTGCCATAGAAAATACGCTTGATAAAAAACGTTGCCGGTAAACTACCCCTTCCCCTCAACCGATCTTCACCAAAAACAATAGGTCTTCAGTACTCTACAAATCAGGGCTGTATGCAGAAAATTATTTGATTCTGTTTGAATTTGCGGCTGTTATCGTTTGCCATAGTAAATACCGTTGTTAAAAAAACGTTGTTGGTAAACTACCCCTTTCCCTTAACCGATCTTCACCAAAAACAAAAGGTCTTGAGAAATCTACAATTTAGGGCAATATGCAAAACATTATTTGATTATGTTTGAATTTGCGGCTGTTATCGTTTGCCATATTAAATACCATTGTTAAAACATAAAACGGTACAGGTAAACTACCCCTTTCCCTTAACCGATCTTTACCAAAATCAACAGATCGTGAGAACTCTACAATTCAGGGCTGTATGCAAAACATTATTTGATTTTGTTTGAATTTGCGGCTGTTATCGTTTGCCAAACAAACAAAATTACCCTTGATAAAAAAAAACCGTTGCCGGTAAACTACCCCTTTCCCTCAACCGATCTTCACCAAAAACAATAAGTCGCGAGTACTCTACAAATCAGGGCTGTATGCTAAAAATTATTTGATTCTGTTTGAATTTGCGGCTGTTATCGTTTGCCATAGAAAAAAAATCTACAGACAGACAGACAGACAGACAGACAGACAGACAGACAGACAGACAGATACACACACAGACACTTTTCGGAAAACGACTTTTTTTCATGTTTTGAGTGTAGTAGAATCAGAATCTGCAATAATCTCGAACACAATTTTTTTTGCCATCACCATACTTCCATTCCTTAAGGAATATGGAAGTAAAAACCCCTGGCCGCTAAACTATGCCTCATTCGCCGGAGAAACTTCGACATGTAAAGATGTCGCTAATGTGTTGTCAAATTACACGTAGGTGTATACCGCTTAAAAACTATTCAATCGAGTTAGTAATTATTTTAATTTAACCCAATGTAGCGTTGGGAAATAATAAAGGAAAAATAGTAATGTAGTGAGTGAAGAAATATGTAATATATAAAAAAAAAGAACTTAGCCGACACATCTCTTAACAAACTGTAAGTGGTAAGATATGTTCCTTACCATATTTTAGTGCTGCTAAAATAAGAACTATTAAAATGTAAAATGTGAACAACCGACTCCAGAAGAAGAAAATAACAACAACAACCGTCTGAACTTCTAGTACCAGAATCCAATCGTCATGAACTAAACTACCTTTCGGATTGTTTCGAAATATGATGTACATCTATTTTATTTATTCCACGGATCCGGGATTGAATATATTAAATGAATAATGGTCACCTTGCCATGTACAATATTGAAAATTTAACCATTTGAAGAATGGTTTTTATTAATCTTTTAAAACAACAAAACTTTTAGTTTAAACTTTTACTCTTTTGCTATAACCAGTGTTATTAGATTTCAGACTACATGTTACATATAATGTCTGTCTTTTAAAGTCTTTAATGTTATTACATTTAAAACAGAAGTTTTAAAGTCTTTAATATGATAAGTTAAATTGTCTTTTGTGGATTATAATTTTTGTAACTCTTAACCATGGAAGACAAGCCTCCATGTCACCTGTGTGTTTCCTGAAGTTGCTGCAGAATTGGTTCTTCGGTCCTCCGGGTGTTTCCTGAAGGTCTGTCGTTACCTTACCATCCTGTGACGGTGAAGTTCCTGAAGTATGTCAAATCATTCCGGGTGTGGTACACTCATCTCAGACGACTGTAGTAATTCTTGTAGTTAGAATAAATAAATAGAAAGTTTGTTTCACTGTTATACACTTCACATGATTATAGATTAGTTGAATATCACCTTCTTGTTTGTAGTACTGTACAAATTACATAGTTTGTTATTTGATAATAGAGAGAGATATCATCACCGCACAAATTTACTTATTTAAATAGTCATTGAATCAACCCTTTCACATTTTTATATACACGTAGCGAAACAACGCTTTACGCTGCTTACGGCGTGAGCGCTCCATTGCAAGTGGTAGAAATAGTTAAGGGGGAGAGTAGTAATCTCAACCAAATGGAGCATCAAGAGGAACATTGTATCACACCCAAGAAGACGACTGAAGAAGACCATCACGGACCCCACAGCAAACTCATGTTCTATTCAGGTGATATTAAATCATAACATTTGTAAACATTTGTTTCAACCAAAGAAGTAGCAAAAGAACTGTAAAGAGCTTTTGATAACTTAAAGATTAACATATAAATATTTGTAATCTCTGTAATGATGTAGTAATAACATTACGATGTTTAGATGTAAAGTAATTCTAAAATTTACACCAAACTATTCTTCAAATAATTTGGCTGAAGTTGTGATAAATTAAAATATTGCAAAGTTGAGACCCGGATCCGTGGTACTTGAAATAATACCTAGTTGAATGGTTTTGAGATAAAAAGAGTAAGAAGTAAAAATTTACAAAATATTTAATGCAGAATTTATTAGAATCTTTCTTTTAAAAGTAAAGTAAAGTAAAGTATGAGATATAAATATGATAATAAAGAGATGTTTTTGCTAACATCCAGCGAGTGAATAAATTTATGCAATCCTTGACTAATCCCTAATTAATAATGTTTTATAATTTGTTGGTAAGTAAAGTTTACTAACAACGGCAGCTAGTTTAATTAATAGGTAACAATTGAACTGGTTCCCGACTTTTGTAATATCTTATCCAGGGAGACGTTACATCACCTTTCAAAACATTTTATGATCGCTCACTCTGCAGTTAACAGGTTGTTGTTTGCGGATGACTAGGCTATCCTGTCGAACTCGGAAAGCGGCTTGCAGATGGCTGTACATTCATTGAGTCATGTCTCCAAAGATGTCAGATTACAGATCTTTACATTGAAGACCAAGGTGACGGAGTGTCATGGAGCTGATCCCGTACGAGCTAAATTTTTGTAGATGGTACTGTAGTGGAGTACTGTAGTCTGTAATTCTGAAATCTGTGATGTATTGTTACGGCGGTCTCCTTGATCGTCGTGTGCTACGGTAGAAAACAAATTACAAGACTCCGATGAAGTCACTAAAAGCCAGCTTTAATTGTCACAAATAACACTTTGTAAACAACTCGTACAATAATTGAAGTTAATCTGTCCACACAAATAATAATGTCAACTATAAAGAATTCCGTACTATAATCACTTTTCACTAATACACCACTTGAAACGCACTGTCCGCCGACGTAAGGCTGACTCTAAGCGGCAGCTGTCGTTGTTTAAATAGACAACACAACTATTCCAGAATAATCGATAACACGCGTCAACACTACTCGAAAACACTAGAGCGTAATTGATTGCGGACTTGAACACAGTGCGCCGACCGGTGTGGTCTGGAATAGCCTCGTTTTTTGACGCATATTAAGTGTCACGTACGGACACAAACATTACAACTGGGCTCTGCTGGGATAGCCGAGAAACATATAGAACGTTCTGTAATGGCGTAACACTGTATAATTCTCGACTTGAACCAGAAGTTTGGTTTGTTACACCCTGCTCATGAGATTCACCCACTCCGTACTTTTATCTGCAAATTCGTTCTTGTTTCCGCGTACCTTATCCTGTATTATCTTTTATTCACCCCTTCCCGCAACATTGAGAAATTTAATCTCTCTACCGTCTGTATGTGATTTTCTTCCCGCTTAAGTTATTAGGAACCCATGACTCATTTACATAAAGCAGTGTCGGCACGGCAATCGTCTCTGTGTCTCTTCGGATTTTATGTTGTCGTGTCAGCATATAAAAATACAAATAAGGCTGGTATTTTGTTTTAAGACCCCTGTTGAATCCGTATATAATTTTGCACTCAAAGTAGTTAAATGCTGAGCTCGTTCAATCACTGTACCATCCTTGACTATTTTTGTCTTGACTGAGCCATTTCTCACGGAATACTACTAATTTTGTTATGAGTTTTTCGGTTTGTCGGTCTGTAAGGCCGTGGTTAAGGTAAGTGGCCGTAGCTTGTAGCTAATGGAGGCACCTGTGTGGTAGCAGCCCCCGGAGTGACTCCTCCGATGACGGCAAGAATCGAACTCTCTTAAGGGTTAAGTGTATTCAAGGTCTTGTGTTGGGTGGTATGCCCTTATTTTGTTTGATTGGAGGAGAGGATCTCAGCAAGTGAGGTGCTCAGCCTAACGAAAGTTTGGTTGGTCTTGTGTCCTGAAACCAGCGGTTACGTGTCCGAGTAACAGGTAGGACACTTTAGGTGTATGCACGAAGTTGTTGTCTGACACCGCCAGCCAATCAGAAGGAAGGCAAACTGTTATTGGTTCGCCACAACTCGCGTTAACCTTAACCACAGTTCAGTGGTCGCATCCCAACAGCTCTGGCAGGATTGTCAGTGTTACTCTGGCAATATGCCACAACAACCAAAACCCGCACAGCAATACAATCCATCGCCACTCCCATCAATAGACCAGTCCGAAGTGTCCGACGCCCCCACTTCATCAACAACCGCCTCATGACTCTTGCGACGAAGAATAACCCCCTTCAGACCGGTTACCAGACCCGACTAATAGGCTAAGCGAAAGCGGCTTTGCCACGCTGAATACAATAAATTAAATTAAAACTGTACTCAACTCCTCCGCTCCGTCCACAAACATCATCTACTCCAACTACGAAATAATAAAATAAAATAAGTAATTCCCACGTAACATAAATATCCAATACAAAACCTACAAAACCTGACCCACGTCGATCCCATGACGCCATTACGAAGCTTCCCGCCATCTTTAATGTCACTCGCTACTCGTCTCTGGTCGCCTATGTATTTCAGTTTGGCACTAAACCCCTTCACCCTGTCCCAGGGGCTTCCACACCATCATCAACTCAGACACACTCTCTTTACTTTCAGGTACCACCGCCTTCTCATCGGCCGGTCTACGCTGGCGTGCGAAACCAACCAGTCAGCAATATAATTAGTAAAATAGTTTACCTTTTTCTTGTCCGTCTGGTGGCCTTTTCTCTATATTTAATTCAACGCGTTTCAGGACATATGCCCCATCATCAGGAATATCCCTTGTTGAAGTTCGTCGATCGTTAAAATATTAAAAACACTGTATATACAATTTTACACATAACACTAAATATAATATAAACATAAAAAACACATAAAATACCCAAATTTGAGACACACGCGATATCGGTGGTGCGCACCACGACATGCTATAGTCGACTGCAGTGTTCATGTTGTTATATGTCGTGCACTATGGACCTTGTTCTGTATTCTTTTTTACAGGTAAACTATTTTACTAATTATATACTATAAGTGGCCTGGATACCGAAAAACATGGATCAATCAGCAATCTTACCCAGACGGCTGAAGGGGGCTTGCCCCCGAACAGCCTCATACTGGCCCCAACAAGGACCAGTCTCGAACAACTCGAAAAAAATTGTCATTGTTTTGCAACCTTCTGCACTCAAGATAGTCATCGAAATCACGGCCGAAACGTTTGCACAAATCAACCATAGACCGTGACCTTCGAGCCCGTCAAGGCGAAATACTCATATCATTGAAGTCGGCCGTGAAAGCCTCAGACAGACTACTGATTTTGTTTTACTTGAAATTGTGTCCCTGTAATTATTACATTATCTTGGTAATATATTCAAGTCTTAGACCACTCTCAAGAAATAAAGAGCAGAATTGAAAAGGCAAGAGCAGTGTACACGAAAATGACCAGTTTATTCAAAAGTCACGATTTAGCAATAAACACAAAGATGAGACTTTTACGCTGCTACGTATCCTGGCAATTAATTGTCTGTTAATTTAGTTTGTTAAGAGTAGGCGCAGCTAGCAGTCGCAGTTATAGTAAGCTTGGATTCCCAAAATTAGTTACATTTGCTGTTTGTTTCAACGTCTCTTGAACGAGATCTCTTCTCTTTACTACTTTCTGAAGCTCCTTCTTCATGAAGTACGGTTTGTTCCCGATTTCGACTTTGTTAACCCGACGTGAAGCCATTTTGGTCTTCTTCTTCTATTAGTGACTAGGCGAATCACACGTTTTGGTCTCAAAGAAGTACTTCCCCTTTACCAACTGTTCTTAGGTCTTTCTATACTTTTTGCAGTAGCGTGGCGTCCATGTAACCGCTGTTGCCGGCGGCAACATTACTGAAAATAAAAGAAAATAATATTCATTATATCAAAGAATAAATATTTTAATTATATTAAAGAATAAATAGTTTAGTTAAAATAATAATTTGAAATCCGAACAATATTAGTAGGGAAACTTGAAGACAAGTTTTCGAACTGCTGGGCATTTGCACTGTCTTGAGTTGCCGGCTCAAACATCGGTAGTGTTTTACTGCGAACGGTCATTGACTTCGTAGTAGTTGTCACTGTACAAACTGTGGAGGGGGGCACACTCTTCCGTCCAATGTGTTGCACGCTGTATAAATCGGCAAAACGCTCAGTTGGCAGCTATGTTCGTTTTCGGAACTGACGTGGAGCAGATACTACGTACCTATTTTGTGTGTTGTTCGTTTAGTCATGTGTTTCTCTGTTTGTCTTTATTATTTTTCAGTCGATTATTTATGATCTGATTTATTCTGGGTAAGTTTAATGATAGTCGGATCCCGTTGTACAGGGACCCTCTTTTTCTCCCAGAGAATGGCAAAAAATGCTACAAACGGAACACTTGGTTCAAGAAAAAATTCAAATTCATTTTTATGTTACGTTTTAGGCCTATCACAACCGGCAACAGGCGTTATGTACCCACGCCTGGCCACTGCTTCTTTGACCAGTAGACTTGTATTTTGCTATACCTCCTTAGGCGACCTGTCGTCTAACATCCAATTACTCTCATAAGCAATGCGTCTGTAAATGTTTTCCGCAATACTATCTTGGATATTAAAAATTTCCAATTCTATGCAAATATCCTCACTGTAGAGTCTATCCCTTCGTGTGCCCCAACAACACTGGCGCAGCCATTCATCATCAGCCGTGGCTCTACAAACCTTGGCGGGTCTTGGCCTGCTCCAACAGTCGATTTCATTCCTCTCTATTGCGTGTCCCGTCTTTCTAGTTTTTTATGTTCAGCTTTCTGAGGTCCTCCTCTATCTGGTCTTTGAATCTACTTAATTACAGTGTGTGTGTGTTATTAGTGTGTAGTTGTAATTGCTGTCGGAGGAAAACTCTTTGTTACTTTATGGCTCTCCAACTACTACAACAACTATTAACTATAGATCCTCTGTAGGTTATTCTGTTATTTGGCAAAAGTAATTTTATTGTTACGACGGTCTCACTGATCGTCGTATGGTACAGTGGAAAACAATATACAGACACCAACGAAATCACTAATTACCAGCGACAATTTACAATACGTAATCAACTCGTAAAATAATCCGAATTAAATTAGTCCGTACGCAATAATAATGTCAAACAATAGAGTTCCACACTAATTATAACACAATAACACTTCGTCGCAATACTTCGACAAACACTCGATCTGCATTACTGAAGATCGCTCAGCGAGCTGATTCACAAAGCCAGTCCAGTCTCTGTCCCTTATATACGTAGCGCACGTGTTCTAAACATTTTCCATTCTTACGGCAGCATGTCGGCTAATGTGTAACTCAAGTGTCCTTCAACAAATGGAACGTACTTGAGAGCGGCCTTCACTGAGGCTAGACCTGCTTGAATAGCAGAAGGACGGGTGAAGGACGCTCTCAGCTGTTTGGTAGAGTTCTCGTTGGAATATTGTAACGTTCTGTTAATATAATCCTCCTTATGTATCCAGTGAATGTGGAAGACCCCACTTCTGAGCGTCAATATGTAATATCAAAACAAATTAGTATCTCTTACTAATAAAGTATAACCAGTTTTATTTTTAAATAGAGGATTATTCATCTGAACCTCAGGGTCAACATACAATTTACATATAGAACAGACAATACAACTTTGATGCATGAGACTGGGTAATACAGTGTTGTTAATGTCTGTTGAATGTTTGTGCGTCCTTTTAAAGTACTATTAACTACAACAAGAAACTCTTATAATTAACAACCATTTTCATAATAGTCCACTAACGCAAGTCACAATTATTATTATTATTTATTTGTTTATTGTTTATTCAGTTATTGTTTTTGTGGTATGATCTCACCAACTTTGCGGGTTTCACAATGGATTCATTCGTTGATTCCGCTCCTGGACACCTGGTTTTTCGCTCTCTCTCTATCAAAACATCACTCCTCTAGGTCCCGGGTTGGTTCTCCTGGTCATCTCAGCTTCCACCGGTCCTCAATTTCTATCAACTCAGCAGTCACTTATCTTAAACGTTCTGGCTTGCAATTCACAATTTTTAACAACAATCTTCTTCACTCAAAACATTAATTTCATTAGTTAAAGGCCATGGCTATAATTTTTATGGGTCACAGGTTCGGTGTACCATTTCTAATTAGTAATATTCTGTTGACCTTTACTTTATTTTTCCTTGGTAACTATATTATTATAAGTTTTATAACGTAAGAGTTTCTATCTTTTAAATTATTTAAACTTGGTTTGATCTCACTGTATGGGCTACATAACTGTTTCATATAGATTATATGTTTCATTCAATGCTCATATTATAATAATGTTTAATCACTTTCCTTATACATGATTTTTTTCTTTTTAAAGTCTAACACTGTTATTTTCACTTTCTAGCACTATCACACAACCTAACTTATATAATTATAGTTTGATTTATTATATTTGTAAAATTTATAACATTCACTGTTTATAGTTCAATGATACAAAACAACTGTCTGAGGCACGCAGACCTCCTCATAGTTTTAATCTAATGCTTATGAACTAACACATGTCTTTTTACTTATTTTCTAAGTTTAACATTTGTACCTTATAATTCTATTAATTAATCATTATTTACATGTTAACGAGTATGTTATGTTTTATGTTTGGTGAAACGACACGTTACAATATAAACACATATTTACATAGGATCACACGAGTAGTCGTGTTTGACAGTGGATAGATTATAGGCTCCTTACATACCAAACGAATCTTGAGTGACACCTATGACAAGGGTTTATATAAACAAGAACAACAGTAAACACTCCTACAGAACAATTATTGAAAATTACAATTTTCTAACACAAACTTAGATAAGTAAGTAAATAAGTAAGAAAAATCAATAAGTAGCACCTAATTGACAATGTTGAATTAAGTAGGATAATACACGTCACCAGTTACAAATAATTTTAACCTCCAGATAATTGAATTCGGACCGCGGTCAGTTGCGACACAATCCTACAAAACCCGGTCAGTTGTAGCCCAGGTCAACATCATCATCAGCCGTGGTTCTACAAACCTTGGTGAGTCTTGTCCTCCTCCAAGAGTAGACTTCATTCTTCCCTCTTGTGTGCCCTGGCTTTCCAGTGTCTTAGGTTCAGCTTTCCGAGGTCCTGTATCTGGTCTTTGAATCTACTTCGGGGTCTTCTCATTTTTCTACTACCCACTGGTACCTGCTAGAAAATATGTTTCGTAGGCTGTCCTTCCTCCATTCTCTCTATATGTCCAACTCATCTTAGCCTCTATATTTTGATTATCCTGACAATGTCCTGCTATTTGTAAAGAGTTCATAATTATAGCGCCTGCGCCACATTCCATTTTCTTGTACTCCTCTCAATATTGTACTTAGAATCAACCTAGAAGTCCTTTCACAGCAACCTAGAAGTCTCTCGGTACTTTTTGTCATTGTCCAGGTTTCTAGAGCACTGTCAGGACTGGCCTGACAAGTGTTTTGTAAAATTTGCATTTCGTGCTTCTTGAGATAAAGCTAGATGCCAGGTGCTTTTTTAATCAATAATATGTTTTATTTGCGAGATATATTCTTCTTCCTATATCAGTGTTGATGCCGTTACTGCTGTTTATCTAGGACCGAAGATATATGAACTCTTTTGTTCTCTATATTTTTTTTGTACTGGCACAGTCATTACCTTATACAATTTTAGTCGAGTCTCTTTTCTTGTTCTTGTCGATAACACTTGACAAATTGAGTCACATACTCTCTGAAATTTAGGCAAATTATGATCAACATTTTAATCCACGTCATAAATGATGTCACACACAAGACACTGGAAATGTGACGCCTGCTACGATCTTGGTCTCAAAACTAAGAAAAAACATCGGTATTGAAAAACATACTGTACATGACTTCCATGTTCTGAGATTTATATTTAAAATCATTTTTGAAATGAAATATTTCCATAGATATTACTTCCTTCTTCAGCCTTGACAACAGCAGTGTGGTCACTAACGTATACCACCTCACGTTAGAGCACTCGATTTTCACTGATGATGGCAGTCAATGGTACTGCCGAAACGTCTAGTTTTGCACAAACATTAGGCCACGGCCAAACAAACAATAGGACTCAAGGCATATTGATTTTGGTGAAGATCGGTTAAGAAGAAGGGGTAGTTTACCAGTAACGTTTTATGATTTAACAAGAGTAAAGTACCTAATTTTTATAAATAAAGTATCCTGAAAAGAAGGTCATAATAATCCACTGTAGAAAGGTAGATGAACTATCTATAAATGAAAATGACTGTTGATGGGGGAGGGGATAATTTTTTATGTGTACTATGTTATCGGCAAAGAAGAAGTTGTTTGTTGTTAAAATTCCTTCCCTGACCGTTTGGCCGTGGCCTAATGTTTGTGCAAAAGTAGACGTTTCGGCAGTACCATCGACTGCCATCATCAGTGAAAATCGAGTGCTCTAACGTGAGGTGGTATACGTTAGTGACCACACTTCTGTTGTTAAGGCTGAAGAAAGAAGTAATATCTATGGAAATATTTCATTTCAAAAATGATTTTAAATATAAATCGGTGTTTCTCAATACCGATGTTATATATATATATATATATATATATATATATATAGTAACATAACAAGATTATGCCTTAGAGTATATCGAATGTAATCATCAAAATTCGTTGTGAATTATGCCTAAACAGAATCTCTCTTATAAAAAAAAAAAATAAAGAAGTATAAAATCAATTTAACAGATAAAGAAATGAAAACAAAATGTAACTATTTAAAAATAGATAATAATGTCAAGGAGTAACAGGTAATAAAAACAAAATGGAATTATCATAATATACAAATACAATGGAAATTGGAAATGAAAACTTATTAATTAAATAGTTTAATGTCAGTGACAAGACAATGACATGACGATGACTATTACACCCAGGAGGGAAGATCGAACGATAGTAAATACGTAAATAGTTTTAATAAATAAAAATATAGTGTATAAATGTTAAAGGAAGTGTATAAATTAGGAAGGAAGTAAAAAAAAACATTTGTTATTGCATAAGCCTATTAAACTATAGGGAGGTCTGCGAACTTCAAGCAGTTATTTTGTGTAATCGCATTACGAACTGAAAGTGATTTAAATATTACAATCAAAATAATATTATACTATAATCACAAACGTTACACAGTTTAATAACGTAAGAATGTGAAAATAACGGTGATTGACGTTAAAATACAGCGTATAGTGAAAGTGAATAGGAAACAGACCTGGTTATAAATGAGCAGTGAATAAAACATATAATTTATATAAAACAACTATATAGATAATATAGTAAGATCAAACAAAGTGTACAATAATTAAAAATAATGGAATAGTGCACTAGAAAGAAATTATATACATCAGTGACTAATAAAAAACAAGATTCAACTGAATCACGTTAATTAAAAAATAAAAAACAAACCTGTGACCCACAAACATGTCATAGCCTAACATGTCTGTTGTTTGTAGATAACAGACTACAAACAAAATAGACTAAATAGACTACAAAGACGAACTAAACACGATAAAATATCTAGCAGAATCTAACGGTTATGACAGAACAATAGTCAGTAAACTCCTACACAAAACACAAAACAAACAACAGACAAAGACAGAAAACAACAAATTCATAACACTAACATACATCAACAAACAAACTGAAAAAATTGCCCACAAATTCAAAAAAGCAGGATGCAGAATCGCTTACAAAACTACTAACAAAACAGAACACACACTATCAAAACGCATGCCCAAAGCACAAAACAAATTCGATCTACCTGGTGTATACAAGCTAAATTGCTCAAATTGCAATAAATTCTACATAGGCCAGACAGGACGTAGCTTCAAACAGAGATACATTGAACACACAAAAGCATTCCACACCACTACAGAATCTACCTTTGCAAACCACCTCATTGAAGCAAACCACACATATAAAAACATCGACAATAACATGAACATTCTACACGTACACACAAAAGGCCGAAAACTAGACACTCTAGAACAATTAGAAATATACAAACACACAAAAACAAATAAAAACGACATCCTAAACGAACAGACACAATTCAAATCGCACGTATTATTCGAACACATCTCACCACACACACACACAGCTTCAATCTTTCGAATAACTATCCCGTCGCCAACAACAAGACGGACAACGCTACCTATGGCAGCCTCTGATGAAGCCTTCTAAAGGTGAAAGCCGGTTTAGGCTGTAAGGTAAAACTTTACGTTTTTACTTATAAAAAACTTAGTGTTCCGAGTCGTCAATACTATAGTGATATTTAGAAGATAAATATCAAGAAATAATCTCTAGACTAAACTACGAATTGGGTGAGATTCATCATGTTAAAATATACCTTTGATCAAACATTATTCAATTCAAAGCACAAGAACAGTGAAATGAAATAACAAAAACACTATAAACATTATGATTATTAATTTTATTTGTTCATTGTAATTTTTTTTAGTCGTTCCTATTAAGGTTGTTTCTTTTGTATGATCCAAAGAACCCTTAACTCAACACATATATACAACATCACTTTACTAAAACAGATTTATAATTATTATATTTTATTTCATATGTATGACTTTAACTGTACATAGATTTTAATAATTTTTTATTAACCCTGAGAAAGAGTTTTCATGTTATCGAACCTAAAGGAGCTACTAACTGAATAGAAGGACATTGTATGTTAGTGAATCTCAATATATGTTAAAGAGAAAAGAATAATAAAATTTATTGAAATTAAGACAAGACAGAATAAAAGAGTTCAAATTTTTTATTTCACGTAGTTAGAAAATAATTAATGTAACATAATTTGGCACCAACTACCTGGGGTTACAGGATATAGTTACATTGATAAAAGGTAAGAATAAGACTTATAAGACTTATTATAATACTATAAAACAAAAGTAACAATAGAGATAATAGATGAGCTAACAATATCTCTAACATCGGTTTATAGCGTCTGTCGTCGCTGTCCGATTTCCAGACTTTCTCTTCAATATTGTTTATCCTGACAATATTCTTCTTTCACATTCCTCGCACTTGGAGCTTTCTAGATACTCTTTCCCATGATCGTCTGGGTCTTCCCCTCTTCCTCTTCTCCGAGGGTAACCATTCCATTATCCTTTTTGGCAACCTTTCTCCTCCCATCCGTTTAACATGTCCACACCAAATTAACTTTCTTCTTTCTATTTCGTCTACTACTGCATGTTCCACATTTATCATTTCTTTAATCTGTTCATTCCTTATTTTCTCTTGCCTGGATACTGCATGATCTCCTTAGTGCATCCATCTCTACAGGTAGTATTTTCCTTTTGTCCGCTTCTGTCATTCTCCAACTCTCAGCACCATACAACAGAATACTCTTTACGATAGTATTGTATGTCTGTACTTTCCTTCCTCTAGTTATCTGGTCATGCCACCATATACTATTTAGCCTTTTCATAGCCCTTCGTCTCTTGCCTACTCTCTCCTTTATTTCATCTGTATCTCCCCCATCCTGCTTTATCTGTACTCCTAAATACTTATATGCCTGGCGATTCCCAATTTCTCATTATTTTCTAATTGCAAGCTGGTTACAGTACCTCCCACGCATAAATACTTGGTCTTTTCTAGATTTATTGACAGTGCCCAACTCTCGTATTTGTCTTTGACCTTACGAGTCATATACTCAAAGTCCTCTTTGTCTTGTGCTACTAAGACCTGGTCATCCGCGAATTGTAATGTTAAAATATGGGTTCCATCTATTGGAATTCCCATACCTCTGCACTTTCTTTACCACTGTCGCAATACTGTGTCTATATATATGTCGAGGAGATGCAACACCCTTGCCATTGTTATTTTATTCTTTATACCATTGAACATTCCATACTTAAGGTAACAAGTGAAGACATCAACAACAAGTCCAGTAGAATGCGGATTTCAGTTCGGTTATTGTGGTGAAAGAGGCACATCTCCTTTGAGCAATGAAAGCTGGTATAGAAAAGGCAAAAGACGTTACCCTTCCAGTAAATTTGTAATTATTATTGTCTGCAATGCTGTTAAACTGATTTATTCAATTTACTGTCACTTCAACTGATACGGAACCGAGAAAGTCCGTTTGCCTTATCCCTCGATTATGTAGAATTTATCATTTACATTTCCTGCACAAGAATAGCATAATTCCGTCAAACAGTATTATCTACACTGAATTTAGTAATTAAATAATCTACTAAGTGTAATATGTTACATATTTTGTTAATTACGTGTGTGTAATGCGTATGCAATTACATTTCACAGCACAGAATCTATGACGTCACGCTTATTACCACGTGCATGTAAATACATTAATTTTGCATGTATACTGTACTGGTGTGTTGGGTGGGGCAGACTGACTACGTTAAATTAATTGGCTACGCTTTCAATTCCCGGCACGCAGTTGTCCGTTCTTATTTGTAAAGTACAATTGATTACGACCATAACGTTTCATTATGAATTCTGATTATTTATTACTCTCGATCTGTATGTACTGTTAATTGTAATATAACGCATGTTAAAACTGGGAATGAATAGCTAAATAAGGAAAACGAGAACTATTCATGTTTTCATAATTCTTAAGTCTGGTCAACTAAATAAACGATTAGAAGAGAGTTTGTAACGCTTCCGTTAGAAATGTTTTTATGGTAAAAAATTGGCAGGGGTGTCAAAGCTATAGACCGTAAGCAATATAAAAATTACAGACACCATTCGCGCCAAGCTTACAATAATACAAGATTTTCTACAAAATGATTAATTTGGTACGACCACTTATTGAAAATTTCTAAAACCGAATCTACAATTTGTCCTAACGTGCACGTCCGACGAACTGAGAAAATGGATTAACCAGAATCACCATGGATTAAGGTGTCGTATCAGAACACTGATTGGTCGGAAAACCCTGTCTAGCTTAGAACCCTCAGAGAGTGGTCAGGCGTAACTGTAAAGAACTATTGCACTCTACAAAATACCTAGAAAAATATAAAGACATAATTGAAATGGGAGTCGTCAATCTGTAATTAAGCAGGACACTATAAAAAGAAATGCTGATATAAAGAAAAAGTTATGTTGAAAAATCGAGAAAAGATAATACGCTTACCACTGAAAGTAACATTTTTAAAAAGGAGTAGATTACAAGCACTCTGCATATGATTGCAAAGCGACAAACAACCCAACACTGCGTCTCGCACAGAAGCTTATATCTGTCACAAGAGAAATGTTTTCATTTTTTCCTCTATTTGATTTGGTTTCTTGTTTTATTGTTGCAGCTCCGTTTTATGTCACATTCAAGGAAGTCACTAAGCGTTTAATCAAGACTCCGTGACATAAACCAGACTTGTTCGTCAGTCATAAACAGAGCAAAGTGCGTTGTAAAAGGAAGCACAAAACGTTCCGACTGTTTTATTTCGTCGTCAGTTTTTATCTGACATTTCTAAGACGTTTGTCACGGCCTGCCAAAGAAATATTTGAGTGTAAGTACAGGATATCGTTGTAGGCGACGTAATTATGCCGGCAGTAAAGTTGAACGGGTTAATGTGTGTGAAGTCACAGAATCGTGGCCCCTTTATATCATAAATTACAATAAGCAGCTTTAACGATTTACTGATTGTGTTTATTTTTCTTTACTATATTTTGTATAGTAACTTAGAAATTGTTTTTCGTCCAAAATAATTGAACAAGTATAATAACAAAAATAATTATTGTTACATAAATAATTAAACCTGTTAGGATAAATAAAAAGTAATAAGAGCCGAGAATTTACGGTTCGAGTACTTCAATTTTTCTTCTTCTTCTTCTTCTTCTTCTTCTTCTTCTTCTTCTTCTTCTTCTTCTTCTTCTTCTTCTTCTTCTATTTATTTTTCTATAATATTAGCAGTTGCCTGATTCGACTCCAAGAGCTACCGTTCTGTCTCATTTAAAATTTTCAAAATCTTTTTTTCCTGACAGGCGAATATTTCACTACTGCTTTCAAAATTAATTCCCTGGCCATTCCCTCTGCACATTATTACCACTTCATCCGACGAGTCAATATGTTGTCCTTCATACACTTGGTATCCAGTTACTCTGGTTAAATCAATACTTTCTAATCTATCCAATAAGGAATAATCTTAAACTTACAGCAAAGAGGAAAGTTAATTTGTACTTATGTAACGCCTCAACTAATCTTCTTGCTTTCCTCTTAACGTGGAATCTCCAACGCATACAGTAGAACCATAGGTTTGTGTCCTTACTGACATTGTTCTTTAGCCTTTTCTAGATAAACTCCGAAAGTTGATTTTCCTGTTGTAGTAGTTGAGCATATCTTCTAAAATAATTGTGTAGACATAGAGTTCTAGCTATTTCTATACGCATACACGATTACAATAGCCTAATTCGAAAACTATATAGTTCTTTAAACATTTCATTTATATATTAACGATGCTTTCATCACACGATCAAAAGATTCATAAATTGTAAAGGTCACATTACTTCCCTTATTCTGTGTCTGATATAGTGCTATTGTACTCAGTAATTGACCTATATATAACTTGCATATTTATAGCTTGTAGCTTTTATATTTTCTAGACGATAAATGTAAAATACAAAAGTAAAATAATAATAATAATAATAATAATTTTTTTGGTATTATTATTTCTATTAAATATCAATGTTAATAAGAACATACTATTATTAAAAACTTAAAGTAACTATACCCCCAGTATTATAATTATATATTATGATCTATAATATATATTGTAACAGTACATATGACACCACATCCACCTAAGTACTGAAAATTAATTTAAAGGCCACCACTAATAAAAATACATTAAAAGGTCTAGAATACCACCAAGCATACTAAATAAAAGTACCATAAGTTTAAATAAGTGAAGCATCATTGAAAGGAATTCACTAGTAAATGCACCAACAAAGAAGAAAAGAAGAATAAAGACGAGACGACCGACATACTATACCCAATAGATCAGTGAGAAGGACATAAAACCACAAAGGAGCAATAGATCAGTGAGAAGGACACAAGACAATAAAAGAAAAAAGAAGAATCAGTGAGAAGGATACAAGAATAAAAGAAGAAAGAAGAATCAGTGAGGAGGACAAGAACAAAAGAAGAAAGAAGAATCAGGGAGAAGAATACAACAATGACAACTTCAAGAAAGAAGAAGGAAGAAACAGTGTGAAGAAGACAAGTGAAAACCACATAATGTATAAAAATGAACAATAGTGAGAAGGAGATCAGTGAAGAAAGAAGAAGGAAGATATCCAGACCAAACACAAGAACAAGGAAAGGAAATTAAAGTATAACAAACTAACATAACCTTTGAAAGAATAATTGTATTAAGAAGAAAGAAGAAATGTTAATTAATTACATGATATAAATCCCTAAGCTGTATGGTAAAGTCAACACTGACCACAACTCATTTAATGAATACATTCATTGTCTATGTGAAACACATTGTTGTAAATAAGGACCAAATATTGTAAATAAAGAGTCACAAGCAAACTGAATGAGAACAAGATGAGTTTATGATAGCTAAATGATGTGTAGTTATAGAATAAACAGAGGAATAAACCCCAAAATAATGAATGACCAATTGTACAGTGGGAATGATATTCATACAAACCCACTAATTAATAACAAATAAGATAATACAGGAGTAAACTAAATGTGAACTATTGATAACCAATAACCAATGTACAAACATGAAATGAAAACCAGTCGAATAGACTAAGGTAGAAATACACAGCCATAAACAACACATTACTGTTCACTGAACCTATAACATAACCTAATCTGGGAATCCAGTTTCCAGTAAAACTTGATAAAAAATAAATCACACCAATGTTAAACCAAAATGTAATGAGATAGGAAGTAAATAGAGCATATAAGGAATGTTTTGTACACGATAACTAATAGTATAACAGAATATAAAAGCTATATTTATGTAATACAAACATGACAAAATGCTTGTAATGGCAAAGAGACATTATGCAACCAAAATCATGTTATAAACGCATTATACAAAGATAGTAACTCAACTAATGACCTGATGTCAGACAGAATACTGTTCATATGAGCAATTGCAACCAAAATAACCATTTTAATAGTCTATATAAATGTAATTATAACTAAACCATTGTGACAGTTAGATGCAAGTAAAGTTTACAGCAACCAAACCTAGCTAATAACAGAATCAAATGCAGAGTGAACTGCATCACAATAACGATAAGGTCATAGTGACTATTTCAATTATCAATTAGAAAATAATACAAATAAAATGTCTATGATACCAAGCATACTACCAGGTAACGCCATGTAGGCATAACAAGCCTAATTCATAAGGGATAATTAAGGCATTAAACCAATAATGTAGGGAAAAAGAACACTGCCAGTAGTGACTTAACCCATCGATATTTAATTACAGCATGTTAAAATTCAATTAAATGCTCTTATTACTAGATAATAAGAAAAACCAAAATGTATGACAACAAGTTTAAGTGTGAATCTATGAAAATGGACGTAGTATTAATATTAAGACATAGTTTTAAGGGAAAATTGTACAGTAGCTTAAGAACGAGATATTACCATAGAAAATAAAATAAAAACCATAAAATATTGACAATTAATGACTTAATGGACACTAAGCGTAAATGCTAAGTGCTAAGTCAGCTAACCCTAATCAGAAATATATGATGAGGGGATTCAAATTAATCGTCTTTCAAAATCATGAACAATGAGAGTAATCACAACATTCTCAGTACAATTATAAGAAAGATATTAGACTTTTAAAAATAATTGTATTATGCTTAGCCCTTCCGCGTGGGTGTGTGAACCAGAATTTATTAATCTTGTTCCCAAAGACTGACGCTGATGAGAGCGTCTATTTTGACGAAGTCTGCCGTAAATAAACGAATCGAATTAAACTGACCAATCAGAGCTTATAAAAAATCCGAAATTCATCATTCCGACAGAGGAACCAGAGACAGTCTTTCAACAACAACGAAGCGAACTGCATGTTAGTCGAAGCCTCAGAAAAACGTGCTTTTGACAGCAACCAAGCGTCAACCATATTAACCTCAAACTGAGATATAGTTTACCTACATTGAAGAATCAGTGCAGTATATTTACAAGTGTACTCTATTCGGAGTTTGTGCGCATAGGAGTGGGTGCAGTGTTGTGACAAAATTAAAATAATCAGTTAATAAATTTTAATTAATTAAAAGTGTTAATAATAACTAAAAAGTGTAACTCGTCGAACGACAAGAGACGCAAGTATTCATAACCATAAATATAATGTCATGATTAGTTTATAAGAAAGATAACTGAACGATAAAGGCGATTCAAATTGACATATAGAATTAATTAAATTCCCTAAGCTTAACAGAAGGGAGCTGATAAATACAAATGAACAATGTCGAAATTGAACGTTCTGAGTAATGACAGTTTTAACTATTTGTATAGTGTAAATATCTAGAATAAGTAAAGACATTGTAATATCAATGAAGAGTATATATGCTCTGATGCTATCAGTAGATAGGAGTATGACATATTTTATTACTAGATTCAATTAGGAGTTTCGCCGGAGTGCGATAACTACAATAAATGAGTTACCTTTACCTGAATTAGGAATATCCAATTTTACAGATGATCGTAGTACCTGATACTGGATTATCACAACTACTATTAATTAATAATAAATAATTCACTACTTTAACCCAACAAGGTTGCACTAACAATATATAAAGCATATGCCTAACTATGAACAGTAGTTCATATTTTATCTTTTTTCATTAATAATCAATGAATTCTCATTTTATATGTTTGTTATAACCGTAGCTATTATTTCAAATAAGTGTATTTTGCAGTCTAAAAGAACCTACTACTTTTATTATTATAATCATTATTATCTTTTCAAGTCGAATCAGACGACATAACCTATATGTTTGTCAACACACATTGTATTACTAACTAGAGGCAGTCATGCCAACTCGAGCTCATCATTTGTTTTAGAGTCCCTGTTCACTTTTAAAATATTAATTGTTAACTAAAAAGAAGAGCAAAACGCCCTATTGTATTGAATTTCACTGTGTGCTACTTGAATAAATTACTATTATTATTTTTATCAGTGAAAGAGTTGACTTTTATTGTATCAGTTTTGACAGCTTAGAGGAGAAGAACGAGGCGGTTGGTACCATGTTGAGAATGCGAATTATTCAAATTGAGTGATTCCATGTTTTCTTTACAACCGCACGAACCTATATATTTACAATATTATAAAATAATATCATACATGAATTATTACGAATGCCATGTCTATGTTTATGTATATTAGCATATAGGAAGAAAACAACTGATCTCCTCACAGCCGCTGAACAACAAAAGTCGACGGAACTTCAAGTGGAATAATCCTAACAGTGAATATAACACTTAAAATTAAACTAATTAAACAGACAGCTAATACGACGAAAAAAGAGTAAGTAACCGGCTTATTCAAACCTGGATTCAACAATAGGTTGAATTGAGGAGAATAAGCCACTAAACGGTTTAATAATAAATAATAAAATCCAATATTGAATAATAACAACTAGCCGAGAGCAAGACACATTTTCAGTAAAATTAACCCTGAGACTACTAATAATAATCACTATTAAACTATAAACTATAGACGCATACTCGTCGTGTTCTTATAATATTTATCATATTCATATTGTAACATTACATTTGGCATAGCTTGATATCGTACCAGATTTAATGAAGATCATGGATAAGAAACTTTACAAGAAGAAACATATCTCTTAAAAATGATAGTGAAGATGGACAAATAGCAACTGTAGACTGACTTAGTATATAACTGACCGTACCCAAATTAATGTTTTGGGTAAAGTGATGGAAAATACCCAGATGATGAGATAAAATTCGACCAATTACAATAATAATACCTACGAAGCCAGACAGCATTATGTACCATTACTATCAGTAAAACAAATTGTTTTGTTAAATGTATCATACAATATAGAAATAATCAAAATACAAATTGAGGGATAATAGGCCCAAATACACAATAGAATGAAAAAAACTGTTAACTAACTAATATAATTGAATAATACAAGAACATAATCATTATAGATACATGGAAACATACAATTAAAATAGTGTGATTAATGGTGGACCTAATGTTATAAAATAAATACTGTACAATCGAAGAAGAGATTATGGTGTAATAAAAACAAATAATAAAATATGGACAAAAATATAGAAATGCCAATCCATGTGTAAACAAGGCTTAAGAAATAATAATTATGAAATGTATATGACAAGATGAAAAAACCAGTAAAAGTACCTAGTACAGCAATGGCTGAATTGTCTAAGACAAATAGAAAGATATAAAATCATTATTAAATGATTAAACTTTTTCTTTTAATGTTTGAAAGTAAGAATAAAGTTGTGTTTATGTTATTTATAGTTTTATTAGGTAATGAGTGGATGATATGTCTTATGCAGGATTTATGTAACCAGGCATATACAGATTGTTTGATCACAAAATGTGAATTATGTTTTTTATTATGTTCCAGTGATAATTATTGTTGTAATTTTAAATAATAATAGTAATAGAGTCATAGGGAGTAGTTTTGATGGTAGCTGCATAGTTAATAGGTGTTACAATAACAGAAAATAGAAATTTAACATGTCAAGACCTAGTCCTATAAAAACTTTGGAATTTTGTAAATTTTAGGAAATACATTTAAAATTTTATGAAACAAATGTTGTAATATGGTAGGTTTATAATTAATAGTATACACAGTAAATATGGAATCGAAATAATCAGTTCTAATTATTTAAGAAAATTCAAATAGCAAAAATGTAACATCAGAATTTCTTAAGCAAAAATAGGCATGTTTGGTGTCTATGTGTCACAAATGTTAAGACCAAAATAATGATGCTATTAGTTTTAAATTCCCAATTAGTATAACAAAGTTATACTAATTTAAAAGTTTTGGCCAAGTTCATGCAATAAAATAATGAATTTGTATAACAATGTATATCTGAATCAACCAACCAGATTTCAAGTTTTACCTTAGCAACCGAAAATTCAGATAAATAAAATAGGGACTTCTTTAACAACCATCATTGAAAACAGACGCGTTTTTATAACGTCTTAGCTAATTATATTTTATTAAGAGGAAACCTATACCAAACATAGTAAAACGAATCAGGACAGTTATTGAAGAACATTTGAGGAACCCAAGACCAACAAGACCCCAATTCGGAAGATTTTAAATCCTGGAAGAAGAATTAAGGAAGATTTGGACTCCATCTTTGTCCTGAACGAATAAAAGAAGAAGATCTGGGTGAATCTATATAATTTTATAAACTTATTTAACAACAACACCCACACCTGAGCACACGAACCACTTAGAAAACTAAACAAAAAAAACCACGTACACTATAATATACACCAACACTAAAGAACACTTGAAGATAACACAAATTGATTATTACACCTTTTGAATACCAAAAAACTGAACGACAACTAATAAATATCTAAAACTTTTCATAACCTAGAACTGTGGACAACACAACCACGACTACTAGTTTGCACTACAAAACCATCAAAACCTTTTTATATCCTTATCTTGTCAAGTTTGTGTTTTGATTTTAAGAGCTGTATTAATTGTTTAACCATAACATTCGAACCGAATACGCCCTGAGATTATTTTATTTAATAGAATAAAAACAACAAGCATCATTATCGAGGTTGATCCCAGCTAGTTATTAGGAACTACCAACTTATTAGCGAAGACGACATAATTTTGTCAAAATTTGTATTAAAATAAAGAAAAAAAACGTAATTGATCAATTCGTTTGAATAAAGGTTGATTAAAGGAGTACATCTGTTTGGTTTTTTTGCATTATTATTACTGATAAAATTAAAAGATACGATAGCTCACAAAGCGGACGGAGCGACAGTTGGCAGCTCCGAATTACGTCACTGGTTTTGAGCGCCAAAGTGGGAACGAACGGCGGAAATAGTGGAATACAACAGTAAACGAATTTACTTACATCTTATTATTCAACACTAGAGAGAGTAGTTGGGTTATAATATTGATATCGGAAATCAACACATTCTTGAACTGGTAGTCTACGCTTGGCCGAGACATCGAGACTCAGCGATTGTTAAACAAATGAAATCTTATAACGTTAAGGAAAGCCCACTCGTTATATACGCTTAGCTTTAAGTAAGCAAACACACACACACACACACACACACACACACACACACACACACACACAAGTAATACTATAACGATCTAGTGTATTATGTATTAACGTTTGATATGAAAAATCGATTCAAAAACAAAAAGTATAAACATGATAAACTCGAGATGGTTGTTGCAAAAAAAAGGAACAACAGCTGAGACGGTTCTGACAATGAGACTAGAAAATATGTTGTAGGAAATGTCTAATATCAATTTTGGTGTTAAATAGAAAACGTATGTTTTTGAATTTTAAAGACAGTAAAACACGCCCAAACACAGAGGCATAAATCATTATTGAAATACAGACACACTACGAGTTTATCCCAACATCTTATGCATTTGGATTTCTGGTACTGGGATCTTCTAAAAATTAAAAAAACATTATTAAATAGTGATAAAAATAGACTATGAAGCGTATAAAGGTACCAAAGCCGCGACCAAAGGCTACTGTGTGCTGCATTCCTGATAGATCATCCAGTCAGAACCCTTAAACTTTGTAACTTTAATATAAATCATTGATATAGTAGTGGCAGCGAAACAAGAATTGACGAATAATTTTCTAAATTTGGTCAGTAGAAAACCTATAAACCATTTGTGTCGACTTTTCGAAAACGTTTTAGTCTTGATTATGACAATAAAAATTGTCGACCCGTCGGATACAGATTGTTTAAAAACTGTAGTTAGCGATCGATCGAAACTCAAAAAAGAAACCGTTTTTGTCATTTGTGACTATATTTAAGTAAGTTGTGTCATACAGTCATAAGAGATGATTATCCGTGTGCAACTTCTTATCTCGGCAGAGAACAGTTTATGCCGCACAGAGGCTGCTGTGAGGATAGAAGGGGTCCATAAACTAAGTTAAACACGCCAGGATATTGAATTTATGGAACCCCACCATTGTGCGTTTGTTGAATCCATAAAAACGCGATATTAAATAATATACGAGACGATTTTGTTTGAAGCCTACGTTGTGAGGGGAAAACCGGCTAAAGAAGAAAAGAAGATAAACGTGAATGGAATTTCTAAGATATTAAGCTGAGCAATATCTTTCCGTTAGGATAGTGACATTAGAGTAAAGTTAGGAAAATTCGTTTATTTACTTATAGATGGCAGCACTAAATCGTCGCTATCTGCTCAGCTAAGGGACAGGGACTTGGCTCCGATGCCGAGACGTTCAACTTTAGGACGTGTGCATTGATTGTGCATTATGTGTTTCTCATTCAACTGGACTGTTTTTACAACAGTTGCGAATATTATGCAATAACTAGATACCCTGGTATTAAGTTGTCACGTGATAAATATTTGAATTTGATGGTATTTACTGACGACTTGCTCGCACTTCAAAATACGGAATCTGATTCGCAAAAATCCGATTTTTAACTTCACCAGTTTTGCAAACAAAACAATATGAAAAGCAACTACTATAAAAATAAAAGGTAGTGGAATTTCAAGACAAAAAACCGATAAGAACCAAAATAATGATTAGTTATCAAATGGTAGAACAGGTGGCCATTTAAAAAAAACGTCAATATAAAATAAAAATAAATGGTAATGACATTTCAAGGCAAGGAACCAATAAGAACCAAAATAATTATTAGTTATCAAATTGTAGAACAGGTGAGCAATTTTAAAACTATTTTAAAATAATGTTGGCTATCATAGGAACTATGATATTGATGTTAAGTTAGGTAAGTTCCAGAGACGTGTTCCACAATATCAACCGTATTTTTCGAACCAAGGTGCGTCGAAATACAAAATTAAAGTTCTAAAACGTTATGGAGGTCTCTGTACTGTCCTATGGGTGTGAATTATGGACAACAACCTGGAAACATACAGTAAAATAAGGCCTCAGAAATGGCGTTCTTACGAGGAGTTAAACATCATATAAGAAATGAGGAGATAAGAAGTGAATTAAATAATTTTGCAGTTAATGAAAGGATTAAAGGATACAGAAGAAAATAGATTCAACACATATATAGAATGAAAGAAAGTAGAATACCGAAGGTAGCCAAAAGATTTCAACTCTAGAGGCACAAGAAAAGTTGGCAGACCTAAGAAAATTTGGACTGTGGAATAGGAACAGGCCGCTAAAGCCTAAAATCCGTTAAGAAGATAATGATGGCGAGGAGTTAAAATGAGTTCTGAACTTGATCATATAAGAATCGAGTGGTCGCTCAGCACTTAATAGAACATTTTAATAGTACTTCTTCTCCTCCTCTTCAAGGATTAGGTTATATAGACCTGTTCTGGCACCCATCTGATCATCGGACGATCCATATCTCTTTTACCAATGGCTTTATAGTTCAGTGCCGCTCTCGGCAATCAATCCTCTGTCATCCTTTCTAATAATACTTGAGTTTAATAAATGGTATTAAACTACTACACTTGGTATAGTTCTACTAATACTTTTATTATCCTGACAATTGTTTCACCAGTTACCCAGCTTCAGAGGTTAGATTTGAACTGAGTAATTTGAAATCTATGTTAGTGTCCGGCTAAGGGTGCAATTGGTAAGTCCCAGTTAAACTGTTTAACAAAGGTGGCTATCTACTGGTTGGAACAAAACAAAGTACCGTTACTAAATAATCATGTCTCGTATAAGAGGGTAAGTTGAAAAGTTTGCGGAGCGACAACTGTAGCTTAGCGGTTAAACTAAAAGTTTTCGTGTGCTGCAAGATTTGTATTTTATATAAACTCCAAATTTACAAACTCCTTAATTTCCAATACTATCTATCAATTTATTCACTGTTTAGAAGATGTTTAAAATTGTTGTGTTATGCGTGTTCTGAAACAGACAAAATTAAACATCGTGGTGTGATTCTTTGTTAAAATTTGTTTAGCGCCAACAGAAATTCAAAACAAAATTGTAAATGTGTAAAGTAATGCTGCGACTTCAAAAGCTACGGTTTGTAAGTTTGTAGGCACTGGAGTTTAAACGTGGTAAACATACCCCGAAACACCTCAGACAATGAATCCTTTAAGATAAAGAAACACTCAAATTAGCAAATGTCTTTATTCTAACCCGGGAACTGTACGGAAAGGAAACCTTTCCAGAAGTGGGACAGTCTGCCATTATAGCACTGTGATCAGGCCGGTAATCATGTATGGAGTGGAAACAATGTGCTTTCAAAATTTGGAATCTCTTCTTAAATCTGAACAAAGAATTCTTCGGAAAATTTATGGCACCAAAGAAACCTAAGATGTGTACAGAAGAAGAACTGTAGAAGGATTTGGAAACGGGTTTCCAAAGGAAAATACTGATATTCCTTAGACATATGGTTAGAATGGATCGGTCCAGATTAAATAAAGAAATTTTCAACTATATTTGGCAACTTTCCAGTCTGAACGGATACACCAAACAACTCAAGGAGGAAATGATGAAACTTGGTATCTCTTTGAACGACTGTGTGGATAGAAATACATAAAAAAAAAATCAAAAACCTTGAGTTTTTTTTGCGGTGAGGAGACGAGAAAGGGGTGAGGAGTGGAAAGGACGGCGGCGCGTAGTGTGCGAATAAGGGCCTTCTGGCAGGAGAAGAAAAGGAAATGATATTCGCGTGGTCCACTGATGAGCTGTTCGTGTAAAAAAATAGAGTTAATTGATCGATTTAATGTTGAGACTGTCCTTTGTATAGAACAATGTATAAATATTTGAACTGAGAGAGTTTGTGTCAAAGTTTAACTAACGCTTCAACTAAAGTTTTTCGTGTTATGAGAGGATAAAGATTCACTGTACTCGACATACCGTGGTGGCTAATAGACTATATTACAGGGCACGCTGAGAGAGCAGACAGGAGAAGATTGAAGCTAAAGTGGCGACAAAGATTATAGGGTGCCGTAAGTAGATATGGAAGCTCAAGGTTGGACAAATACAAAGACGGCAGTGGTATCCGGAATGCCATATAATGCTGGCGACTATGGCAATGTTATTTAAGATTAAAATGAAATAACCTAATTTTTGTTTTTTCCTTTTTAATTTGTTCACTATAGCAACGGACATTAGTTAGCGTAATAAATATTAAATGACTGAAGTGTTGATTGGTTATGAAATCAAATTTAAACCCTCTGAATATTAAAAAAGAATTACACAAAAACAGGATTCCAACAAAGCGTTGGATTGCAAATGTAGGGAGTGCTTGCTGTGAATACGGAAATTCACGTTGGGAATCTAACCGTGACGCCCGAAATACGAATAAAACTGACAGCACTCAATCGGATAGACAGAACATTTGTCAGCGTTGGAGCCGCGGAAAGCGAGCAGCGATTGCTTCATTCTTCACTGTCAATAAATTGTCTCGGATCGACGCCCTGCAGTTTGGTTCCTTACGTAAAAGTATTCATTGAACGACAATACTCACACCCTTACGGCCTCAGTTCATATTTTGCCGTATTAACTCCTTGGTGAATTATTCCAAGCTGTTAATTAATTATAATGTTAAATTGTTGGAAATATAACCAAATATTTTTTCTTTTCTTGTTTGGAAAACATAGTCAGCATTAAGCAAGTAAAGTGCCTTAAGCCAGTCACGCACTAACCATCGCCGCTGTCCAGCATGCCCGACGTCGGTAATGGATGTGCGCACCATACTGGCGTGCAACTCGTCCAGCGTGCCAGACGTTCTCGTTGATAGGATACGTCCCACAGACATCTATTTAATTTATATTTTTCCATACATTTTGATGTTATTTCACGGCCCATTATGAATTGTAATTAAAACAAATTAATAATAACAATATTAAAAATTATTACTGTTATGATATTTGAATTTATTATGTAAACGAAGAATAAACTAATCTAAATATTAAACTGAAATTTTATCTGAATTATTTCTTATTAAGTATAAACTAAAGAATGAATGTAAGTAAAATTAAACAGTAAATATTTATTAAACGAATGTGCTCTAAAAACAGGTACTGTACTTGCTCGAAAATGACGATTT
Organism: Magicicada septendecula; assembly: GCA_034769895.1. Lineage (NCBI taxonomy): Eukaryota > Metazoa > Arthropoda > Insecta > Hemiptera > Cicadidae > Magicicada > Magicicada septendecula. The sequence goes on from CM068371.1 coordinate 3,762,336, forward strand.
GATAGACATCAAGCGTACGTATGATAAAACATGCACGATGCACGATTCCTTGAGATCCGTCAACACTACACAAGATCCATCCGCACATCGTGCGGCTTGAGCTGATGGTCTTGCTGGACTCATTTTTCGTCGTGCACATCCGTCAAAAAATACACAACGTGTTTATGGGTGTCAAAGCTTCGCACTGTCGTTTTTGACTTGCTGTCCGTCATGACGTCCAGCGGATATGGTTAGTGCATAGTCGGCTTTACACTGTAAAGTTTTAGCCGCTTTAAATCTCTGTGGATCAAACGACCGTACATACAGCTACTCCCAAATAATAGCTATGTTTGTTCCCTTGGCAATGAGAAAATTATTTAACATATCGCAGAATACATTAAAATTATACTAATAAAAGTTTGTATACAACAACGTGATGACTTTACAAATTATTTACCAGATGTAATTTTCCATAACAAATGATTAAACTTTAATAAATAAATCAGATTTTTAAGGCAGACTGACTAAAGTTTAAAAGAAAATTGAAACATTCGAATAAACTTAGGGGTGAAGAAATTCAAAATTTTTATTGAAGAAAGAAGGTACAACATAAAGATCGTAGTCTCCAATAGGAATACAATACAAGGCTATAAGTTGATAATGGTATCATAAAAGAAGTTAGGCAACAATTAGGAAGTACAATCTCTAAGGATAGGTGCAGTTGTAGGGATACCCTCATACTCAGTAGAATTAGTCACTTCAACCGTTAATGAGTTATATTTGAAACTTCTGATTTTTGTATTTGATTTGTGGATGATAAAATTGGCAAAGAAAAATACTTCTAGCTTCTGCAATATGATGCTCATAAAAATGATGGAGATAGATTGGCGAGAAAACATTACAAACGATGAAAGTTCAGAAGAACAGACTTGGAAAGACCACGTAATTAAGCATACTTCTGGTCAATGCGTTCATGAAGATAATATATGAATGAAAATTAAAGAACAGATGGACAGAAAATGCTGGCTCAGAACATACGGTACGTTAAAGACACAAAGTTTGACGCACATCGAAGACTGTTAAACAGTTAGAATTGTGGGAGGAGCTGAAAAACTAACAGCGTCCGGACTGTCTGTGGTAAGAGGGAGAAAGGTATATTTTTCACATACCCCATAAGAAAAGAAAAACTCATAAGTGAGTTTTCATTCAAACGACACTCGTAGAATATACAGTGGTCGTATTAATATTGCTACGACGATCTACTTGATCGTCGTAGGTACAGTGGAAAACAAAATACAAGACACCAATATACAGTAATCACTAATCACCTGCTTTAATTTTCACAATTACACAGTTTGTAATTAACTCGTACAATATTTCCAGTTAGATTCGTCCACACGCAATAAAAATGTTTATTAATACATTTTTACACAATTATTAATACAATACTACCTCACTTCGGCAACACTCAATTCGCACTAGCGAAAATCGCTCACGTAACTGAACTGACAACCCGGCTGCTTTGGCTTCATATACGCCACGCTGAGGCCCAGTAGAGCTTTCCCTCCTTAACTGGACGCCGGCGGCTTAATGCGTAGTATCTCAAGTGTTCCTGGAAATTACTAGAATCACCTACTTGAATGACGCAACAGCTGCCACACTGTACGGGGGGAGTGGAGAATGTTATGGGTTGTTCGGTAGGCTTCTCGTAACAATATACAGGCGTCGTCCTTTCCTTCGCCAAGAACAAGACGGACAGCGCTCCCAGTGGCAGCTTCTGAGGGCTTTTACGTTTTTATCCATAAAAAACTCTGTGTTCCGAGTCGGTAGTGATATATTTAGTACATTTATTATGTCACAGGGTTCAGTATGTAGAGTGTGAATGTAAAAGTGTAAAAAATATTCACTGAGGAAGTTGATTGGTAGCAACAACGATACATATACATTGAAAACAGCAGTACCCATTATCATTGCAGGCTTATGACCATAATCTCTTCACACGCCTTTGATAAACGCAGTTTGTGTCAGTAGCTGATGGGACAATGTTTTCGATCGCAACTGATTGGGTTTAACTTTTCAACAGTTCTCTGAGTCTAGTGGATGTAAGGAGTAAAGTATGTATGCTGTTCAAGTCTCCGCTTGCTACAAATTTCAAGACCGCTTGGTCCCAACGTTCTGACGAATGCCACAAATTTTTTCGTTTTTTAATTTGTGTTTCACTTGGGTCGGAAAACAAACTACAATTAAACTCAATCCTTCGAAACATTGAAGTAGGCACAAAATATAGAGGCAGTAAAAGAGTTAATAAATTTCGTGAATCCCAGATAAATAGCACTAACAACACCAACACTGAAATACGAAGAAAAATGTATCTCACAAATAAAACCTATTATGGATTATAAAGCGCCTGACATCTCAAGAAGCACGAAATGAAAAATTTACAAAACACTTATGAGGCCAATGCTGACATATGCTTTAGAAACCAGGACAATGACAAAAATTAGCGAGAGACTTCTAGGTTGCTGTGAAAGACGGATTCTAAGAACAATATTTAGTGGAGTAGGCCTACAAGAAAATGGAATGTGGCGCAGGCGTTATAATTATGAACTATACCATCTTTACAAAGAGCCGAACATTGTCAGAATAATCAAAATATAGAGGCTAAGGAGAGTTAGACATATAGAGAGAATAGAGGAAGGAGAGCCTACGAACCATATATTCTACCAGGTACCAGTGGGTAGTAGAAAAAGTGGAAGATCCCGAAGTAGATTCAAAGACCAGATACAGGACCTTGGAAAGCTGAACATGAGACACTGGAAAGCCAGGGGACGCAATAGGGAAGAATGGAATCGACTCTTGGAGCAGGACAAGACCGACCAATGTTTGTAGGAACACGGCTGATGATGATGTTGACCTGGGTCGCAACTGACCGCGTTTTGTAGGATTGTGTCGCAACTGACCGCGGTCTGAATTCGATTGTGTGCGGGTTTAGAGTTATTTGTAACTGGTGACGTGTATTATCCTACTTAATTCAACAGTGTCAATTTAGTGCTACTTATTGTTTTTAAGAGTAGTTTCTGTTAGGAAATCCTAATTTTGAATAATAATTGTTCTGTAGGAGTGTTTACTGTTGTTCTTGTTTATATAAACCCTTGTCATAGATGTCACTCAAGATTCGTTTGGTATGTAAGGAGCTTATATTATATCCACTGTCAAACACGACTACTCGTGTGATCCTATGTGTTTACATTGTAACGAGAACACTGCCAAACAGCTGAGAGCGTCCTTCACCCGTCCCTCTGCTATTCAAGCAAGTCTAGCCTCAGTGAACACACCAAAGACTGTCATCTACGTCAGAGTAAAATTGTCGTTAAGTAAAATCAAAAGCTGTAAGTAAAGCTATCTGAATAATATCTAAGAAGAAATGTTATAATTAGGTTTGCTAATTACAGAATAAACTACGACTTTTGTAGCAAGTACTAGTTTTGTAGTGGTTAGAGATTCACAATGGTAACACAAATTTCTCCCCCGACAGCAATTACAAGCCTGTAATTAACACACACACACACACACAAATTTAGCAATATGAATGTCACCATCATCATCTTCTTAACGGTTTTAGGCTTTAGCGGCCTTTTTCTATTCCGCAGTCTATCTATTCTTAGGTCTACCAACTTTTCTTCTGCCTCTAGGGTTGTAATCTTTCGCTATCTTCGGTATTCTACTTTCTTCCATTCTACTGATGTGTTGAATCTGAATCCTTTTTCTTTTCTATTCTTTAATCCTTTCATTAACTGCAAAAATATCTAAATTCCTTTTTATCCCTTCATTTCTTATATGATCTCGCCTACTACACCTGCTAACTTATCTCAGAAATTTTATTTCTGCTGTTTGTATCATATATTCATCTTTTTTTTACAGTTTATCTTTTTTTACAGTAGTGTAGGTACTGTCATGGTTTTAATAAGATTTTAATATAAATGTAGTGTTGAATTTTAGAAATTTAACATTCTAGGACCCCAGGTCCTAAATAAGGAATCAAAAAATTTGTTAAATTTGTAAAATTCCAGCAGCATGTCAGACCAAAAAGAATTCCAACTCAAATCCGAATGTTTAAAATGGTTGTGTACATTGTACCACGATTGTGTTCCGTACACCTGTTACAGTTCTAAAGAAATGGTTAAATATCGGGGATTTGTAATTTCTTTCATAAATTAAAAGTAATCTAATATCAACATTTATATAATGAAACTTGTATTATGTGGACGTAATATGTGTGGAACGATTCATAGGTACCTGAAAAAATAAACACGGAAGGATACTCGATTGAAACTGTGGCTGTCCCTACATTCCTGTATGCTAATAAGACATGGACTCTTGGTAAAAGGGATGTGCAGAGGATTCAGCCAGCCGAAATAAAATTTCTAAGAAGGACGCTAGGTTGTTCTCTCTTGGCTCGGAGAAGGAACGAGGATATTAGACGGGATTTAATGATTGTATCTTTGCACCAGAAGATTGAAGACCACTAAGGAGTTGGTGTGAATACTTGAATAGATACTCGTCAACCTGTGGCTGATTTGGGTTATCATCCAACTGGGAAGAGAGATGTCGGTAGAACGAGAAGGAGATGGGTTCCGGAACAGGTCTAAGGCCTAGTGCTTGGAATGTGATGATGATGACATGTATTTAGTTCAAAATAGCAAGCGGGTTCTTCAGTTCAAGGAAGTGTAGTAGTTGTATTGTAGAACTATTATGTCAGTCTGTAAGTAGCATTGTCTTTTCACCCATAATTTGTTTTCTATTAAAGTCGATGTGGTAAGGTTCACGTACTAGAAAGTGTGTCGTTAAGCGTGCGTGTTGAGTGCGCGTGACTATGTATTATGCCGGCACCTGTCACTTGCGACTTTCCATTACTGATCAAATCACGGAACGCGGTGTTGCAACTCTGGCTGTCCTGAAGAATAAAACGTCACGGTGAAACGCCGCCACATTCAATAGTTGCCTTTCCTCCTTCCTTCCTACCTTCTGGGGATTCAAACACGTCTGGCATTACTTTCCCTTTATTTTATCCTAATTCAACACGAAACTTTTCCTATGTTCCGAGTCCCCCCTAAAGAGTTGCTCCTTTACTTCCTTTCTTCTTACACATCCTGAGACAGAAGACGCCACGTAATACACCATTTCCTGAGACAGAAAATGTCACTTAAGATTGCAGATAACGTATACGTGCGCTAAATATTGTTCTAGGCTATGTGTGACATATACTTCCAAAGCCAGAAAGAACACATTATAGTTTAGATAATTCCTCTGCAGGTTCAGAAAAATTTGTGACCACAATAAGACAAAATTTACATCGCACGATTGTAACTTCATTGAAAATCGGTTGTTCTCTTGAAGGAGGTTCTTTTGTCTGCTAGCCAACTTTTCAATTTAGTTGGCCCAGTACAATGTTGGTTCCCTCTTCATCTCCTCAGTCTAGATGTCCATGGTGAGCTTCAGCTAGATTTCATCCATCCTTCATATTTGTCCGAAATATCGAAGTGCACATCTCTCTACTATCTCATGAATTGACTCCTCTGTTCTCCTTCACTTTCATTACTACAGCCCAACGTGAACCCTAGCTTGCAACACTAATCTGATCATCTATACGCTTTAAGTAACCTAGCCATTGTATTCGTTGAGCCTTTTAAAATCTTACAATGCCCTCATTCCTTCAATCAATCTCCTGGTTATTTCTTATTCTCCGTTCATTATCTTCCTTAACCGGGCCACAGACACGTCATACAATACTTCTTTTAGACCTTCTCAGTGTTTTATGTTCCTTTTTTATAATGTCCATATCTCACTTATATATGCAACAAATCTTCTGATAAGTATCTTATGTATTTTTACTTGCAAGATGTGACTAATGAGTTTGCTTTCCAATACTATACTGTTAGCATAATATACCCTATTTCCTATTTGTATCCAGTCGGGCATTGTTGTGTTTACGCTTCCTTCATTATCTATCGTGTTACCCAGGTATCTGAACTTCATCGATTACCAGAAGACCTTTCACCAAGTCTGACATCAGAAAATGATGGATATCCTGAAAAATATTGAATTAGATTGAAAAGACCTAAGGATAATAGCTACACTTTATTGTAACCAATCTGCAATTGTTATAGTAGATAAAGAGAAAACTGAAGAGATACAGATTCTGGGTGGAGTAAGACAAGCATGTATACTCTCTCCGCTTTTATTCAACATCTAATCGGAAGGTATTTTTAGAGAAGCTTTAGAATGCGAATATGAGGGGGAATCTCTATGAACGGTGAAAGAATAAATAACATACGTTATGCGGATGATACCGTCATATTCGCAGATAGCTTAGAGGGGCTGCAACAACTAATGAATAGAGTGACAGAAAGCAGCCGTAGATATGGTCTAGACATCAGTGTTAATAAAACTATGTTAATGATTGTATCTAAGAACAAGTTCACAAGCTGCACCCTTAAAATAAACCAAAGGCCATTTGAACGTGTAAGCCAATTTACATATTTTGGTACTATAGTCAATGAACAATGGGACCACTTTAAAAAAAATAAAGAGCACCATTGAAAAGTCGAGAGCAGTTTACACTAGAATATGCACTTTATTCTAAAGTCACGATTTAACAATAAACACAATGATGAGACTTTTACACTGCTACGTATTCTCGGTCCTCTTCTACGATGAAATTTCCGAAATATGGCTTTACCGTAGAATACTGAGCATTTCATGGACATCACATATAACTAATGTTGAAGTTCTTGGAATAATGAGGACAGAAAGGGAAGTTATTAACAACAGTGAAGGTAAGAAAGCTTCAGTATCTGAGACATCTCATGAGAAATGAACAGAGATTTTACTCATTGCAGTCCATACTACGGGTAAAAGTATTTGGAAAGAGAGGAGTTGGGCGACTGAGAATCTCATGCCTGAGAAATTTAAGGACCTGGTTTAGCATGAATACAACTGGCTTATTCCGTACAGCAGTACAGAAAGTTAAAATACTCTGTATGATATCCAACATCCGAAACGGTTAGGAACTATCAGGAGAAGATCTGAACTTAATAAACGCATCAAGTGAATTACCCTCTCTGCATAAATTGTACATGTCTCTCGCCTTTCTTATGCAGAAATTAGTACGTGTTTAATTTACTGGTAATGATATTTAGTTCCAATCTAGCAGGTTTTTACTTTAGCCCCTTGTAAACCTACTGAACATAGTCAAATGAAATTGGCCTCAATGTACGTCATGTGTGTGTGTTTGCGTGCATGCTCGCGCATTAAACATTTTTCCGGTTAGAGTACATAGGTATAATTTTGTGCTCATTAGATACACGAGGATGAGTTGAAATGTTCACGGAGCAACGCCTGTAACTCAGCGGCAAAACTAAAAATTTTCGTGTGTTGCAAGATTTGTATTGTATGTAAACTCCTGCTAATTTCCAAATCTATCTGTCGATTATTCTTTGTTTAAAAGCTGTTTAAAATTGACGTGTCATGCGTGTTTTGAAAAACGGACAAAATGAAACATAGTGGTGTGATTCTTTTTTAAAAATTGTTTAGCTCCAACTGAAATTCAAAACGATATTGTAAATGTGTCAGGAGATGCTGCGACTTCAAAAACAACGATTTTTAAGTAGCCATTTGAGTTTAAGCGTGGTCGCACTGGACGCCCAAAAAAAGCAACAACTCCAGATGCCGCGCAGCCATCTTGCACAATGCTTTTTCACACCAAGTCCTTGAGTTGAAGTATGATGCAGATGTTTATATGAGATGGCTATGATTTCAGCAACCCCATTCACTCCTCAATATGTGGTCTTCCAACACCCTATGAAAGTTTGTCAGTAATGCCATTTTTTTGTACTTTTTTGTCGTCCACTGCTGGGATAAACTTCAGTGCTTGTATGACCACGTTTAATCTCGAGTGTGCCCCGCTTACCGTTGTTTCTGAAAGCGCAGATTCTCGTAACACACTTACAATTTCGTTTTAGTTTTCCATTGGCGCTAAAACGTTTTTAACAGAGAATTCGTCACAACACGATGTTTGATTTTGTGCATTTTAAAATACGCGTGACAGGAAAGTTTCAAAGACCTGGTAAAAAATGAATAAGTTGACAGATGTATCTGGAAATTAACAGGTGTTCACGCGAAATATATATGTCTTGCATTACACGAAAGATGTAATAGATGGCACTACACCACTGAGCTATAGATGGCGCACCGCGAACTTTTCAAGTGACCCTCGTAAAAATTTAAATGTAGGCCCCTACAATACTATTAATTAAACTACACTATTAATTTAAAATGTAGGCCCTTACTATTAATGTCCTACTAATGAAACACAGTAGCCTACATAAAGACGTCTAAGGTTAATATACGTATGTATGGGGTAATCTTTGGTGAACAATAAACTGGCAGGTACAATATTCTCTTCTTACAGCCCAGCCCGGCTAAGCAGACTTTACGCCGGCTTTTATTAAGCGCAGTTACTACTGTTTACACAGTACTTAAGGTTTTGTTGTGACAAATAAACTATCCGTACAAATCCTTTGGCGACAAATTGTCTCTGATATTGCTTGCTTCTCAGGCTGTAAGTCTGTTGGTACAGACAATTTGTACACGCCTCGTTTCGTCTTATTCACACGTTATGCAAAACTGAAACCACAAAAAATAAAAATATACTACAATATCTGTGGGGAAATAAGTCATCGTTAAGTTGGATTAAAGAAGTGAAAAAGGATTTAGAAAAAAATATAAACGCAGAAGAAGCAATTGAAAGAGGAATTTTTCGGGCGAAAGTGTTAAAGAAGGAAGGAGTCCAGGGTAGGAGAGAGAAAAACGCAGGTTCAAAGTGAACTGAAGACAGGAAAAAGAGACATAGTAAAAAGAAGAAAGAATATTGGAGAAAAAGAAAAGAACAAGGAATAATAAATTGAAATTGGCATGTGGTCCTCAGATGGCCGATACAAATAGAAACAAAATTAAACTGCATTATTCGTCCATGACAATTGAAAACAGTGTAGTTGGTGATGATGGATCGTTGGTTTAAGAACGAGGTGGTTCTTGTAACACGGTTCATTATATTGAATAAACGAAACAGTTTCGAGATCCATTCCAAGAACGAGCTCTCAGTTAATCAGAATTTGACTCAAGGAACCGACATCGCTAACTCTTGCTTCGGTCACAGACTGCCACGTATAGGGCCACTACCATCATGCAGCCACAATAATCGAGTAAAACGTTTGTTAAAGAAAACAAGAAAATTAAGAGACTTATTTGACGTGTGGCATTGTTATGGACATCATAATTACAGGTATTCTTTTTCTTCTCATCCACTTCACGAGATAGGCACATTATCTTTTCCGTCTTCACAGTACACTGTTATGTAATTACAGAACATCCTACAGGTTACTCGGCTATCCAAGCAGAGCGCAAGTGTGTGTGTGTGTGTGTGTGCGTACTATTGCTCCTACTTTGAGATGAAAGACAAATTACGTGACACTTATCACGCGTCAATCACCTAGTGTTCCAGACTTCTCCGGTCAGCGCGCACTGTGTTCAAGGCCGCAAGCAATTACGCTCTAGTGTTTTCTAGTAGTGTTGACGCGTATTATGATTTGTTCAGGAACACTTGTGCTATCTATTTAAACAACGACAGCTGCCGCTTAGTTTCAGTTTCAGTGGCGATTAATTAAATTCCAATTAATTGTGGCGATTAATTGAGGTCCCAAGTATAGTAGCGAAGTGTGATTATTGTGCGGGGCTCTATTAGTTGACATTATTATTGCGTGTGGACAAATTTAACTCGGAGTATTGTACACGATGTATATAAATTGTATTTGTGTTTAATTAAAGCTGGTGATTACTGACTTCACTGATGTCTTGAATTTCGTTTTCCACTGGACCAAGCAACGATCAAGGAGAGCGTCGTAACAATATCTTTCCATTCTGCTTGCGGTCTTCTTTCATTTGACTACGAAGAATCAGAGTAATTTATTGCTATGGAAGAGTCACCAGTACTTAGCAGGGGTGACGCTACAGTCTTATGGCTTAATTCTAGTCATCATGAGCACTGTCCCCACATGTGAGGCTGCTCATCCCTGAACTTAGAGTCTCCGCATTTTTTACCACGGACATGGATGTTATGTGTGTGGTTACCTTTCTGACTGACACATGGATGTGTCACTGGAAGCTAGGATGCCACATCCGCAAGACGGCCGACTTTAGGTCCCTCTTCTCCATCATTTCCACCGTTGTGGTCTTCGTCCGTAACTTGGACAACGGTTAGTGGAAGGTGACTAATTTGCTATAATTATTCTGGAACTCATAATCTTCTTCTTCTGATAGTTTCTTTCCGTTTCGGATGTTAGATATTATAAAGACTGTTTTAACTCTCTGCACGACTGCACGGAATAAGTCAGTTGTATTCATGCCAAACCAGGTCCTTAAATGTCTCAGCCATGAGATTCTCGGTCCAAGTACTCCTCTCTTTCCAAGTACTTTTTTCTATAGTAAGTACTGCAATAAATAAAATCTGTTCATTTCTCATGAGATGTCTCAGATACTGAAGCTTTCAGAACTCTTAATAGTTGTCATTATTGTTACGTGTGGATAAATTTACCTTGAATTACTGTACGAGAATATCTTGTTGATTTCAAATTGTTGTTTGTGACTAATTAAAGCTGGATATTAGTGACTTCATTGGTGTCTGTACTTTGTTTCCGTTGTACAATACGACTATCAGTGAGACTGTCGTAAAACATTTTTTTTTTTACTCGAGGTAAAATTAGAAGTTTTTTAAATAGAGGATCTAGACTATAGATTACTTTTATCGCTCTATAAAACATAATGAAATTGTTTGGGAATAAAACTCAAACATTTCCAGCGATAAAACCAAGAATACGCGGTACTCTTCGACAATTGTCAAGTGCGAACAAAGGTGTCGCACTAACAACAGGCCAATTAAACATATTGTTATGCTATTACACAACATAACATTCTATGTGCTTCTCGGCTATTCCAGTGGAACACGGCTGTAACGTGTGTGTGCGTGCATATTGCTGCTACTTTTAGATGAAGCACAATTACGTGACACGGACTTGTCACGCGTCCGCAACGAGACTATTCCAGATCATACCGGTCCGCGCGCGCTGTGTTCAAGGCCGCAATCAATTACGCTCTAGTGTTTTCTAGTAGACAAGTATTGTGGATAATTTTGGAATGTTAGCGGACTATAGATACAACACTTCAACGACGCTTAATTGCAGTTTTAATGGCGATTTATTCCAGTGTTGTTCAAAATTTTGTGGCGAAGTGCTATGTGTTTCCATAATAATCGAGGAACAACAAATGAATTTTTGTGTGAAAATGTTATTGTGCGGCACTCTCTTAGTTAGCATTTTTATTGCGTGCGACCAATTTTTATTTTATCTGTTGTAAGAGACTATCTTGTTGATTACAAACTGAGTAATCGTGACAACTAAAGCTGGTGATTAATGACTTAATTGGTGTGTTGTATTTTGTTTTCCACTGTACCATACGACGATCAGTGAATCCGTTGTAACAATATGTTAGGCCTACCTCTTTTCAAATTCAATTACCTGGGCTCTTTTCTTTGGTACTACTTTGACAGATTTTCAATTATCTATTGTATTGTATTTATTCTTCATAGCCTAAAGGTAGCATACATACGATTTGCAGGAAAACTTTTATTACTCACATTCTTAAAAAGGATCGATTTTGGTCACAGACCATCGTCAGGTCATATACATCACACTTGCGGTCACAATATCGTAAAACAGCCACTATTTACAAAAACGAATTCCTAGACATTGATTAATGAACGTGATACGTACGTCGTTGTCCAAAGTTTCCGGAGAACTGATTTTTTTACAGAGTGTTTATGTTTACATTCCGTTCTATATATTATACAGCTGATTACTGAATGTTGATTTTCATTTTGCCGCAATATTTCAAATATGATACGATTTTTGAAGTCCGTCATAATCTTCAATAGATTTTCGTAGCCCACTTCTTTTATGTTTGTATAATCGGTATTGTTCATATATATTCGATCTTATTTAATCACTACATGTTTTCAATACGGTTAAATGTTGCTGTATTGGACCATATTCAGAAGACTGTTGTTTTATGTGTTTAACTACTGTTGAATTCGGATTTGAGTGTTGAGAATGTTTGGTATGTTCAATATATCTGTGTTTAAACGATCTCGAAGTGAATCCTATGTATTTCTTGTTACACCGTACATTAAATTCTGTCGAGTTAGCAGGCTGACATTGATATTGGTAGACTCCAGCTTTTTCATAAATGCTTTCCTTTTTTGTACTGCTTATTTTCAGATTTTTGTAGATGTTATTGCTTGTTCTGAACGCTAATTGATAGTCGTATTTTGCAAATGTTCTAGCAAAATTTTGAGAGTTGTCGTCAATGTAATTTGCAGGTATATAGGTTTTCTTCTTTTTGATTGATATGTTATTTGTTTTTGATTTATTTCTTTTTTTCAATGAGTTTATCGATCATTTAAGGCTGATGTCTACTGCTTTGAGCTATTTGCTTTATGATGTGTATCTCTTTTTTATACTGTTTCTTGCATAGAGGATAAGTGAGGGCTCGATGTACCATGCTGTTGTATGCAGAAATTTTGAGTAGGGATGGTTGCTGTCTGCGTGAATGGTAATATCTGTTTGAGTATCTTTTCTGTATATAGAGAAATGACGTTTGCTTGCATGGCGTTTTATGGTAAGGTCTAGGAAGTTTACTTCGCGATGAAAGACCACTTAAATATTTAAATTAATTATGCCCTTTTTCATTCGTATACAAGATTTGTAAATTATTTGGTGTTCCACAGAGATATATATTCTGTGTATGTTAATGTGAGATATAAATTAAACAGCAGGGTAACTCAGCGGAAGATGTGACTCACTTTGCACGCGGTCAATCAGTCGTTCTATGTTATGGATGTGCTTTAAGATCGAGTTGATCCAACTCCGCCAACCAGTGACGTAACTAAGAGTGACGTAACTGGGATCAGGTGAATCAGACTCCTCAGAGTTACTGAAAATGTCCGTCAAATTCCGTAATCACTCAACTTAAACGACTTGCTTGTAAATAATTGTAGAAATAAAAGAGATTACAAAAAAAAGTAATTATTAAATTAATAAAGTACAGTTTTCTTGATTATGAAAAGCACTAAGAATTTTGTTAACACAGTACGTATTTGCAACATTACAAAAACAATTATACGTGCGCCAGTTATGCGACAACGAAGGGAGAAACTATTAACCTACCTTCATCTTTATCGTCCAGACACAGTTCTCCTTACAGACTTGTCTGCGTCATAACTTCTGTAGTCTGATATCTCCACGGTTTGAACGGTCTTTTCTCGATTGTATTTCGAAAAAATAAGACTAATTTTTTGCTGGAATTTACATGCAAAGTAACCTACTACACACCTAACTAAAGGTATTTAAAAATATTTGTGACAAAGTGCAAACGAATAATAAAACTGGAGTTTTTAAAATATTGTTGCCACGGTCTCACTATGGTACACTGGAAAACAAAGTACAAGACACAAATGAAATCAATAATAAAGAGCTTTAATTATCACAATTAATAATCTGTAATCAACAAGATAATCTCTTACAACAATTCAAGTAAAATTGTCCACGCGCAATAATAATGCCAACTATAAAGAATTACGCACTAATTAAAACACAACACTTCGCTACAAACGCTCTACCCGCGCTAAGGAAAATCGCTAAACATCACTGAACTGATAAGCCGGCTTCTATGCATTTTTGTAGGTAGCGCACGACTTCTAGAAATCTTCCATCCTCAATGTGCACGCCACGTAATGCTGACGCTAATGCGTATTTCAAGTGGCCCCTTGAAGAATCTGGAACACACTGGACTGAGGCACACCTGGCTAGTAGCGGCGGGGACGAGTCGAAGGTAGCTCTCATCTGTTCTACACGATACGATTCTGTTCTGTTCATCTGTTATGTTCGATACGATTTTCGTTACAATATGTTTAGAAAGACTCATTTTCATAAGATTTATTAAGAATACAAATTTATAAGTAAAACGACATGATGCCATGAGATTTATTACCTTCAATTTATATAACAATTAATCAAGACAGATTATTTTGAACTTTGCGGTTCTTATATTATTTTTAACTTTCAAATTTAACGATGGCTTAGTCAATAAGTTTTAGCCAGAAAAATTTGTAAAATGTATTTATAAAATTTTTATTGAAAGAATCATGAATTTCTCACTTCAACTGAGAAAAATCGGAACTGGAGATTAGCTCTAATCTTCAAGCTAGTCTTATGACCCCCCCCCCCAAAAGAAAAACATTATTTCAATGCACCTTCGATAGAACAGCTTTTAGAATAATTAGAATAATAACAAAAACAGAACACACACTACCAAAAAACACAGACAAAGAACAAAACAAACTTGATTTACCAGGTGTTTACAAACTAAACTGCTAAGGATGCAACAAACTCTACATAGGTCAGACAGGACGCAGCTTCAAACAGAGGTACAGTGAACACACAAAGGCACTACACTCTTTGAACTACACATCGAATCCACATTTGCAAACCACTTCATTGAAGCAAACCACACACACACAAACACAAACATAACATGGATATTTTACACGTTCACACGAAAGACAGAAAACTAGACACTCTTGAACAACTAGAAATATACAAACACACAAAAACACATACAAATGACATGACATCCCAAATCACACATACTATTCGAACATATCACACCCTACACACAACATCGATCTTTTAAACGACGGCGTCGTAGCCAATAATAAAACCGACAGTGCTCCTATTGGCTGCCTCTGACGAAGCTTATAATAAGGGAAAACTGGTTCAGGCTACAAGGTAAAACTTTTACAGTTTTACTAATAAAAAACTTAGTGTTCCGAGTCAGTAGTATTATACTTATAAATATTAATAAGAACTTAAGAACTAAAGACTTACTTAAGAATAAATCTTGAAAATTAGCAACTGTTTCTGTGTTTTTTAAAACCTTTGTAGTAATATGATTCACCAATTGCCTAACGAGGTTGCAATCATCGTAGTGATTTATTATTTCGTTGATCAAATTTTAAAAATTACGAAGCGTAAAAGCTAAATGTCAATGACAAGTAGCAGACTGTACGAAACAGCTGTGCAGGCATCACTCCTATTTATACGTAGTACCAAAGGTTTCGTTGTAACAAAGGTATTTAGTTTACATTCTTTGGCGACAAATTGTCTATAATATTGCTTGCGCCTCACATCTAAATCGGGTTTATATGTGTATACCCCCTCCCCTTTGCGGCTGTTTCAATTTGCGTTATTGACACTTTATGTAAACATCTAAACTATTATATTATAAGTCATAATTATCATCATCATCAGCCGTGGCTCTACATTCCTTAAAGGGTTTTGGCCTGCTCTAAGAGTCGATTCTATTCCCCCCTATTGCGTGTCCTGGCTTTCCACTTTCTAATGTTCACCTTTCCGAGGTCCTCATCTATCTGGTCTTTGAATCTATTTCGTGGTCTTCCCCTTTTTCTACTACCCATTGGTTTCTGGTAGAAAATATGTTTCTTTGGCGGTCCTTCCTTCTCTCTATGTGTCCGACCCACCTTAACCTGTATATTTTCAATATCCTGACAATGTCCGGGTCTTTGTAAAGATGGTATAGTTCATAATTACAGCGCCTGCGCCACATTCCATTTTCTTGTACTCCTCTAAATATTGTTCTTAGAATCCGTCTTTCACAGCAACCCAGAAGTCTCTCGCTATTTTTTTTTTGTCATTGACCAGGTTTCTGAAGCATATGTCAGCACTGGCCTGGTAAGTGTTTTGTAAATTTTGCATTTCCTGCTTCTTGAGGAGAAGCTAGATGTCAGGTGTTTTTTAACCCATAATATGTTTTATTTGAGAGATATATTCATCTTCTTATTTCAGTGTTGATGTCGTTAGTGCTGTTTATCTGGGGAGCCAAGATATATGAACTTTTTTACTGTCTCTATATTTTTTGTGCTTAATTCAACGTTTTGAAGGTCGAAATTACATCATTAGTTCAAGAAATTACACATGACAACTGAAAACATTCAGCTAGTTCAGATAGTAACACGGTACGGATTACCAGACTACTGAGGGTGTCTGCTCATAATATAGGTAACATTGTTTCTTTTAAAAGAAATAAAATACATGTTTTCAACAAACAGACAATTATTTCAGATATGACACAAGTTATCGAGTCAGGCCGATCACCACAAGGAAGGAGGCTTTGCATTGTTTCGCTGTGACTGAAATAGCTTGGCTATGGATAACCAAGGTATTGTTTGTTTTCTCTTAGAGTAGAGCCTGATATAATCAAAGCGGAGTGATACAACACTCATTGCCCCTCAGCGACAAGGATTATCAAGACGAACTAAAAACAATTAAACATATTGCGGTCACCAATGGCTACAAAAAAGCGGTAGTAAATAATATCCTTAAAAAACATATGAGACGAAAAAACATCGCAAACACGCTAAGGGCACCCGGGGACAGTGTGTATAAATACATTTCTATACCATACATGAGCTTTCTACCTAGAATTCTGTCTTCTGTTTTAAACAAGTCAAACGTTGTTGTCACATATAAGACTACAAATAACATTTTAAATAGCCTTCGTACGCGGGAACCAACCGTCCTTGAAAAGAAAACAGGGATCTATAAATTAGTATGTAATAGTTGTGATGTTTTTTATGTGGGCCAAACGGGCCGTGGTTTTTTCAAGAGGTTTGTTGAACATAAGCCACCCACTTATTTTCATAACACAGAAAATGTAAAATCTAAATTCGCTAAACATCTTATTGATGAAAATCACAACTATACTAATTTTCATACCAACTTGATACCCCTTCACTTTTGTAATAAAGGACGTTACATGAACGCCCTTGAGGAGTTTGAGATATATAGAGCGTATAATAATCCTGTTACCAGGCCACATGTTTTAAATGATCAGCTGAACTTTAAATCTAATGTCCTGTACGATACTGCGTTGCGATATTGTCGCGACACGAGTGTAATATGAACCAGTGCGCAATCGGTTACCGTGTGGTGTACACCGAAAATTGTCCTGTGCGTACTTTGTGTAATGTATTTGTGTTTTGTGTTATGTGGTTTAAAATTTTTCAATATATTGACGAATGTGCCATCGTATGATGGTATAAAGAGACCTTTTTAAATATTCTGATGATGGGACAAGTGTCCCGAAACATGTCAATTGAATAAAAGACATTTACTTAAGCCACAGACGGTGAGTTACAGCGTTTAGTTGATTATAAAGTTAAAACTTTCTTAACACATCCAAATAATTATAAAATCATTTACGTTATTTTTAGTTATATTAATCTTAATTGTATCATACAAAGTTTGTAGATATATATTTTAATCAATTGATTATAATCAATTGGGAAGTACTTTATTTCTAGCGGTGGGTTTAGTGATGCGGCGACACTCATCTAACCAATCCGGTAGAAGTACAAACATATGGTTTTGTTTATATCAGGCTCCACTTTACGAGTGAACAAACTGTAGTTGTTCTATTTTGCTTTTCCATTCATAAATATCAATGTAATACAATAAAGTTTCTTCTACTAATAGAGAAAAGATTTTAATCCATCTTTTATAAACTCCAAAATAATGCATCAATTCAAGGAGAAGGGTAAATTACATGTAAAGTCAGAAAACACAGGCTTCATGAAATGATATTGTGTAGCTATTGTAACCTGTTGTAACACGCAGTTATGTGATTGAACTGTCAGTGCTTGAAGTCAATAACACATAATTGATGTGACCCTAATTGGGAACCAGTAATACGGGGAACACTAAATTTAATAATGACAAAGTCAAAGGAGTTTGTAATATTAGTTGTCAAAGGCACATTAAGTGGCAGAATGATGAGGTTCGGTGTTAGAGAGAGAGAGAGAGAGAGAGAGAGAGAGAGAGAGAGAGAGAGAGAGAGAGAGAGAGAGAGAGAGAGAGAGAGAGAGAGAGAGAGAGAGAGAGAGAGAGAGAGAGAGAGAGAGAGAGAGAGAGAGCCAATCTCTAATGGTGTGAAAGTGTTTCAACGACCCGCTGAGGGTGTGTTGCAGGTTATGAAACTTCTAACTGTGTGTGTGTGTGTGTGTGTGTGTGTGTGTGTGTGTGTGTGTGTGTGTGTGTGTGTGTGTGTGTTAATTACAGGGTTGTAATTGGTGTCGGGGGAGAACTTTGTGTTACAATATGAATCTGTAACGACTATTACTACTTGCTACAAAAGTCGTAGTTCATTCTGTAATTAGCAAAAGAAATTATAACATTTCTGCTTAGATTTTATTCATGATAACGTTACTTACAATTTTCGATTTTACTTAACAACAATTCTACTCTGACGTAGATGAAGATCTTCAGGTTATAAGACAAACCAAGCTAAAGGAAATCTTTAACTAATACTTTTTATTGTCCTGTGTGTTTTGACTGTAAAGTTTTTCACCCTCTCTACGGTCCAATTTATGCGATTTTGTAAGTCGTCACTTTTTGGAAAGCATCGTCTTTACGAAATCCTTCCATCTACTTTTTATCGTTTCATTTTTTTATTTTTATGTTTCCCAATGTTGTAAACGTATCCCGCAATACCTAATTAGAGCCATACAAGGTCCTTATGTAAAGATGAAATTATTAATTGAGACAGAAAGGCTGAGTACAACTCTCAGTCTAGACCCGACCAATTGTGAAGTAAGACGAGGTTGCCCGGTGTCACCTTCTCTTTTCAATTCGTACTATTACGGCATTACAGAACGTCGTACATCTTTCTCGGCTATCCCAGCAGAATCCAGCTGTATTGTGGGTGTGTGTACGTGACACTCACCACGCGAGGCAGTATTACGTATTACGGAACATTCTCGTATATTCGATAGTGTTGTTCGACAAGCTTCTCAACTAGCCCAACGGTGTGTATTTCTACAAAAGCCGTACTGAAGTATCCTCCAGAATTTTAAACTGCTTGTTAAGGACGCATATTATGGAAACCTGCAGACTATAAGTAGCCCACCTGCTGTTTAGTTTTCAGTTTACTTCGGGCGATTACACTGCGTTTTGAGTAGTGTATTAGTAAAACGTGGTTATATTGCGGAAGTCGTATTAGCATTAAAGGGATAATAGTGACATTATTATGTGTGTGGAAGTTAGTAGTGTTTCGGGGGGAGGGGGGGCTCCGGAGCCGCCGATAGACGAGGGTGGTGGTGGATGGGGATGACGTCACGATCAACTGATCATGTCGTTACTAGTGACGTCAGGAACAGCTGACCTCTTGACCTACCTCAACAACAATGGGGTCACTGTTTTAGTGGGCGTCTATTGTTTCAGTGTTGAAACAATGGTTTCACTGTTTTCTTTTGTTTCTAGTTCCGCCTATTGTTTCAGTGTTGAAACAATAGCCTATAGTTTCAATGAGAACACTAGCTGTTGAGGTAGGTTATGATCGTGAGGTCATCACTACCACCAACCCCCGGTTAATCGGTGTTTCCGGAGCCCTCCCATGTTGTACCGGAGGGGCGTGGCGGGCTGTGTGTGTGTGTGTGTGTGTGTGTGTGCGCGCGCGAGAGAGAGAAATGTTTTGCAAAATATTTCGGTGTAGGTTGCGGTCATTTCGCGGTCAATGCCGTGGTCCAGCTCCGGACGATGCGTCGCTCGTGACTGTCGAGGGAAGACTGAAGGGGTTGACCAATGAGATCTGTTTATATAGACGAACAATCCCCTCTTGACCGAGTATTGAGTGTAAATACTACTGTTTTAGTGTCGTCACTCTCCTGTTTCAGTGACGTCATGTCTTTTTTGTGACGTCACTCGCCTGTTTCAGTGACGCCATGCCGTTTCAGTGAGATCATGAGCAGCTGATCGTGAGGTTGTTGACCCGGTCAGTTGATTGACACGTGTCTTCATGTTTCAGGAGTCTCCCGTGTTGTGCTGTCTGTTTGTATATATGTGTATGCCGGTGGTCGGGGTCGGTGCCAGGCTCGGGCTCGGTCTTGGGCTCGGGCTCGTGACTGTCAACACAAGACTGAATGGAATAGTGAACGAACTTTGTTTACACAGACGGACAATCCCCCCTGTTCTACTAATGAGTGTAACTATTGCACAACGTCCTGTCAACCCCATACTGTTTCACAACAATATGTTGCAACAGTTCTATCGATTGAAATGTGTCATACTGTGTCACGGTGATATGGTGCAAAAATACATTTCCTGTAGCCGGTCGAGGATTGTGAAATACATGACCTAAACATTTTGTCGTAGTGAATTTTGTAATTAGGGTCATACATATCATTGCGGTAATATCATTTCAAAGTTTAATAGAATACACTCCGTAGTTTGTATTTGTTGACAATACAATTAATATATTAATCTACAATAATTATTACGATTTACTGTAGCCGTTTTCTGAGATTAAACGTTACGCGACAATGCAGCTCGTTTTCATTCAAAGGAAAAATCTGTCGAGTGCATTTGTCTGTACAAATGTTAATTTCAATACCATGCTTAGACGCGTGTAATGAAGAAACAGAGACTACCATATACATGGGGTAAGAGAAAGAGAAAGGGAGAGAGTGACGCTATGTGTTCGCTTTCTTTAAGGTGAAAGGCAGTCTTTCGCCTTGAGACCGAAGGGTTCTCTGTACGCGCTTTGCGAGAGAGAGAGAGAGAGAGAGAGAGAGAGAGAGAGAGAGAGAGGTCGATTACATCAAACTATTGCACGAAATTAAGGCCATGTGGTTCGCACAAGATCGACATATCTATCAAAGGGTGAACGCGTCTTGTGCTATGCTTTCTTTGTATTCTTCTGTGTAATGATTTCATATTTTTTTTTTAGAAGTTCAATACTTTTACCGATTAACTTGTTAAATATTGTTCATTTCATATTTTCCCATTGTGATATTCTCTATTTTGTAGAAAGAGTGAGCCTTTAGGCGTAATTTGTAATTTTGACGAAGTTTATTTAACAATAAATTTGCAACTGTCTTTGACAACGTAGCATATGCAATGTGTGGCATATCTCTCTCTCCGGTTACCCTATTTGTTACAAAAACCCTACTTCATCGGCTGCACACACACACACACACACACACACACACACACACACACACACACACACACACACACATGCACAGAGACTCGCTTTCCCCTTGAGTATGCTATTAACAAGCTCACCCTTCTGGAGTAGGGACGGCGCGTGTCTTTGAGGGCGCACGCTCTCTCTCTCACTCTGTCTCTCTCTCTCTCTCTCTCTCTCTCGATCACTCTCTCACACGCTTTCTCTCTCGCTCATTGTCTAACGTGTTATTTAATTTTCTAAGAGTTAGAACATTTCTGAGCACGTCTTAAAAATCGTTTATCGAAGAATCAGAATGAATTGTGCTAGTCTTATTCATACATCTCTGCCTCGGTCTTCGATGCATTCTTCCGGGGACATACGGTACAGTATTACTTTTGAAGTGAGCAAATTTATGTAGGGAATGATTTGTCGTTGTCATGGCATCTACACGTTGTCATGTATAAGATGTTCTACTATTCTGAATGTAATATCTTCACATAAATACACTGCGAGTAGGTTTATTTTCACCTGACGTACGTTTCACCGAAACTATTCTGTGACGTCAGAGGTTTGTTTGAATTGTAATTGAATGTTTCCCTTACAATACAGCTAACGGATAATCGAGTTTACTTCGATTCATTTTCGGTTGTTTTAATGTTTATGTAGTGGCTATGTATTATATATTTAGTGTTCCTTCTATTATTCTAATATATGTATGATTTTACTTAAATCTTCTTTTTTTTGAATACATTGATGTTTATTGCTTAATTATTTTTATTACGTATTTGTTACTGACTTAAATGTTGCTATTCCAATCATCCGTTTTGTACACACTTTACTTTGCAAGACATTAAGTATTGTTTCAACATCTGCTTATGTTATTTCCAATCCTCACAGACTTACACACGCGCACACGCGCGCGCACTTCAGACATGTATAGCTAACGTCACGTCTCAGATTACGTCTGTGTAATTGAATGTAATGAAGATAGTTTGTAAAATTAGGCACATGCGTCTGGTTTAAGGGAAAGAGGGTGTGAGAGACATACATACAGAGAAGACTATGAAATTTTAAAAGTAGTAAATCACTTACTACAATTAACGTAAGACACAATTTCAGGATTATGATTATTGTGCAACTATTGTACATAATAGATATTTCTTAACTTCGTTTCCTCTCATATTCAGCGAGTTAATTAAGATTGACTACACGCAAATATGAAACAGTTCTCCGTCCACCCCCCGCGCGCGATAGGTGTGAATGATTTTGCCCACATGGTGAGGGGAGGCGTACTCTCGCGTTTATATATATATATATATACATTTTTTTTACCGCATTGTCGTTTTGTAAACTTAAATTATTTTATTGATGATACGATCATCAATATCTAATGACAGAGTATCAAATCTAGCGATACTTTTGACATAATGCACGTTTTGTGATCCTCAATTGCTGTTTATTGCTTAATTATTATTATTACTTATGTGTTAAGTGTTTCTTGTATTCTTCTAATACACGTATGATTTTAAATAATTCATCTTCTTTTGTTTTTATTTGTAAAACTCGCTGGTAATTGCTTAATTATTTAATTATTCATTACATTTTTAAAATTTGTTTTATCTTTTCAGTTAAAGCAGGTTGGTACTACGTTAGTAAAACGTATTAACAGGGTAAACCCTTTTAACGGGGGTAAATTTTGTGTTGTCGTGCGACTCTATTGTTCGTTTCCTGGGCTGGTCACCTTTTATATGAATGTCAAAGTGTTGAAGGGCTCAGTCTTTCATTGACCGCGCTCGAAGCAACATCTCACGGACCGGGTTTGAATGCTTATTTAGTTACGGGGTGTTGTGCAATCGTATCACTATGAACAAGATATCGCTCATTAGTTGGACACGAGGGGGATTGTTTGTCTATATAAAACAGACCTCGTTGGTCAACCCCTTCAGTCTTCTCTCAGCACTCGTGAGCGACAAATCGTCCAGAGCTGGACCACGGCATCGACCTCGCGATGACCGCAACCTACACCGAAATATTTTGCAAAAAATTCGCTCGCGCGCGCGCGCACACACACGCACACACGCACACACACACACACACACACACACACACACACAGCCTGCCCCGCCCTCTCGCTACAACATGGGGGGGTTCCGGAAACACCGATGGACCGGGGTGGTGGTGATGACCTCGCCATCGTGACCTACCTCAACAGCTAGTGTTGTCATTGAAACAATAGATTTTTTTTTCAACACTGAAACAATAGGCGGCACTAGAAAACAAAATAAAAAACAATGAAACCATTGTTTCAACACTGAAACAATAGACGCCCACTAAAACAATGACCCCATGATGTTGAAGTAGGTCAAGAGGGCAGCTGTTCGTGACGTCACTAGTAACGCTATGATCGTGACGTCATCCCCCTCCACCACCACCTTTGCCCATCGGTGGCGCCGGACCCCCCCCCAACACACTACTGAAGTTTAACATGAATTGTTATACGTGAATAATCTTTTTGAATAACTTCACGATCAAACTTATGCTACTAACATAAATTAAAGGCAGTTTTCCGCAGATAAGGCGGTTCTTGTTTCAAGCTGGTATCTTTAAAAATAAAAAAATTATTTCAGTTTTGTGAAGTATATAAAATGTACTTACGATAATCAAACCTGCTTATTAATAACTACATTTTTGTCTTGTAATTTGTTTTCCACCGTACCACACGACGATCAAGGAGACCGTCGTAACAATATATAGGCCTACAGACGATGTCATACACAATTGGAAGATTCACCTTCCAGAACATTTTATGATCGCTCAGTCTGCAGTTAACAGGTTGTTGTTTGCGGATGACTAGGCTATCCTGTCGAACTCGAAAAGCGGCTTGCAGATGGCTGTACATTCATTGAGTCATGTCTCCAAAGATGTCAGATTACAGATCTTTACATTGAAGACCAAGGTGACGGAATGTCATGGAGCAGATTCTGTACGAGCTAAATTCTTGTATATGGTATTGTAGTGGAGTACTGTAGTCTGTAATTCAGAAATTTGTGATGTATTGTATCAGCGGTCTCCTTGATCGTCGTGTGGTACAGTAGAATACAAAATACAAGACTCTGATGAAGTCACTAAAAGCCGGCTTTAATTGTCACAAATAACAGTTTGTAAACAACATGTTATTCAGCAAGATTATACTCGTACAATAATTCAAGTTAATCTGTCCACACAAATAATTATGTCAACTATAAAGAATTCCGTACTATAATCACTTTTCACTAATACACCACTTGAAACGCACTGTCCGCCGACGTAAGGCTGACTCTAAGCGGCAGCTGTCGTTGTTTAAATAGACAACACAACTATTCCAGAATAATCGATAATACGCGTCAACACTACTCGAAAACACTAGAGCGTAATTGATTGCGGACTTGAACACAGTGCGCCGACCGGTGTGGTCTGGAATAGCCTCGTTTTTCACGCATATTAAGTGTCACGTACGCACACAAACATTACAACTGGGCTCTGCTGGGATAGCCGAGAAGCATGTAGAACGTTCTGTAATGGCGTAACACTGTATAATTCTCGACTTGATCCAGAAGTTTGATTTGTTACACCCTGCTCATGAGATTCACCCACTCCGTACTTTTATCTGCAAATTCGTTCTTGTTTCCGCGTACCTTATCCTGTATTATCTTTTATTTCCCCCTTCCCACAGCATTGAGAAATTTAATCTCTCTACCGTCTGTATGTGATTTTCTTCCCGCTTAATTTATTAGGAACCCATGACTCATTTACATAAAGCAGTGTCGGCACGGCAATGGTCTCTGTGTCTCTTCGGATTTTGTGTTGTCGTGTCACCTCATAAAAATACAAATAAGACTGGTATTTTTTTTTAAGACCCCTGTTGAATCCGTATAAAATTTTGCACTCAAAGTAGTTAAATGCTGAGCTTGTTCAATCAATGTACCATCCTTGACTATTTTTGTCTTGACTGAGTCATTTCTCACGGAATACTACAAATTTTGTTATGAGTATTTCGGTTTGTCGGTCTGTAAGGCCTGGTTAAGGTAAGTGGCCGTAGGTTGTAGCTAATGGAGGCACATGGCTCAAGGCACCTGTGTAGCAGCAGCGCCCGGAGTGACTCCTCCGATGACGGCAAGAATCGAACTCTCTTAAGGGTTAAGTGTAATCAAGGTGGTATGCTTTTATTTTGTTTGGTTGGGGGAGAGGATCTCAGCAAGTGAGTTGCTCAGCCTAACCAAAGTTTGGTTGGTCTTGTGCCCTGAAACCAGCGGTTACGTGTCCGAGTAACAGGTAGGACACTTTTGGTGTATGCACGAAGTTGTTGTCTGACACCGCCAGCCAATCAGAAGGAAGGCAAACTGTTATTGGTTCGCCACAACTCGCGTTAACCTTAACCACAGTTCAGTGGTCGCATCCCAACAGCTCTGGCAGGATTGTCAGTGTTACTCTGGCAATATGCCACAACAACCAAAACCCGCACAGCAATACAATCCATCGCCACTCCCATCAATAGACCAGTCCGAAATGCCCGAAGCCCCCACTTCGTCAACAACCGCCTCCTGGCTCTTGCGACGAGAATAACCCCCATCAGACCGGTCTCCGGACCCGACTAATAGGCTAAGCGAAAGCGGCTTTGCCACACTGAATACAATGAATTAAATTAAAACTGTACTCAACTCCTCCGCCCCGTCCACAAACATCATCTACTCCAACAGTAGGGGGAAAATGAGAGTTCTACCCCGGAAGTGACGTCACACGGCGGGAAATTCAAAAATTGTGGTGGTGGGGGTAACCATGCGGTAGTTGTCTTTCGGCCATGTTGTCGTCGTCGCCGCCTAAAGTGGGGTTAACGTGTGCGTTGATTGTCGGAGGCGTGGCTATGTTCGCCGTTCGCCGTTCGCCGTTGACGTCGTCGTTGACGTCGTCATCGTCGCTGGGCGGCGGCCTGGTGGTGGCTTGATGGCCGCCCGCCGTGGTGGGGCGCCGGCGGCCATGTTGGAAAAGGTGCGACGTTGTCGAGTGGTGTAAGGAGTGTAGTGGTTAAGGTACGGCCTGGTTGCCGATTCGTGCGTGTGTTATAGTGTATGGTTATGTATATGTAAGGGGTTTTTCCGGAAGTTCGGCCATGTTGGAAAAGCGTCGATGCGGTGTTGCCAACTGTTGTCGGCTCGGAGTTATAGTGTACGGGTTGAATGTATGTTTCGCCATTGTTGCCAACTCGGTGTTATAGTGTACTGGTTTCGTATATATTTACCCTGCCGTGCCGATATCGTCGATGTTGTGTATAAACATGGTTACTCCCACCACCACAATTTTTGAATTTCTCGCCGTGTGACGGTCCAGGCTAGAACTCTCATTTTCCCTGTAAGAAATACACATGATATTCAGTGTTCGATTCACTTATCTGAACGATTGCATTGTTGACAACTGTGTGTCTATGTGTTAAGTAAATTGTAGTATGCGAAAAGGATTATAAATTTTATGTAAATATAAACATAAAAGATAAAATATATACAAGTTTATTTTACAACTATGTTTACACTGCCGCCATTGTTGCCAACTCGTGCATGTGTTATAGTGTACTGGTTTCGTATATATTTACACTGCCACGTCGATATCGTCGATGTTGTGTTTATGTGTTAAGTAAATATATAAACAGATTGAAAAAAATACGTTCGCAGCAACCTGTTGGTCTGCGGCTCGCTATGTCTAGCCCTACATTTGATGTTGTAAGAAACACACCGCTATGTCGAGCCCTACTTGAAAGAAACACATATGATATGCAGTTGTCATTCACTTATATAAAACACATGCACACGCAATATTTATGTAATATCTGAATAATAGGACGTTGCAAATGATGTAATCGGCTCCCACCATGATTTTCACATGTGGAGTTATTTTTTACAACAGAATGCTGACAGACCATCTGTTATCATTGGTGGGTATGTAATATTTAAATATTCTTTAATTTCTAAAGTATATTATAATCATGCAATTATTGTTTAATAAAATTGATTTTTTTTAGAATATTGTTAATGTTCCAAGGAATTTTGAAATTAAAAAACAATAAAAAGGTTAAAGCAATACTGTTTAATTACAAATAATTAAAATACATGTAATCAAAATATATTACAATATAAAATACATAATATATAAACGCACACAGTAGTGAAAATTACCAAACTCAATTGCGCTAATAGTTGCAATTATACTTTCTGGCACGTCTCTCAACGAATGAACGAATAACGCACGTGCACAGCGGAATATATAGGGAGGTAGTTGTGGAGGTGGAAACCGGAGAGGGGGGAAACCACGCAACGCACAGTAAGCGTTTATTTTTAACCATGTGAACAGGACACGAGCTGATTTCTCACGGTTCGATGGGAAGGTGGGGAAGAGGGGAGTCGGTTATTTTTTATACGTCTAGACAGCACTCGTGCTTGTTCGAACATGTCGACGACGCTAATTTATTTTTAGACAGGTGATGTATTTAACTGTGTGAACAGGATACGACTTGATTTCTCACGGTTCGATGGGTAGGTGAGGAAGAGGGGTGTCGGTTATTTTTATACGTCTAGACAGCACATGTGCTTGTTTGAACACGTCGTCGACGCTAATTTATTTTTAGACAGATGATGTAATAGATAGAAAGGCGACGACTGTTATTTTTTACGTAAGCGCTAAACAATAATGTTAGTAATTGATCAGAAACTTATTGATTATTCTAAAATCTGATACAACCCACTCGCCTAAAGCGTGTACTCTAGTATTTGTACATATTTCCGGAAATAAGCGGTGCGCGGGACAGGCTGTTCCATGTATTGATTGTAATTGATCAAGTTTGGGACAACCGAAATCTTCTAAATTTATAATACTAAAATGCACGATACGCTTCTGTAGAAATCTTTTTTTGCAATCATTTTACGAACACGAAGTTGTAAGGAAACGTATACTTTTCTAATATCGGTACAAGATGTTCGTACGATGTGTCCCCGTCCGTCAACGTTAGTCCATGATAATGGTCTGTTAACCATCTGTTTGTACTCACATGTTTGTGATTCGAAACAATCGTGTCTATTGGATGTGTAAATATCCAATGCCTGCTGGCAAATGCGGTGACGTCCATAACGGCTAGTTCCTTAACGAGTTCGCTTCCATCGTTGTCGATGAAACAGTGAAAGTCAAGTTGTTGTCGGTATGTGCGTGACTATGTTGGAAAAGCGGCGATGTTGTCGGGTTGTGCATGTGTGCTGGTTAAGGTTCGGCCACGTTTCCGATCCGTGGTGTGTTATAGTGTATGGGTATGTATATGTAAGGGGTTTTTCCGGAAGGGTGTCCATGTTGGGAAAGCGTTGTCGGCGTTGTCAACTTGTGCTGGTTTAGCGACGTTGTCGGCTCGTGCGAGTGTTATAGTGTATGGGTTTAAGATATATTTACACTGCCACCGGATATCGTCGATGTGAAGAGGTGAATTGCATTGTTGCCAACGCGTCGACCACGTTGTCGGCTCGTGCATGTGTTACGTGGTGTGTTATAGTGTACGGTTATGTATATATAAGGGGTTTTCCAGGAAGTGCGGCCATGTTGGAATGTTTACACTGCCGCCATTGTTGCCAACACGTTGTCAACTCGGTGTTATAGTGTACTGGTTCCGGATATATTTACACTGCCACAATTGTCTCGATATCGTCGATGATGTGTCTATGTGTTAAGTAATTGCATTGTTGCCAACTCAGTCAAGTAGTGTAAGAGTGTGCTAGTTAAGGTTCGGCCACGTTGGCGATTCGAGCGTGTGTTATAGTGTATGGGTTTGGATATATACTGTGTTTTCCGGAAGGGTGTCCACGTTGGAAAAGCGTCGACGTTGTCAACTTGTGCATGTGTGCTGGTTTAGCGTCGGCCACGTTGTCGGCTCGTGCATGTGTTATAGTGCACAGGTTTCAGATATATTTACACTGCCACCATTGTCCGGATATCGTCGATGTGAAGAGGTGAATTGCATTGTTGCCAACTGGAGAACTGTACTGGCATCGGTCACGTTGTCGACTCATGCATGTGTTATAGTGTACGGGTTTCAGATATATTTACACTGCCACCCCATTGTCCGGATATCGTCGATGTGAAGAGGTGAATTTCATTGTTGCCAACTCGAGAACTGTACTGGCGTTGGACACGTTGTCAACTTGTGCATGTGTTATAGTGTATGGGTTTAGATATTTACACTGCTGCCGTTCGGATTTACTACTGCGGTGCAAAATTGAATATCATTTCACTTGTAAAAATTGATTATCGTGCATTTGTGCAATTGTTCTGATTGACATTTCACTTATGAAACATGCATGATGGAAGGAAAAAAGGATAGTTGAAAATAAACAACTAAGCAAAGCAAAATTTACATACACTGCCGCCATTGTTGCCAACACGTTGTCAACTCGGAGTTATAGTGTACTGGTGTCAGATATATTTACACTACCACAATTGTCTCGATATCGTCGATGTTGTGTCTATGTGTTAAGTAATTGCATTGTTGCCAACTCAGTCAAGTAGTGTAAGAGTGTGCTGGTTAAGGTTCGGCCACGTTGGCGATTCGAGCGTGTGTTATAGTGTATGGGTTTGGATATATACTGTGTTTTCCGGAAGGGTGTCCACGTTGGAAAAGCGTCGACGTTGTCAACTTGTGCATGTGTGCTGGTTTAGCGTCGGCCACGTTGTCGGCTCGTGCATGTGTTATAGTGTACAGGTTTCAGATATATTTACACTGCCACCATTGTCCGGATATCGTCGACGTGAAGAGGTGAAATGCATTGTTGCCAACTGGAGAACTGTACTGGCATCGGTCACGTTGTCGACTCATGCATGTGTTATAGTTTACGGGTTTCAGATATATTTACACTGCCACCCCATTGTCCGGATATCGTCGATGTGAAGAGGTGAATTGCATTGTTGCCAACTCGAGAACTGTACTGGCGTTGGTCACGTTGTCAACTTGTGCATGTGTTATAGTGTATGGGTTTAGATATTTACACTGCTGCCGTTCGGATTTACTACTGTGGTGCAAAATTGAATATCATTTCACTTGTAAAAATTGATTATCGTGCATTTGTGCAATTGTTCTGATTGACATTTCACTTATGAAACATGCATGATGGACGGAAAAAAGGATAGTTGAAAATAAACAACTAAGCAAAGCAAAATTTACATAAATTGTAATCAAACACACATAAAAATATACAATACACTACACACACACACACACACACACCACCGCCGCAAGATGTTCGAACGATGTGTCCCCGTCCGTCCACTCTAATCTATAATAATGCTCCGTTAACCAACGGTTTGTCCTTACGTGATTGTGATCCGAAACGATTGTGTTTACTAGAGGTGCAAATATCAAATGCCTGGTGGCATATGCGATGATGTCCATAATGGCTAGTTACTTGCCGAGATCGTTTCCATCGTCGTCAACAAAACAGCGAAAGTCGTCAAGTTCATTGAAAGCTGTCAGACTAAGGTACAGCATGCCATAACCGATCGTAACGATATACCCATAACCGCAATGTCAACCTGCCTATCGTTAACGAAAACATTGCCACGTTCATTGAAAGCTGTCAGACCAAGGTACTGCATGACATGCCACGTTCATTGAAAGCTGTCAGACCAAGGTACTGCATGCCATAACTGATCGTAACGATATACCCATAACCGCAATTTCAACATGCCTATCGTTAACGAAACCATTGCCACGTTCATTGGAAGCTGTTACCAAGGTACAGCATGCCATAACCGATCGTAACGATATACCAACAACCACAATGTTAACCTGTCTACTGTTAACGAAACAATTGTTACGTTCATTGAAAGCTGTCAGACCAAGGTACTGCATACCATAACCGATCGTAACGATATACCCAGAACTACAATGTCAACCTGCCTATCGTTAACGAAATCATTGCTACGTTCATTGAAAGCTGTCAGACCAAGGTACTGCATGCCATAACCGAACATAACGATATACCCATAACCGCAATGTCAACCTGCCTATCGTTAATGAAATCATTGCAAAGTTCATTGAAAGCTGTCAGACCAAGGTATTGCATGTCATAACCGATCGTAACGATATACCCATAACCGCAATCTCAACCTGCCTACGGTTAAAGAAACCATTGCCAAGTTCATTGAAAGCTGTCAGACCAAGGTACTGCATGCCATAACCGATCGTAACGATATACTCATAACCGCAATCTCAACTTGCCTATCGCTAACGAAACAATTGCCAAGACCATTGAAAGCCGCCAGAACAAGCTACTGCATGCCATAACCGATCGTAACGATATGCCCATAACCGCAATGACAACCTACCTATCGTTAACGAAACCATTGCCACGTTCATTGAAAGCTGTTAGACCAAGGTACTGCATGCCATAACCGAACGTAACGATATACCCATAACCGCAATCTCAACCTGCCTATCGTTAACGAAACCATTGCCAAGTTCATTGAAAGCCGTCAGACCAATGTAGTGCATGCCATAACCGATCGTAACGATTAAAATATAACCGCAATCTCAACCAGCCTATCGTTAACGAAACCATTGCCACGTTCATTGAAAGCTCTCCGACCAATGTACTACATGCCATAACCGATCGTAACGATATACCCATAACCGCAATGTCAACCTGCCTAACGTTAACGAAACCATTGCCAAGTTCATTGAAAGCTCTCAGACCAAGTTACTGCATGCCATAACCGATAGTAACGATATACCCATAACCGAAATCTCAACCTGCCTATCGTTAACGAAACCATTGCCAAGTTCATTGAAAGCCGTCAGAACAAGGTATTGCATGCCATAACCGATCGTAATGATATACCGATAACCGCAATGTCAACCTGCCTATCGTTAACGAAACCGTTGCCAGTTCATGGAAAGCTGTCAGACCAAGGTATAGCATGCCATAACCGATCGTAACGATATACCCATAACCGCAATATCTACCTGCCTATCGTTAACGAAACCATTGTCACGTTCATTAAAACCTGTCAGACCAAGGTAGTGCATGCCATAACCGATCGTAATGATATACCTATACCCATAACCGCAATCTCAACCTGCCTATCGTTAACGAAACCATTGCCACGTTCATTGAAATCTGCCAAACCAAGATACTGCATGCCGTAACCGATCGTAACGATATACCCATAACCGCAATGTCAACTTGCCTATCGTTAACGAAACCATTGCCTATTTTATTGAAAGCCGTCAGACCAAGGTACTGCATGACATAACCGATTGTAACGATATAGCCATAACCGCAATGTCAACATTCCTATCGTTAACGAAATCATAGCCAAGTTCATTGAAAGCCGTCAGACCAAGTTACTGCATGCCGAAACCAATTGTAACAATACGCCCATAACCGCAATGTCAACCTGCCTATCGTTAACGTAACCATTGCTACGTTCATTAAAAGCTGCCAGACGAAGGTACTGCATGCCATAACCGATAGTAACGATATACCCACAACCGCAATGTCAACCTGCCTATCGTTAAAGATACCATTGCCAATTTCGTTGAATGCCGAGAGACCATGTTACTGCATGCCATAACCGATCGTAACGATATACCCATAACCGCAATGTCATCCTGCCTATCGTTAACGAAACGATTGCAAAGTTCTTTTAAAGCCGTCAGACCAAGGTACTGCATGCCATAACCGATCGTAACGATATACACATAACCGCAATGTCAACCTGCTTTCGTTAACGAAACCACGTCAAGTCCATTGAAATCTGTCAGACCAAGGTACTGCATGCCATTACCAATCGTAACCATATACCCATAACCGCAATATAAACCTGCCTACCGTTAAAGTAACCATTGCCACGTTCACTGATAGCTGTCAGACCAAGGTACTGCACCCCATAACCGATCGTAACGATATACCCATATCCACAATGTCAACCTGCTTATCGTTAACGAAACCATTTCCACGTTCACTGAAAGCTATCAGACCAAGGTATTACATGGCATAACCGATCGTAACGATATACCCATATCCGCAATGTCAACCTGCCTGTCGCTAATAAAACCATTGCCTCGTTCATTGAAAGTTGTCAGACCAATGTACTGCATGTCATAATCGATCGTAACGATATACCCATAACTTCAACGTCAACCTGCCTATCGCTGATGAAACCATTGCCAAGTTCATTGAAAGTTGTCAGACCAAGTTACTGCATTCCATAATCGATCGTAACGATATACCCATAACTGCAACGTCAACCTGCCTATCGTTAAGGAAACCATTGCCAAGTTCATTGAAAGCTGTCAGACCAAGTTACTGCATTCCATAACCGATCGTAATGATATACCCATATCCGCAATGTCTACCTGCTTATCGTTAACGGAACCTTTGCCACGTTCATTGAAATCTGTCAGACCAAGGTACTGCATGACATAACCGATCGTAACGATTTACCCATAACAGCAATCTCACCCTACCAATCGTTGACGAAACCATTGCCAAGTTCATTGAAATCTGTCAGACCAAGGTACTGCATGGCATAACCGATCGTAACGATATACCCATAACCGCAATCTCAATCTACCAATCGTTAACGAAACCATTGCGAAGTTCATTGAATGCTGTCAGACCAAGGTACTGCATGGCATAACCGATCGTAACGATATACACATATCCGAACAATATACCCATAACCGCAATGTCAACCTGTCTATCGTTAACGAAACCATTGCTACGTTCATAGAAAGTTGTCAGACCAAGGTACTGCATGCCATAACCGATCGTAACGATATACCCATAACCGCAATATCAACCTGCCTATCGTTAACGAAACCATTACCAAGTTCGTTGAAAGTCGCCAGACCAAGGTACTGCAAGCTATAACCGATCGTATTGATAAACCCATAACCGCAATGTCAACCTGCCTATCGTTAACGAAACCATTGCCAGTTCATGGAAAGCTGTCAGACCAAGGTATTGCATGCCATAACCGATCGTAACGTTATACCCATAACCGCAATGTCAACCTGCCTATCGTTAACGAAACCATTGCCACGTTCATTGAAATCTGTCAGACCAAGGTACTGCATGCCATAACCGATCGTAACGATATACCCATAAACGCAATGTCAACCGGCCTATCTTTAACGAAACGATTGACACGTTTATTGAAACCTGTCAGACCAAGGTACTGCATGTCATAACCGATCGTAACGATATACCCCTAACCGTAATATCAACCTTCTTATCGTTAACGAAACCATTGCCATGTTCATTGAAAGCTCTCAGACCAAGGTACTGCATGTCATAACCGATCTTAACGATATACCCATAACCTCAATCTCAACCTGTCTATCTTTAACGAACCCATTACCAATTTTATTGAAAGCCGCCAGACCAAGGTACTGCATGCACTGTCGGACCAAGGTATTTCATGTCATAACCGATCGTAACAATATATCCATAACCGCAATGTAATCCTGCCTATCGTTAACGAAACCTTTGCCAAGTTCATTGAAAGCCGCCAGACCAAGGTACTGCATGCACTGTCAGACCAAGGTACTTCATGTCATAACAGATCGTAACGATATACCCTTTGTTATGGGGGTTCGAACCCACTATCTTCCCCATGAGTGCGAGTGAGAGCGAATGACATGTGCAATTATTGCGAGGGAGATGGAAGATGACAGCACTACCCCCCATCCATCCCCACCCTCTACCGCAGAAGTGACGTCATACGACCAAATTGTCATCGTCGCCGCCTAAAGTGGGGTAATGTGTGCGTTGATTGGCGGAGGCGTGGCTATGTTCGCCGTTCGCCGTTGACGTCGTCGTTGACGTCGTCATCGTCGATGGCGGCGGCCTGGCCGCGGCCTGGTCGTGGCTTGATCGTCGCCCGTCGTGGTGGGTCGGCGGCGGCCATGTTGGAAAAGCTGTGTGTATATTTTTGTGTGTTTGATTACAATATATGTAAATTTTGCTTTGCTTAGTTGTTTATTTTCAACTATCCTTTTTTCCTTCCATCATGCATGTTTCATAAGTGAAATGTCAATCAAAACAATTGCACAAATGCACGATAATCAATTTTTACAAGTGAAATGATATTCAATTTTGCACCGCAGTAGTAAATCCGAACGGCAGCTGTGTAAATATCTAAACCCATACAATATAACACATGCACAAGTTGACAACGTGACCAACACCAGTACAGTTCTCGAGTTGGCAACAATGCAATTCACCTCTTCACATCGACGATATCCGGACAATGGGGTGGCAGTGTAAATATATCTGAATCCCGTACACTATAACACATGCATGAGTCGACAACGTGACCGATGCCAGTACAGTTCTCCAGTTGGCAACAATGCAATTCACGTCTTCACATCGACGATATCCGGAAAATGGTGGCAGTGTAAATATATCTGAAACCTGTACACTATA
Source organism: Magicicada septendecula (assembly GCA_034769895.1). Lineage (NCBI taxonomy): Eukaryota > Metazoa > Arthropoda > Insecta > Hemiptera > Cicadidae > Magicicada > Magicicada septendecula. The sequence continues at coordinate 3,797,999 of CM068371.1, forward strand.
ACACATGCACGAGCCGACAACGTGGCAGACGCTAAACCAGCACACATGCACAAGTTGACAACGTCGACGCTTTTCCAACGTGGACGCCCTTCCGGAAAACACAGTATATATCCAAACCCATACACTATAACACACGCTCGAATCGCCAACGTGGCCGAACCTTAACCAGCACACTCTTACACTACTTGACTGAGTTGGCAACAATGCAATTACTTAACACATAGACACAACATCAACGATATCGAGACAATTGTGGCAGTGTAAATATATCCGAAACCAGTACACTATAACACCGAGTTGACAACGCGTTGGCAACAATGGCGGCAGTGTAAACATATATTCAACCCGTACACTATAACACCGAGCCGATAACGTTGATTAACCCCAACACAAGTTGGCAAAACCGACGCTTTTCCAACATGGCCGAACTTCCGGAAAACCCCCTTACATATACATAACCATACACTATAACACATGCACGAATCGGCAACCTGGCCGTACCTTAACCACTACACACATCCACAACCAGACAACATCGCAGCTTTTCCAACATGGCCGCCGCCGACCCACCACGACGGGCGACGATCAAGCCACGACCAGGCCGCGGTCAGGCCGCCGCCCAGCGACGATGACGACGTCAACGACGACGTCAACGGCGAACGGCGAACGGCGAACATAGCCACGCCTCCGCCAATCAACGCACACATTACCCCACTTTAGGCGGCGACGACGACAACATGGTCGTATGACGTCACTTCTGCGGTAGAGGGTGGTGATGGATGGGGGGGTAGTGGTGTCATCTTCCATCTCACTCGCACTCATTGCACATGTCATTCGCTCTCACTCGCACTCATGGGGAAGATAGTGGGTTCGAACCCCCATAACAAAGGGTATATCGTTACGATCTGTTATGACATGAAGTACCTTGGTCTGACAGTGCATGCAGTACATTGGTCTGGCGGCTTTCAATGAACATGGCAATGGTTTCGTCAACGATAAGAAGGTTGATATTACGGTTATGGGTATATCGTTACGATCGGTTATGACATGCAGTACCTTGGTCTGACAGGTTTCAATAAACGTGTCAATCGTTTCGTTAAAGATAGGCCGGTTGACATTGCGTTTATGGGTATATCGTTACGATCGGTTATGGCATGCAGTACCTTGGTCTGACACATTTCAATGAACGTGGCAATGGTTTCGTTAACGATAGGCAGGTTGACATTGCGGTTATGGGTATAACGTTACGATCGGTTATGGCATGCAATACCTTGGTCTGACAGCTTTCCATGAACTGGCAATGGTTTCGTTAACGATAGGCAGGTTGACATTGCGGTTATGGGTGTATCAATACGATCGGTTATAGCTTGCAGTACCTTGGTCTGGCGACTTTCAACGAACTTGGTAATGGTTTCGTTAACGATAGGCAGGTTGATATTGCGGTTATGGGTATATCGTTACGATCGGTTATGGCATGCAGTACCTTGGTCTGACAACTTTCTGTGAACGTAGCAATGGTTTCGTTAACGATAGACAGGTTGACATTGCGGTTATGGGTATATCGTTCGGATATGTGTATATCGTTACGATCGGTTATGCCATGCAGTACCTTGGTCTGACAGCTTTCAATGAACTTGGCAATGGTTTCGTTAACGATTGGTAGATTGAGATTGCGGTTATGGGTATATCGTTACGATCGGTTATGCCATGCAGTACCTCGGTCTGACAGATTTCAATGAACTTGGCAATGGTTTCGTTAACGATTGGTGGGGTGAAATTGCTGTTATGGGTAAATCGTTACGATCGGTTATGACATGCAGTACCTTGGTCTGACAGATTTCAATGAACGTGGCAAAGGTTCCATTAACGATAAGCAGGTAGACATTGCGGATATGGGTATATCATTACGATCGGTTATGGAATGCAGTAACTTGGTCTGACAGCTTTCAATGAACTTGGCAATGGTTTCCTTAACGATAGGCAGGTTGACGTTGCAGTTATGGGTATATCGTTACGATCGATTATGGAATGCAGTAACTTGGTCTGACAACTTTCAATGAACTTGGCAATGGTTTCATCAGCGATAGGCAGGTTGACGTTGAAGTTATGGGTATATCGTTACGATCGATTATGACATGCAGTACATTGGTCTGACAACTTTCAATGAACGAGGCAATGGTTTCATTAGCGACAGGCAGGTTGACATTGCGGTTATGTGTATATCGTTACGATCGGTTATGGCATGCAGTACCTTGGTCTGACGGCTTTAAAAGAACTTTGCAATGGTTTCGTTAACGATAGACAGGTTGTCAGTGCGGTTATGGGTATATCGTTACGATCGGTTATGGCATGGCAATGGTTTCGTTAACGATAGGCAGGTTGACATTGCGGTTATGGGTATATCGTTACGATCGGCTATGGCATGCAGTACCTTGGTCTGACAACTTACAATGAATGTGGCAATGGTTTCGTTAACGATAGGCAGGTTGACATTGCGGTTATGTGTATATCGTTACGATCGGTTATGGCATGCAGTACCTTGGTCTGACGGCTTTAAAAGAACTTTGCAATGGTTTCGTTAACGATAGACAGGTTGTCAGTGCGGTTATGGGTATATCGTTACGATCGGTTATGGCATGGCAATGGTTTCGTTAACGATAGGCAGGTTGACATTGCGGTTATGGGTATATCGTTACGATCGGCTATGGCATGCAGTACCTTGGTCTGACAACTTACAATGAATGTGGCAATGGTTTCGTTAACGATAGGCAGGTTGACATTGCGATTGTGGGTATATCGTTACGATAGGTTATGGCATGCAGTATCTTGGACTGACACCCTTCAATGAACGTGGCAATGGTTTCTTTAAAGATAGGCAGGTTGACATTGCGTTTGTGGGTATATCGTTAAACTCGGTTATGGCATGCAGTATCTTTGTCTGACAGATTTCAATGAACGAGGCAATGGTTTCGTTAACGCTAGGCAGGTTGACATTGCGGTTGTGATTATATCGTTAAAATCGGTTATGTCATGCAGTACTTTGGTCTGACAGCTTTCAATGAACGTGTCAATGCTTTCGTTAACGATAGGCAGGATGACGTTGCGGTTATGGGTATATCGTTACGAACGGTTACGGCATGCAGTAACTTGGTCTGCCGGCTTTCAACGAACTTTGCAATGGTTTCGTTAACGATAGGCAGGATGACATTGCGGTTATGGGTATATCGTTACGATCGGATATGGCATGCAGTAACATGGTCTGGCGGCATTCAACGAAATTGGCAATGGTATCTTTAACGATAGGCAGGTTGACATTGTGGTTGTGGGTATATCGTTACGATCGGTTATGGCATGCAGTACCTTCGTCTGGCAGCTTTTAATGAACGTAGCAATTGTTACGTTAACGATAGGCAGGTTGACATTGCGGTTATGGGCGTATTGTTACAATTGGTTACGGCATGCAGTAACTTGGTCTGACGGCTTTCAATGAACTTGGCTATGATTTCGTTAACGATAGGAATGTTGACATTGCGGTTATGGTTATATCGTTACAATCGGTTATGTCATGCAGTATTTTGGTCTGGCGGCTTTCAATAAAATTGGCAATGGTTTCGTTAACGATAGGCAAGTTGACATTGCGGTTATGGGTATATCGTTACGATCGGTTACGGCATGCAGTATCTTGGTTTGGCAGATTTCATTGAACGTGGCAATGGTTTCGTTAACGATAGGCAGGTTGACATTGCGGTTATGGGTATAGGTATATCATTACGATCGGTTATGGCATGCACTACCTTGGTCTGACAGGTTTCAATGAACGTGACAATGGTTTCGTTAACGATAGGCAGGTAGATATTGCGGTTATGGGTATATCGTTACGATCGGTTATGGCATGCTATAACTTGGTCTGACAGTTTTCCATGAACTGGCAACGGTTTCGTTAACGATAGGCAGGTTGACATTGCGGTTATCGGTATATCATTACGATCGGTTATGGCATGCAATACCTTGTTCTGACGGCTTTCAATGAACTTGGCAATGGTTTCGTTAACGATAGGCAGGTTGAGATTCCGGTTATGGGTATATCGTTACTATCGGTTATGGCATGCAGTACCTTGGTCTGAGAGCTTTCAATGAACGTGGCAATGGTTTCGTTAACGATAGGCCGGTTGATATTGCGGTTATTGGTATATCGTTACGATCGGTTATGGCATGCAATACCTTGGTCTGACAGCTTTCAATGAACTTGGCAATGGTTTCGTTAACGTTAGGCAGGTTGACATTGCGGTTATGGGTATATTCGTTACGATCGGTTATGGCATGCAGTACCTTGGTCTGACAGCTTTCAATGAACTTGGCAATGGTTTCGTTAACGTTAGGCAGGTTGACATTGCGGTTATGGGTATATCGTTACGATCGGTTATGGCATGTAGTACATTTGTCGGAGAGCTTTCAATGAACGTGGCAACGGTTTCGTTAACGATAGGCTGGTTGAGATTGCGGTTATGTTTTAATCGTTACGATCGGTTATGGGATGCACTACCTTGGTCTGACAGCTTTCAATGAACTTGGCAATGGTTTCGTTAACGATAGGCAGGTTGAAAGTGCGGTTATGGGTATATCGTTACGATATGTTATGGCATGCAGTACCTTGGTCTGACAACTTTCAATGAACTTGGCGATGGTTTCGTTAACGATAGGTAGGTTGAGATTGCGGTTATGGGTATATCATTACGATCGGTTATGGCATGCAGTACCTTGGTCTAACAGCTTTCAACGAACGTGGCAATGGTTTCGTTAACGATAGGTAGGTTGTCATTGCGGTTATGGGCATATCGTTACGATCGGTTATGGTATGCAGTAGCTTGTTCTGGCGGCTTTCAATGGACTTGGCAATTGTTTCGTTAGCGATAGGCAAGTTGAGATTGCGGTTATGACTATATCGTTACGATCGGTTATGGCATGCAGTACCTTGGTCTGACAGCTTTCAATGAACTTGGCAATGTTTTCTTTAACCGTAGGCAGGTTGAGATTGCGGTTATGGGTATATCGTTACGATCGGTTATGACATGCAATACCTTGGTCTGACAGCTTTCAATGAACTTTGCAATGATTTCGTTAACGATAGGCAGGTTGACATTGCGGTTATGGGTATATCGTTATGTTCGGTTATGGCATGCAGTACCTTGGTCTGACAGCTTTCAATGAACGTAGCAATGATTTCGTTAACGATAGGCAGGTTGACATTGCAGTTCTGGGTATATCGTTACGATCGGTTATGGTATGCAGTACCTTGGTCTGACAGCTTTCAATGAACGTAACAATTGTTTCGTTAACAGTAGACCGGTTAACATTGTGGTTGTTTGTATATCGTTACGATCGGTTATGGCATGCTGTACCTTGGTCTAACAGCTTCCAATGAACGTGGCAATGGTTTCGTTAACGATAGGCATGTTGAAATTGCGGGTATGGGTATATCGTTACGATCGGTTATGGCATGCTGTACCTTAGTCTGACAGCTTTCAATGAACTTGACGACTTTCACTGTTTTGTTGACGAAAATGGAAACGATCTCGGCAAGTAACTAGCCATTATGGGCATCATCGCATATGCCACCAGGCATTTGATATTTGCACCTCTAGTAAACACAATCGTTTCGGATCACAATCACGTAAGGACAAACCGTTGGTTAACGGAGCATTATTATAGATTAGAGTGGACGGACGGGGACACATCGTTCGAACATCTTGCGGCGGTGGTGTGTGTGTGTGTGTGTGTGTGTAGTGTATTGTATATTTTTATGTGTGTTTGATTACAATTTATTTAAATTTTGCTTTGCTTAGTTGTTTATTTTCAACTATCCTTTTTTCCTTCCATCATGCATGTTTCATAAGTGAAATGTCAATCAGAACAATTGCACAAATGCACGATAATCAATTTTTACAAGTGAAATGATATTCAATTTTGCACCACAGTAGTAAATCCGAACGGCAGCAGTGTAAATATCTAAACCCATACACTATAACACATGCACAAGTTGACAACGTGACCAACGCCAGTACAGTTCTCGAGTTGGCAACAATGCAATTCACCTCTTCACATCGACGATATCCGGACAATGGGGTGGCAGTGTAAATATATCTGAAACCCGTACACTATAACACATGCATGAGTCGACAACGTGACCGATGCCAGTACAGTTCTCCAGTTGGCAACAATGCATTTCACCTCTTCACATCGACGATATCCGGGCAATGGTGGCAGTGTAAATATATCTGAAACCTGTACACTATAACACATGCACGAGCCGACAACGTGGCCGACGCTAAACCAGCACACATGCACAAGTTGACAACGTCGACGCTTTTCCAACGTGGACACCCTTCCGGAAAACACAGTATATATCCAAACCCATACACTATAACACACGCTCGAATCGCCAACGTGGCCGAACCTTAACCAGCACACTCTTACACTACTTGACTGAGTTGGCAACAATGCAATTACTTAACACATAGACACAACATCGACGATATCGAGACAATTGTGGTAGTGTTAATATATCTGAAACCAGTACACTATAACACCGAGTTGACAACGTGTTGGCAACAATGGCGGCAGTGTATGTAAATTTTGCTTTGCTTAGTTGTTTATTTTCAACTATCCTTTTTTCCTTCCATCATGCATGTTTCATAAGTGAAATGTCAATCAGAACAATTGCACAAATGCACGATAATCAATTTTTACAAGTGAAATGATATTCAATTTTGCACCGCAGTAGTAAATCCGAACGGCAGCAGTGTAAATATCTAAACCCATACACTATAACACATGCACAAGTTGACAACGTGACCAACGCCAGTACAGTTCTCGAGTTGGCAACAATGAAATTCACCTCTTCACATCGACGATATCCGGACAATGGGGTGGCAGTATAAATATATCTGAAACCCGTACACTATAACACATGCATGAGTCGACAACGTGACCGATGCCAGTACAGTTCTCCAGTTGGCAACAATGCAATTCACCTCTTCACATCGACGATATCCGGACAATGGTGGCAGTGTAAATATATCTGAAACCTGTACACTATAACACATGCACGAGCCGACAACGTGGCCGACGGTAAACCAGCACACATGCACAAGTTGACAACGTCGACGCTTTTCCAACGTGGACACCCTTCCGGAAAACACAGTATATATCCAAACCCATACACTATAACACACGCTCGAATCGCCAACGTGGCCGAACCTTAACCAGCACACTCTTTCACTACTTGACTGAGTTGGCAACAATTCAATTACTTAACACATAGACACAACATCGACGATATCGAGACAATTGTGGCAGTGTAAATATATCCGGAACCAGTACACTATAACACCGAGTTGACAACGTGTTGGCAACAATGGCGGCAGTGTAAACATTCCAACATGGCCGCACTTCCTGGAAAACCCCTTACATATACATAACCGTACACTATAACACACCACGTAACACATGCACGAGCCGACAACGTGGTCGACGCGTTGGCAACAATGCAATTCACCTCTTCACATCGACGATATCCGGTGGCAGTGTAAATATATCTTAAACCCATACACTATAACACTCGCACGAGCCGACAACGTCGCTAAACCAGCACAAGTTGACAACGCCGACAACGCTTTCCCAACATGGACACCCTTCCGGAAAAACCCCTTACATATACATACCCATACACTATAACACACCACGGATCGGCAACGTGGCCGAACCTTAACCAGCACACATGCACAACCCGACAACATCGCCGCTTTTCCAACATAGTCACGCACATACCGACAACAACTTGACTTTCACTGTTTCATCGACAACGATGGAAGCGAACTCGTTAAGGAACTAGCCGTTATGGACGTCACCGCATTTGCCAGCAGGCATTGGATATTTACACATCCAATAGACACGATTGTTTCGAATCACAAACATGTGAGTACAAACAGATGGTTAACAGACCATTATCATGGACTAACGTTGACGGACGGGGACACATCGTACGAACATCTTGTACCGATATTAGAAAAGTATACGTTTCCTTACAACTTCGTGTTCGTAAAATGATTGCAAAAAAAGATTTCTACAGAAGCGTATCGTGCATTTTAATATTATAAATTTAGAAGATTTCGGTTGTCCCAAACTTGATCAATTACAATCAATACATGGAACAGCCTGTCTCGCGCACCGCTTATTTCCGGAAATATGTACAAATACTAGAGTACACGCTTTAGGCGAGTGGGTTGTATCAGATTTTAGAATAATCAATAAGTTTCTGATCAATTACTAACATTATTGTTTAGCGCTTACGTAAAAAATAACAGTCGTCGCCTTTCTATCTATTACATCATCTGTCTAAAAATAAATTAGCGTCGACGACGTGTTCAAACAAGCACATGTGCTGTCTAGACGTATAAAAATAACCGACACCCCTCTTCCTCACCTACCCATCGAACCGTGAGAAATCAAGTCGTATCCTGTTCACACAGTTAAATACATCACCTGTCTAAAAATAAATTAGCGTCGTCGACATGTTCGAACAAGCACGAGTGCTGTCTAGACGTATAAAAAATAACCGACTCCCCTCTTCCCCACCTTCCCATCGAACCGTGAGAAATCAGCTCGTGTCCTGTTCACATGGTTAAAAATAAACGCTTACTGTGCGTTGCGTGGTTTCCCCCCTCTCCGGTTTCCACCTCCACAACTACCTCCCTATATATTCCGCTGTGCACGTGCGTTATTCGTTCATTCGTTGAGAGACGTGCCAGAAAGTATAATTGCAACTATTAGCGCAATTGAGTTTTGTAATTTTCACTACTGTGTGCGTTTATATATTATGTATTTTAAATTGTAATATATTTTGATTACATGTATTTTAATTATTTGTAATTAAACAGTATTGCTTTAACCTTTTTATTGTTTTTTAATTTCAAAATTCCTTGGAACATTAACAATATTCTAAAAAAAAATCAATTTTATTAAACAATAATTGCATGATTATAATATACTTTAGAAATTAAAGAATATTTAAATATTACATACCCACCAATGATAACAGATGGTCTGTCAGCATTCTGTTGTAAAAAATAACTCCACATGTGAAAATCATGGTGGGAGCCGATTACATCATTTGCAACGTCCTATTATTCAGATATTACATAAATATTGCGTGTGCATGTGTTTTATATAAGTGAATTGACAACTGCATATCATGTGTGTTTCTTTCAAGTAGGGCTCGACATAGCGGTGTGTTTCTTACAACATCAAATGTAGGGCTAGACATAGCGAGCCGCAGACCAACAGGTTGCTGCGAACGTATTTTTTTCAATCTGTTTATATATTTACTTAACACATAAACACAACATCGACGATATCGACGTGGCAGTGTAAATATATACGAAACCAGTACACTATAACACATGCACGAGTTGGCAACAATGGCGGCAGTGTAAACATAGTTGTAAAATAAACTTGTAGATATTTTTTCTTTTATGTTTATATTTATCCTTTTCGCATACTACAATTTACTTAACACATAGACACACAGTTGTCAACAATGCAATCGTTCAGATAAGTGAATCGAACACTGAATATCATGTGTATTTCTTACAGGGAAAATGAGAGTTCTAGCCTGGACCGTCACACGGCGAGAAATTCAAAAATTGTGGTGGTGGGAGTAACCATGTTTATACACAACATCGACGATATCGGCACGGCAGGGTAAATATATACGAAACCAGTACACTATAACACCGAGTTGGCAACAATGGCGAAACATACATTCAACCCGTACACTATAACACCGAGCCGACAACAGTTGGCAACACCGCATCGACGCTTTTCCAACATGGCCGAACTTCCGGAAAAACCCCTTACATATACATAACCATACACTATAACACACGCACGAATCGGCAACCAGGCCGTACCTTAACCACTACACTCTTACACCACTCGACAACGTCGCACCTTTTCCAACATGGCCGCCGGCGCCCCACCACGGCGGGCGGCCATCAAGCCACCACCAGGCCGCCGCCCAGCGACGATGACGACGTCAACGACGACGTCAACGGCGAACGGCGAACGGCGAACATAGCCACGCCTCCGACAATCAACGCACACGTTAACCCCACTTTAGGCGGCGACGACGACAACATGGCCGAAAGACAACTACCGCATGGTTACCCCCACCACCACAATTTTTGAATTTCCCGCCGTGTGACGTCACTTCCGGGGTAGAACTCTCATTTTCCCCCTACTTCCAACTACGAAATAATAAAATAAAATAAGTAATTCCCAGGTAACATAAATAAATATCCAATACAAAACCTGTCCCACGCCGATCCCATGACGCCATTACGAAGCTTCCCGCCATCTTTAATGTCACTCGCTACTCGTCTCTGGTCGCCTATGTCTTTCAGTTTGGCACTAAACCCCCTCACCATGTTTTAGAGGCTTTCATACCTTCATCAACTCAGACACACTCTCTTTACTTTCAGGTACCACCGCCTTCTCATCGGCCGGTCTTCGCTGGCGTGCGAAACTAACCCATCAGCAATCTCACTCAAACGGCTGAAGGGGGCTTGCCCCAGAACAGCCTGATACTGGCCCCAACAAGGACCAGTCTCGAATAACTCGAAAAAAATTGTCATTGTTTTGCAACCTTCTGCACTCAAGATAGTCATCGAAATCACGGCCGAAACGTTTGCACAAATCAACCATAGACCGTGACCTTCGATCCCGTCAAGGCGGAGTACTCATATCATTGAAGTCGGCCGTGAAAGCCTCAGACAGACTACTGATTTTGTTTTTTTGAAATTGTGTCCCTGTAATTATTACATTATCTTGGTAATATAGTCAAGTCTTAGACCACTCTCAAGAAATAAAGAGCAGAATTGAAAAGGCAAGACCAGTATACACGAAAGTGACCAGTTTATTCAAAAGTCACAATTTAGCAATAAACACAAAGATGAGACTTTTACGCTGCTACGTATCCTGGCAATTAATTGTCTGTTAATTTTGTTTGTTAAGAGTAGGCGCAGCTAGCAGTCGCAGTTGTAGTAAGCTTGGATTCCCAAAATTAGTTACATTTGCTGTTTGTTTCAACGTCTCTTGAACGAGATCTCTTCTCTTTACTACTTTCTGAAGCTCCTTCTTCATGAAGTACGGTTTGTTCCCGATTTCGAATTTGTTAACCCGACGTGAAGCCATTTTGGTTTCCTTCTTCTATTAGTGACTAGGCGAATCACACGTTTTGGTCTCAAAGAAGTACTTCCCCTTTACCAACTGTTCTTAGGTCTTTCTATATTTTTGCAGTAGCGTGGCGTCCATGTAACCGCTGTTGCCGGCGGCAACATTACTGAAAATAAAAGAAAATAATATTCATTATATCAAATAAATAGTTTAATTATATTAAAGAATAAATAGTTTAGTTAAAATAATAATTTGAAACCCGAACAATATTAGTAGGGAAATTTGAAGACAAGTTTTCGAACAGCTGGGCACTTGCACCGTCTTGTGTTGCCAGCTCAAACATCGGCCGTTTTTTACTGCGAACGGTCATTGACTTCGTAAAAGTTGTAACTGTACAAACTGTGGAGAGGGGGCACACTCTTCCGTCCAATGTGTTGCACGCTGTATAAATCGGCAAAACGCTCAGTTGGCAGCTATGTTCGTTTTCCGAACTGACGTGGAGCAGATATTACGTACCTATTTTGTGTTTTGTTCGTTTAGTCATGTGTTTCTCTGTTTGTCTTTATTATTTTTCAATTGATTATTTGTGATCTGATTTATTCTGGGTAAGTTTAATGATAGTCGGATCCCGTTGTACAGGGACCCTCTTTTTCTCCCAGAGAATGGCAGGAAATGCTACAAACGGAACACTTGGTTCAAGAAAAAATTCAAATTCATTTTTATGTTACGTTTTAGGCCTATCACAACCGGCAACAGGTGTTATGTACCCATGTCTCGCCACTGCTTCTTTGACCAGTAGACTTGTATTTTGCTATACCTTCTTAGGCGACCTGTCGTCTAACATCCATATACTCTCATAAGCAATGCGTCTGTAAATGTTTTCCGTAATACTATCTTGGATATTAAAAATTTCCAATTCTATGCAAATATCCTCACTGTTGAGTCTATCCCTTCGTGTGCAGCTTTTATATCGCAAGAATCTAATCTCCGATGTCTGTCTGTATCCTACTCAGATTTTTTTTTTTTTTTTTTTTTTTTTTTTTTTTAACACAAGTTTCAGAACCATACAACAACACTGGCACAGCCATTCATCATCAGCCGTGGCTCTACAAACCTTGGCGGGTCTTGGCCTGCTCCAACAGTCGATTCCACTCCTCTCTATTGCGTGCCCCGTCTTTCTAGTTTTTTATGTTCAGCTTTCTGAGGTCCTCCTCTATCTGGTCTTTGGATATACTTAGTTAGAGTGTGTGTGTGTTATTAGTGTGTAGTAGTTAATTACATGGTTGTAATTGCTGTTGGGGGGAAACTCTTTGTTACTTTATGACTCTCCAACTACTACAACAACTATTAATTATAGAGCCTTTAGGTTATTCTGTTATTTGGCAAAAGTAATTTTATTGTTACGACGGTCTCACTGATCATCGTATGGTACAGTGGAAAACAATATACAGACACCAACGAAATCACTAATTACCAGCGACAATTAACAATACGTAACCAACTCGTAAAATAATCCAAATTAAATTAGTCCGCACGCAATAGTAATGTCAAATAATAGAGTTTCACACTAATTATAACACTTCGTCGCAATACTTCGACAAACACTCGATCAGCATTACTGAAGATCGCTCAGCGAGCTGATTCACGAAGCCAGTCCAGTCTCTGTCCCTTATATACGTAGCGCACGTGTTCTAAAAATTTTCCATCCTTACGGCAGCATGTGGGCTAACGTGTAATTTAAGTGTCCTTCAACAAATGGAACGTACTTGAGAGCGGCCTTGACTGAGCCTAGACCTGCTTGAATAGCAGAGGGACGGGTGAAGGACGCTCTCAGCTGTTTGGTAGAGTTCTCGTTGGAATATTGTAACGTTCTGTTAATATAATCCTCCTTATGTATCCAGTGAATGTGGAAGACCCCACTTCTGAGCGTCAATATGTAATATCAAAACAAATTAGTATCTCTTACTAATAAAGTGTAACCTGCTTTATTTTTAAATAGAGGATTATTCATCTGAACCTCAGGGTCAACATACAATTTACGTATAGAACAGACAATACAACTTTGATGCATGAGACTGGATAATACAGTGTTGTTAGTGTCTGTTGAATGTTTGTGGGTCCTTTTAAAGTACTATTAACTACAACAAGAAACTCTTATAATTAACAACCATTTTCATAATAGTCCACTAACGCAAGTCACAATTATTATTATTATTTATTTGTTTATTTTTTATTCAGTTATTGTTTTTGTGGTATGATCTCACCAACTTTGCGGGTTTCACAATGGATTCATTCGTTGATTCCGCTCCTGGACACCTGGTTTTTCGCTCTCTCTCTATCAAAACATCACTCCTCTAGGTCCCGGGTTGGTTCTCCTGGTCATCTCAGCTTCCACCGGTCCTCAATTTCTATCAACTCAGCAGTCACTTATCTTAAACGTTCTGGCTTGCAATTCACAATTTTTAACAACAATCTTCTTCATTCAAAACATTAATTTCATTAGTTAAAGGCCATGGCTATAATTTTTATGGGTCACAGGTTCGGTGTACCATTTCTAATTAGTAATATTCTGTTGACCTTTACTTTATTTTTCCTTGGTAACTATATTATTATAAGTTTTATAACGTAAGAGTTTCTATCTTTTAAATTATTTAAACTTGGTTTGATCTCACTGTATGGGCTACATAACTGTTTCATATAGATTATATGTTTCATTCAATGCTCATATTATAATAATGTTTAATCACTTTCCTTATACATGATTTTTTTCTTTTTAAAGTCTAACACTGTTATTTTCACTTTCTAGCACTATCACACAACCTAACTTATATAATTATAGTTTGATTTATTATATTTGTAAAATTTATAACATTCACTGTTTATAGTTCAATGATACAAAACAACTGTCTGAGGCACGCAGACCTCCTCATAGTTTTAATCTAATGCTTATGAACTAACACATGTCTTTTTACTTATTTTCTAAGTTTAACATTTGTACCTTATAATTCTATTAATTAATCATTATTTACATGTTAACGAGTATGTTATGTTTTATGTTTGGTGAAACGACACGTTACAATATAAACACATATTTACATAGGATCACACGAGTAGTCGTGTTTGACAGTGGATAGATTATAGGCTCCTTACATACCAAACGAATCTTGAGTGACATCTATGACAAGGGTTTATATAAACAAGAACAACAGTAAACACTCCTACAGAACAATTATTCAAAATTACAATTTTCTAACACAAACTTAGATACGTAAGTAAATAAGTAAGTAAAAATCATTAAGTAGCACCTAATTGACAATGTTGAATTAAGTAGGATAATACACGTCACCAGTTACAAATAATTTTAACATCCAGATGATTGAATTCGGACCGCGGTCAGTTGCGACACAATCCTACAAAACCCGGTCAGTTGTAGCCCAGGTCAAAATCATCATCAGCCGTGGTTCTACAAACTTTGGTGAGTCTTGTCCTGCTCCAAGAGTAGACTTCATTCTTCCCTCTTGTGTGCCCTGGCTTTCCAGTGTCTTAGGTTCAGCTTTCCGAGGTCCTGTATCTGGTCTTTGAATCTACTTCGGGGTCTTCTCATTTTTCTACTACCCACTGGTACCTGCTAGAAAATATGTTTCGTAGGCTGTCCTTCCTCCATTCTCTCTATATGTCCAACTCATCTTAGCCTGTGTATTTTGATTATCCTGACAATGTCCTGCTATTTGTAAAGAGTTCATAATTATAGCGCCTGCGCCACATTCCATTTTCTTGTACTCCTCTCAATATTGTACATAGAATCAACCTAGAAGTCCTTTCACAGCAACCTAGAAGTCTCTCGGTACTTTTTGTCATTGTCCAGGTTTCTAGAGCACTGTCAGGACTGGCCTGACAAGTGTTTTGTAAAATTTGCATTTCGTGCTTCTTGAGATAGAGCTAGATGCCAGGTGCTTTTTTAATCCATAATATGTTTTATTTGCGAGATATATTCTTCTTCTTATTTCAGTGTTGATGCCGTTAGTGCTGTTTATCTGGGACCCAAGATATATGAACTCTTTTGTTCTCTATATTTTTTTTTGTACTGGCACAGTCATTACCTTATACAATTTTAGTCGAGTCTCTTTCCTTGTTCTTCTCGACAACACTTGACAAATTGTGTCACATACTCTCTGAAATTTAGGCAAATTATGATCAACATTTTAATCCACGTCATAAGATGTCACACACAAGATACTGGAAATGTGACGCCTGCTACGATGTTGGTCTCAAAACAAAGAAAAAACATCGGTATTGAGAAACATACATGACTTCCATGTTCTGAGATTTATATAAAAAATCATTTTTGAAATTAAATATTTCCATTTGTTTTTTCATATATTGTAACATAACAAGATTATGCCTTTGAGTATATCAAATGTAATCATCAAAATTCGTTGTGAATTATGCCTAAACACAATCTTTCTTATAAAAAAAAAAATAAAGAATTATAAAATCAATTTAACAGATAAATAAATGAAAACAAAATGTAACTATTTAAAAATAGATAATAATGTCAAGGAGTAACAGGTAATAAAAACAAAATGGAATTATCATAATAAACAAATACAATGGAAATTGGAAATGAAAACTTATTAATTAAATGTATCACATCAAACCACCCAACACAACATAAACATGCGGCCTTCAACCATATGCTCCATAGACTAACTAAAATACCCTTAAATAAACAAGATTACACCGACGAACTCAACACAATAAAATACATAGCAATCAAAAACGGTTATAACCCCAATTTAAAAACATACTACACAAACGCATCAAAAACAAAAACACAAAACACTAAATACCATCAACACACAACACAATAAATACATCACACTCACATACCACAACTCATACACACACAAAATCGCCAATACATTCAGAAAACACAAATACAAAATAGCATTCAGAACAACCAATACCATCAAAAAACACATCAGTAATACAAACACAGACATAGACAAATATAACAAAACAGGTGTTTACAAATTAAATTGTAATGACTGCAATAGTTTCTACATAGGCCAGACGGGAAGATCTTTTTCATCCCGTTATTCTGAACACTTAAAAGCTTTAACCAACAACAATATACACTCCGCATTTGCCACACACATACACACAGAAAACCACAGTTACACCAACATAGACACTAATCTTGAAATTTTACATTACATACCCAAAGGTCGAAAACTCAACACAACTGAACAATACGAAATATATAAACACCACACAACACAACCAAACAACATACTCAACGATCAATTACAATATAAATCACATACACTTTTTGACACAATTATACAGAAAACAAACAGTAAGTTGAATCCCCGCGCCAATCCCCTTCCTCCACACACCACCCCCACTTCACCTTCCACACAACCGTTACAAAATGCTGGCAGTCTGTTACCAAAGCTGAAGAAGGCGGATACGTAAGCCGAAACGCGTCCAATAAAATCAGTAAGTTTTCACATGAAAAAGTTCATTTTTAGTTAAGTATTAATTAAATAGTTTAATGTCAGTGACAAGACAATGACATGACGATGACTATTACACCCAGGAGGGAAGATCGAACGATAATAAATACGTAAATAGATTTAATAAATAAAAATATAGTGTATAAATGTTAACAAATTAGGAAGTATGTAAAAAAAAGCATTTGTTATTGCATAAGCCTATTAAACTATAGGGAGGTCTGCGAACTTCAAGCAGTTATTTTGTGTAATCGCATTACGAACTGAAAGTGATTTAAATATTACAATCAAAATAATATTATACTATAATCACAAACGTTAGACAGTTTAATAACGTAAGAATGTGAAAATAACGGTGATTGACGTTAAAATACAGAGTATAGTGAAAGTGAATAGGAAATAGACCTGGTTATAAATGAGCAGTGAATAAAACATATAATTTATATAAAACAACTATATAGATAATATAGTAAGATCAAACAAAGTGTACAATAATTAAAAATAGTGGAATAGTGCACTAGAAACAAATTATATACATCAGTGACTAATAAAAAACAAGATTCAACTGAATCACGTTAATTAAAAAATAAAAAACAAACCTGTGACCCATAAACATGTCATAGCCAAGAGCATTACTAATTGAATCGGGAGTTTTTAAAAGAAAGGATTATTGTTGAAATATATTTGAAATAAGAGAGCACATTAATTTGAAGCTGGACATTTTCTACAAAAAAAATAATGTTACATAATGAATTAATAAAAGAAGACTTAAAAAATAATGAGAAGTATAATGGTTTAATATAATACAGGGAAAACTGAAGACCAGAAGATAAATTCTTGGATTTCGTTGTCCATGACGTGTCCGTTACTTAACTAAATATCACTATAGTATTGACGACTCGGAACACTAAGTTTTTTGTAAGTAAAAACGTAAACTTTTACCTTACAGCCTAAACCGGCTTTCACCTTTAGAAGGCTTCATCAGAGGCTGCCATAGGTAGCGTTGTCCGTCTTGTTGTTGGCGACGGGATAGTTATTCGAAAGATTGAAGCTGTGTGTGTGTGGTGAGATGTGTTCGAATAATGCGTGCGATTTGAATTGTGTCTGTTCGTTTAGGATGTCGTTTTTATTTGTTTTTGTGTGTTTGTATATTTCTAATTGTTCTAGAGTGTCTAGTTTTCGGCCTTTTGTGTGTACGTGTAGAATGTTCATGTTATTGTCGATGTTTTTATATGTGTGGTTTGCTTCAATGAGGTGGTTTGCGAAGGTAGATTCTGTAGTGGTGTGGAGTGCTTTTGTGTGTTCAATGTATCTCTGTTTGAAGCTACGTCCTGTCTGGCCTATGTAGATAACAGACTACAAACTAAATAGACTAAATAGACTACAAAGACGAACTAAACACGATAAAATATCTAGCAGAATCTAACGGTTATGACAGAACAATAGTCAGTAAACTCCTACACAAAACACAAAACAAACAACAGACAAAGACAGAAAACAACAAATTCATAACACTAACATACATCAACAAACAAACTGAAAAAATTGCCCACAAATTCAAAAAAGGAGGATACAGAATCGCTTACAAAACTACTAACAAAACAGAACACACACTATCAAAACGCATGCCCAAAGCACAAAACAAATTCGATCTACCTGGTGTATACAAGCTAAATTGCTCAAATTGCAATAAATTCTACATAGGCCAGACAGGACGTAGCTTCAAACAGAGATACATTGAACACACAAAAGCACTCCACACCACTACAGAATCTACCTTTGCAAACCACCTCATTGAAGCAAACCACACATATAAAAACATCGACAATAACATGAACATTCTACACGTACACACAAAAGGCCGAAAAATAGACACTCTTGAACAATTAGAAATATACAAACACACAAAAACAAATAAAAACGACATCCTAAACGAACAGACACAATTCAAATCGCACGCATTATTCGAACACGTCTCACCACACACACACAGCTTCAATCTTTCGAATAACTATCCCGTCGCCAACAACAAGACGGACAACGCTACCTATGGCAGCCTCTGATGAAGCCTTCTAAAGGTGAAAGCCGGTTTAGGCTGTAAGGTAAAAGTTTACGTTTTTACTTATAAAAAACTTAGTGTTCCGAGTCGTCAATACTATAGTGATATTTAGAAGATAAATATCAAGAAATAATCTCTAGACTAAACTACGAATTGGGTGAGATTGTTCCATCATGTTAAAATATACCTTTGATCAAACATTATTCAATTCAGAGTACAAGAACAGTGAAACGAAATAACAAAAACACTATAAACATTATGATTATTAATTTTATTTTTTCATTGTAATTTTTTTTAGTCGTTCCTATTAAGGTTGTATCTTTTGTATGATCCAAAGAACCCCTAACTCAACACATATATACAACATCACTTTACTAAAACAGATTTATAATTATTATATTTTATTTCATATGTATGAGTTTAACTGTACATAGATTTTAATAAATTTTTTATTAACCCTGAGAAAGAGTTTCCATGTTATCGAACCTAAAGGAGCTACTAACTGAAGAGAAAGGCATTGTATGTTAGTGAATCTCAATATATGTTAAAGAGAAAAGAATAATAAAATTTCTTGAAATTAAGACGAGAGAGAATAAAAGAGTTCAAATTTTTTATTTCACATAGTTAGAAAATAATTAATGTAACATAATTTGGCACCAACTACCTGGGGCTACAGGATATAGTTACATTGATAAAAGGTAAGAATAAGACTTATAAGACTTATTATAATACTATAAAACAAAAGTAACAATAGAGATAATAGATGAGCTAACAATATCTCTAACATCGGTTTATAGCGTCTGTCGTCGCTGTCCGATTTCCAGACTTTCTCTCCAATATTGTTTGTCCTGACAATATTCTTCTTTCACATTCCTCGCACTTGGAGCTTTCTAGATACTCTTTCCCATGATCGTCTGGGTCTTCCCCTCTTCCTCTTCTCCGAGGGTAACCATTCCATTATCCTTTTTGGCAACCTTTCTCCTCCCATCCGTTTAACATGTCCACAAAATTAACTTTCTTCTTTCTATTTCGTCTACTACTGCATGTTCCACATTTATCATTTCTTTAATCTGTTCATTTCTTATTTTCTCTTGCCTGGACACTCTGCATGATCTCCTTAGTGCATCCATCTCTACAGGTAGTATTTTCCTTTTGTCCGCTTCTGTCATTCTCCAACTCTCAGCACCATACAACAGGATACTCTTTACGATAGTATTGTATATCTGTACTTTCCTTCCTCTAGTTATCTGGTCATGCCACCATATACTAATTAGCCTTTTCATAGCCCTTCGTCTCTTGCCTACTCTCTCCTTTATTTCATCTGTATCTCTCCCATCCTGCTTTATCTGTACTCCTAAATACTTATATGCCTGGCGATTCCCAATTTCTCATTATTTTCTAATTGCAAGCTGGTTTCAGTACCTCCCACGCATAAATACTTAGTCTTTTCTAGATTTATTGACAGTGCCCAACTCTCGTATTTGTCTTTGACCTTACGAGTCATATACTCGAAGTCCTCTTTGTCTTGTGCTACTAAGACGTGGTCATCCGCGAATTGTAATGTCAAAATATGGGTTCCATCTATTGGAATTCCCATACCTCTGCACTTTCTTTACCACTGTCGCAATACTGTGTCTATATATATGTCGAGGAGATGCAACACCCTTGCAATTGTTATTTTATTCTTTATACCAGTGAACATTCCATACTTAAGGTAACAAGTG
Organism: Magicicada septendecula; assembly: GCA_034769895.1. Classification (NCBI taxonomy): domain Eukaryota; kingdom Metazoa; phylum Arthropoda; class Insecta; order Hemiptera; family Cicadidae; genus Magicicada; species Magicicada septendecula. The sequence goes on from CM068371.1 coordinate 3,818,530, forward strand.
AAGACATCAACAACACGTCCAGTAGAATGCGGATTTCAGTTCGGTTATTGTGGTGAAAGAGGCACATCTCTTTTGAGCAATGAAAGCTGGTATAGAAAAGGCAAAAGACGTTACCCTTCCAGTAAATTTGTAATTATTATTGTCTGCAATGCTGTTAAACTGATTTATTCAATTTACTATCACTTTAACTGATACGGAACCGAGAAAGTCCGTTTGCCTTATCCCTCGATTATGTAGAATTTATCACTTACATTTCCTGCACAAGAATAGCATAATTCCGTCAAACAGTATTATCTACACTGAATTTAGTAATTAAATAATCTACTAAGTGTAATATGTTACATATTTTGTTAATTACGTGTGTGCAATGCGTATGCAATTACACTTCACAGCACAGAATCTATGACGTCACGCTTATTACCACGTGCATGTAAATACATTAATTTTGCATGTATACTGTACTGGTGTGTCGGGTGGGGCAGACTGACTACGTTAAATTAATTGGCTACGCTTTCAATTCCCGGCACGCAGTTGTCCGTTCTTATTTGTAAAGTGCTATTGATTACGACCATAACGTTTCATTATGAATTCTGATTATTTATTACTCTCGATCTGTATGTACTTTTAATTGTAATATAACGCATGTTAAAACTGTGAATGAATAGCTAAATAAGGAAAACGAGAACTATTCATGTTTTCATAATTCTTAAGTCTGGTCGACTAAATAAACGATTAGAAGAGAGTTTGTAACCCTTCCGTTAGAAATGTTTTTATGGTAAAAAATTGGCAGGGGTGTCAAAGCTATAGACCGTAAGCAATATAAAAATTACAAACACCATTCGCGTCAAGCTTACAATAATACAACATTTTCTACAAAATGATTAATTTGGTACGACCACTTATTGAAAATTTCTAAAACCGAATCTACAATTTGTCCTAACGTGCACGCCAGACGAACTGAGAAAATGGATTAACCAGAATCACCATGGATTAAAGTGTCGTATCAGAACACTGATTGGTCGGAAAACCCTGTCTAGCTTAGAACCCTCAGAGAGTGGTCAGGCGTAACTGTAAAGAACTATTGCACTCTACAAAATACCTAGAAAAATATAAAGACATAATTGAAATGGGAGTCGTCAATCTGTAATTAAGCAGGACACTATAAAAAGAAATGCTGATATAAGGAAAAAGTTATTTTGAAAAATCGAGAAACGATAATACGCTTACCACTGAAAGTAACATTTTTAAAAAGGAGTAGATTACAAGCACTCTGCACATGATTGCAAAGCGACAAACAACCCAACACTGCGTCTCGCACTGAAGCTTATTTCTGTCACAAGAGAAATGTTTTCATTTTTTCCTCTATTTGATTTGGTTTCTTGTTTTATTGTTGCAGCTCCGTTTTATGTCACATTCAAGGAAGTCACTAAGCGTTTAATCAAGACTCCGTGACATAAACCAGACTTGTTCGTCAGTCATAAACAGAGCAAAGTGCGTTGTAAAAGGAAGCACAAAACGTTCCGACTGTTTTATTTCGTCGTCAGTTTTTATCTGACATTTCTAAGACGTTTGTCACGGCCTGCCAAAGAAATATTTGAGTGTAAGTACAGGATATCGTTGTAGGCGACGTAATTATGCCGGCAGTAAAGTCAACGGGTTAATGTGTGTGAAGTCACGGAATCGTGGCCCCTTTATATCATAAATTACAATAAGCAGCTTTAACGATTTACTGATTGTGTTTATTTTTCTTTACTATATTTTGTATAGTAACCTAGAAATTGTTTTTCGTCCAAAATAATTGAACAAGTATAATAAAAAAAATAATTATTGTTACATAAATAATTAAACCTGTTAGGATAAATAAAAAATAATAAGAGCCGAGAATTTACGGTTCGAGTACTTAAATTTTTCTTCTTCTTCTTCTTCTTCTTCTTCTTCTTCTTCTTCTTCTTCTTCTTCTTCTTCTTCTTCTTCTTCTTCTTCTTCTTCTTCTTCTTCTTCTTCTTTTATTTATTTTTCTATAATATTAGCAGTTGCCTGATTCGACTCCAAGAGCTGACCGTTCTGTCTCATTTAAAATTTTCAAAATCTTTTTTTCCTGACAGGCGAATATTTCACTACTGCTTTCAAAATTCATTCCCTGGCCATTCCCTCTGCACATTATTACCACTTCATCCGACGAGTCAATATGTTGTCCATCATACACTTGGTATCCAGTTACTCTGGTTAAATCAATACTTCCTAATCTATCCAATAAGGAATAATCTTAAACTTACAGCAAAGAGGAAAGTTAATTTGTACTTATGTAACGCCTCAACTAATCTTCTTGCTTTCCTGTTAACGTGGAATCTCCAACGCATACAGTAGAACCATAGGTTTGTGTCCTTACTGACATTGTTCTTTAGCCTTTTCTAGATAAACTCCGAAAGTTGATTTTCCTGTTGTAGTGGTTGAGCATATTTTCTAAAATAATTGTATAGACATAGAGTTCTAGCTATTTCTATACGCATACACGATTACAATAGCCTAATTCGAAAACTATATAGTTCTTTAAACATTTCATTTATATATTAACGACGCTTTTATCACACGATCAAAAGATTCATAAATTGTAAAGGTCACATTACTTCCCTTATTCTGTGTCTGATATAGTGCTATTGTACTCAGTAATTGACCTATACATGACTTGCATATTTATAGCTTGTAGCTATTATATTTTCTAGACGATAAATGTAAAATACAAAAGTAAAATAATAATAATAATAATAATTTTATTGGTATTATTATTTCTATTAAATATCAATGTTAATAAGAACATACTATTATTAAAAACTTAAAGTAACTATACCCCCAGTATTATAATTATATATTATGATCTATAATATATATTTATCATATTCATATTGTAACATTACATTTGGCATAGCTTGATATCGTACCAGATTTAATGAAGATCATGGATAAGAAACTTAACAAGAAGAAACATATCTTTTAAAAATGATAGTGAAGATGAACAAATAGCAACTTTAGACTGACTTAGTATATAACTGACCGTACCCAAATTAATGTTTAGGTAAAGTGATGGAAAATACCCAGATGATGAGATAAAATTCGACCAATTACAATAATAATACCTACGAAGCCAGACAGCATTATGTACCATTACTATCAGTAAAACAAATTTTTTGTTAAATGTATCATACAATATAGAAATAATCAAAATACAAATTGAGGGAAAATAGGCCAAAATACACAATAGAATGAAAAAAAAACTTTTAACTAACCAATATAATTGAATAATACAAGAACACAATCATTATAGATACATGGAAACATACAATTAAAATAGTGTGATTAATGGTGGACCTAATGTTATAAAATAAATACTGTACAATCGAAGAAGAGATTATGGTGTAATAAAAACAAATAATAAAATATGGACAAAAATATAGAAATGCCAATCCATGTGTAAACAAGGCTTAAGAAATAATAATTATCAAATGTATATAACAAGATGAAAAAACCAGTAAAAGTACCTAGTACAGCAATGGCTGAACTGTCTAAGACAAATAGAAAGATATAAAATCATTATTAAATGATTAAACTTTTTCTTTTAATGTTTGAAAGTAAGAATAAAGTTGTGTTTATGTTATTTATAGTTTTGTTAGGTAATGAGTGGATGATATGTCTTATGCAGGATTTATGTAACCAGGCATATACAGATTGTTTGATCACAAAATGTGAATTATGTTTTTTATAATGTTCCAGTGATAATTATTGTTGTAATTTTAAATAATAATACTAATAGAGTCATAGGGAGTAGTTTTGATGGTAGCTGCGTAGTTAGTATGTGTTACAATAACAGAAAATAGAAATTTAACATGTCAAGACCTAGACCTATAAAAACTTTAGAATTTTGTAAATTTTAGGAAATACATTCAGAATTTTATAAAACAAATGTTGTAATATGGTAGGTTTATAATTAATTGTATACACAGTAAATATGGAATCGAAATAATCAGTTCTAATTATTTAAGAAAATTCAAATAGCAAAAATGTAACATCAGAATTCCTTAAGCAAAAATAGGCATGTTTGGTGTCTATGTGTCACAAATGTTAAGACCAAAATAATGATGCTATTAGTTTTAAATTCCCAATTAGTATAACAACGTTATACCAATATAAAAGTTTTGGCCAAGTTCATGCAATAAAATAATGAATTTGTATGACAATGTATATCGGAATCAACCAACCAGATTTCAAGTTTTACCTTAGCAACCGAAAATTCAGATAAATAAAATAGGGACTTCTTTAACAACCATCATTGAAAACAGACGCGTTTTTATAACGTCTTAGCTAATTATATTTTATTAAGAGGAAACCTATACCAAACATAGTAAAACGAATCAGGACAGTTATTGAAGAACATTTGAGGAACCCAAGACCAACAAGACCCCAATTCTGAAGATTTTAAATCCTGGAAGAAGAATTAAGGAAGATTTGGACTCCATCTTTGTCCTGAACGAATAAAAGAAGAGGATCTGGGTGAATCTATATAATTTTATAAACTTATTTAACAACAACACCCACACCTGAGCACACGAACCACTTAGAAAACTAAACAAAAAAAACCACATACACTATAATATACACCAACACTAAAGAACACTTGAAGATAACACAAATTGATTATTACACCTTTTGAATACCAAAAAACTGAACGACAACTAATAAATATCTAAAACTTTTCATAACCTAGAACTGTGGACAACACAACCACGACTACTAGTTTGCACTGTAAAACCATCAAAACCTTTTTATATCCTTAACTTGTCAAGTTTGTATTTTGATTTTAAGAGTTGTATTAATTGTTTAACCATAACATTCGAACCGAATACGCCCTGAGATTATTTTATTTAATAGAATAAAAACAACGAGCATCATTATCTTGGTTGATTCCAGTATAGTTATTAGTTACTACCAACTTATTAGCGAAGACGACATAATTTTGTCACAATTTGTATTAAAATAAAGAAAAAACCGTAATTGATCAATTCGTTTGAATAAAGATTGATTAAAGGAGTACATCTGTTTGGTTTTTTGCATTATTATTACTGATAAAATTAAAAGATACGATAGCACAGCAAAGCGGACGGAGGGACAGTTGGCAGCTCCGTATTACGTCACTGGTTTTGAGCGCCGAGGTGGGAGCGAACGGCGGAAATAGTGGAATACAACAGTAAACGAATTTACTTACATCTTATTATTCAACACTAGAGAGAGTAGTTGGGTTATAATATTGATGTCGGAAATCAACACATTCTTGAACTGGTAGTCTACGCTTGGCCGAGACATCGAGACTCAGCGTTTGTTAAACAAATGAAATCTTATAACGTTAAGGAAGCCCACTCGTTATATACGCTTAGCTTCAAGTAAGCAAACAAACACACACACACACACACACACACACACACACACAAGTAATACTATAACTATCTAGTGTATTATGTATTAACGTTTGATATAAAAAATCGATTCAAAAACAAAAAGTATAAACATGATAAACTCGAGATGGTTGTTGCAAAAAAAAAGGAACAACAGCTGAGACGGTTCTGACAATGAGACTAGAAAATATGTTGTAGGAAATGTCTAATATCAATTTTGGTGTTAAATAGAAAACGTATGTTTTTGAATTTTAAAGACAGTAAAACACGCCCAAACACAGAGGCATAAATCATTATTGAAATACAGACACACTACGAGTTTATCCCAAAATCTTATGCATTTGGATTTCTGGTACTGGGATCTTCTAAAAATTAAAAAACATTATTAAATAGTGATAACAATAGACTTTGAAGCGTATAAAGGTACCAAAGCCGCGACCAAAGGCTACTGTGTGCTGCATTCCTGATAGATCATCCAGTCAGAACAGTTAAACTTTGTAACTTTAATATAAATCATTGATATAGTAGTGGCAGCGAAACAAGAATTGACGAATAATTTTCTAAATTTGGTCAGTAGAAAACCTATAAACCATTTGTGTCGACTTTTCGAAAACGTTTTAGTCTTGATTATGACAATAAAAATTGTCGACCCGTCGGATACAGATTGTTTAAAAACTGTAGTTAGCGATCGATCGAAACTCAAAAAAGAAACCTTTTTTGTCATTTGTGACTATATTTAAGTAAGTTGTGTCATACAGTCATAAGAGATGATTGTCCGTGTGCAACTTCTTATCTCGGTAGAGAACAGTTTATCCCCGCACAGAGGTTGCTGTGAGGATAGAAGGGGTCCATAAACTAAGTTAAACACGCCAGGATATTGAATTTATGAAACCCCACCATTGTGTGCGTTTGTTGAATCCATAAAAATGCGGTATTAAATAATATACGAGACGATTTTGTTTGAAGCCTACGTTGTGAGGGGAAAACCGGCTAAAGAAGAAAAGAAGATAAACGTGAATGGAATTTCTAAGATATTAAGCTGAGCAATATCTTTCCGTTAGGATAGTGACGTTAGAGTAAAGTTAGGAAAATTCGTTTATTTACTTATAGATGGCAGCACTAAATCGTCGCTATCTGCTCAGCTAAGGGACAGGGACTTGGCTCCGATGCCGAGACGTTCAACTTTGGGACGTGTGCGTTGATTATGCATTATGTGTTTCTCATTCAACTGGACTGTTTTTACAACAGTTGCGAATATTATGCAATAACTAGATACCCTGGTATTAAGTTATCACGTGATAAATATTTGAATTTGATGGTATTTACTGACGACTTGCTCGTACTCCAAAATACGGAATCTGATTCGCAAAAATCCGATTTTTAACTTCACCAGTTTTGCAAACAAAACAATATGAAAAATAACTACTATAAAAATAAAAGGTAGTGGAATTTCAAGACAAAAAACCGATAAGAACCAAAATAATGATTAGTTATCAAATTGTAGAACAGGTGGCCATTTAAAAAAAAGTCAATATAAAATAAAAATAAATGGTAATGACATTTCAAGGCAAGGAACCAATAAGAACCCCAAAATAATCATTAGTTATCAAATTGTAGAACAGGTGAGCCATTTTAAAACTATTTGAAAATAATGTTGGCTATCATAGAAATTATGATATTGATGTTAAGTTAGGTAAGTTCCAGAGACGGGTTCCACAATATCAACCGTATTTTTAGAACCAAGGTGTGTCGAAATACAAAATTGAAGTTCTAAAAAGTTATGGTGGTCTCTGTACTGTCCTATGGGTGTGAATTATGGACAACAACCTGGAAACATACAGTAAAATAAGGCCTCAGAAATGGCGTTCTTACGAGGAGTTAAACATCATATAAGAAATGAGGAGATAAGAAGTGAATTAAATAATTTTGCAGTTAATGAAAGGATTAAAGGATACAGAAGAAAATAGATTCAACACATATATAGAATGAAAGAAAGTAGAATACCGAAGATAGCCAAAAGATTTCAACTCTAGAGGCACAAGAAAAGTTGGCAGACCTAAGAAAATTTGGACTGTGGAATGGGAACAGGCCGCTAAAGCCTAAAATCCGTTAAGAAGATAATGATGGCGAGGAGTTAAAATGAGTTCTTAACTTGATCATATAAGAATCGAGTGGTCGCTCAGCACTTAATAGAACATTTTAATAGTACTTCTTCTCCTCCTCTTCAAGGATTAGGTTATATAGACCTGTTCTGGCACCCATCTGATCATCGGACGATCCATATCTCTTTTACCAATGGCTTTATAGTTCAGTGCCGCTCTCGGCAATCAATCCTCTGTCATCCTTTCTAATAATACTTGAGTTTAATAAATGGTATTAAACTACTACACTTGGTATAGTTCTACTAATACTTTTATTATCCTGACAATTGTTTCACCAGTTACCCAGCTTCACAGGTTAGATTTGAACTGAGTAATTTGAAATCTATGTTAGTGTCCGGCTAAGAGTGCAATTGGTAAGTCCCAGTTAAACTGTTTAACAAAGGTGGCTATCTACTGGTTGGAACAAAACAAAGTACCGTTACTAAATAATCATGTCTCGTATAAGAGGGTAAGTTGAAAAGTTTGCGGAGCGACAACTGTAGCTTAGCGGTTAAACTAAAAGTTTTCGTGTGCTGCAAGATTTGTATTTTATATAAACTCCAAATTTACAAACTCCTTAATTTCCAAATCTATCTATCAATTTATTCACTGTTTAGAAGATGTTTAAAATTGTTGTGTTATGCGTGTTCTGAAACAGACAAAATTAAACATCGTGGTGTGATTCTTTGTTAAAATTTGTTTAGCGCCAACAGAAATTCAAAACAAAATTGTAAATGTGTAAAGTAATGCTGCGACTTCAAAAGCTACGGTTTGTAAGTTTGTAGGCACTGGAGTTTAAACGTGGTAAACATATCCCGAAACACCTCAGACAATGAATCCTTTCAGATAAAAAACACTCAAATTAGCAAATGTCTTTATTCTAACCCGGGAACTGTACGGAAAGGAAACCTTTCCAGAAGTGGGACAGTCTGCCATTATAGCACTGTGATCAGGCCGGTAATCATGTATGGAGTGGAAACAATGTGCTTTCAAAATTTGGAATCTCTTCTTAAATCTGAACAAAGAATTCTTCGGAAAATTTATGGCACCAAAGAAACCTAAGATGTGTACAGGCATAGACCCAAAGAAGAACTGCACAAGGATTTAGAAACTGGTTTCCAACGGAAAAGACTGATATTCCTTAGACATATGGTTAGAATGGATCTGTGCAGATTAAATAAAGAAATTTTCAACTATATTTGGCAACTTTCCAGTCTGAACGGATACACCAAACAACTCAAGGAGGAAATGATGAAACTTGGTATCTCTTTGAACGACTGTGTGGATAGAAATACATAAAAAAAAATCAAAAACCTTGAGTTTTTTTTGCGGTGAGGAGACGAGAAAGGGGTGAGGAATGGAAAGGACGGCGGCGCGTAGTGTGCGAATAAGGGCCTTCTGGCAGGAGAAGAAAAGGAAATGATATTCGCGTGGTCCACTGATGAGCTGTTCGTGTAAAAAAATAGAGTTAATTGATCGATTTAATGTTGAGACTGTCCTTTGTATAGAACAATGTATAAATATTTGAACTGAGAGAGATTTGTGTCAACGTTTAACTAACGCTTCAACTAAAGTTTTTCGTGTTATGAGAGGAGAAAGATTCACTGTACTCGACATACCGTGGTGGCTAATAGACTATATTACAGGGCACGCTGAGAGAGCAGACAGGAGAAGATTGAAGCTAAAGTGGCGACAAAGATTATAGGGTGCCGTAAGTAGATATGGAAGCTCAAGGTTGGACAAATACAAAGAAGGCAGTGGTATCCGGAATGCCATATAATGCTGGCGACTATGGCAATGTTATTTAAGATTAAAATGAAATAACCTAATTTTTGTTTTTTTCTTTTTAATTTGTTCACTATAGCAACGGACATTAGTTAGCGTAATAAATATTAAATGACTGAAGTGTTGATTGGTTATGAAATCAAATTTAAACCCTCTGAATATTAAAAAAGAATTACACAAAAACAGGATTCCAACAAAGCGTTGGATTGCAAATGTAGGGAGTGCTTGCTGTGAATACGGAAATTCACGTTGGGAATCTAACCGTGACGCCCGAAATACGAATAAAACTGACAGCACTCAATCGGATAGACAGAACATTTGTCAGCGTTGGAGCCGCGGAAAGCGAGCAGCGATTGCTTCATTCTTCACTGTCAATAAATTGTCTCGGATCGACGCCCTGCAGTTTGGTTCCTTACGTAAAAGTATTCATTGAACGACAATACTCACAGCCTTACGGCCTCAGTTCATATTTTGCCGTATTAACTCCTTGGTAAATTATTCCAAGCTGTTAATTAATTATAATGTTAAATTGTTGGAAATATAACCAAATATTTTTTCTTTTCTTGTTTGGAAAACATAGTCAGCATTAAGCAAGTAAAGTGCCTTAAGCCGGTCACGCACTAACCATCGCCGCTGTCCAGCATGCCCGACGTCGGTAATGGATGTGCGCACCATACTGGCGTGCAACTCGTCCAGCGTGCCAGACGTTCTCGTTGATAGGATACGTCCCACAGACATCTATTTAATTTATATTTTTCCATACATTTTGATGTTATTTCACGGCCCATTATGAATTGTAATTAAAACAAATTAATAATAACAATATTAAAAATTATTACTGTTATGATATTTGAATTTATTATGTAAACGAAGAATAAACTAATCTAAATATTAAACTGAAATTTTATCTGAATTATTTCTTATTAAGTATAAACTAAAGAATGAATGTAAGTAAAATTAAACAGTAAACATTTATTAAACGAATGTGCTCTAAAAACAGGTACTGTACTTGCTCGAAAATGACGATTTGATAGACATCAAGCGTACGTATGATAAAACATGCACGATGCACGATTCCTTGAGATCCGTCAACACTACACAAGATCCATCCGCACATCGTGCGGCTTGAGCTGATGGTCTTGCTGGACTCATTTTTCGTCGTGCACATCCGTCAAAAAATACACAACGTGTGGATGGATGTCAAAGCTTCGCACTGTCGTTTTTGACTTGCTGTCCGTCATGACGTCCAGCGGATATGGTTAGTGCATAGCCGGCTTTACACTGTAAAGTTTTAGCCGCTTTAAATCTCTGTGGATCAAACGACCGTACATACAGCTACTCCCAAATAATAGCTATGTTTGTTCCCTTGGCAATGAGAAAATTATTTAACATATCGCAGAATACATTAAAATTATACTAATAAAAGTTTGTATACAACAACGTGATGACTTTACAAATTATTTACCAGATGTAATTTTCCATAACAAATGATTAAACTTTAATAAACAAATCAGATTTTTAAGGCAGACTGACTAAAGTTTAAAAGAAAATTGAAACATTCGAATAAACTTAGGGGTGAAGAAATTCAAAATTTTTATTGAAGAAAGAAGGTACAACATAAAGATCGTAGTCTCCAATAGGAATACAATACAAGGCTATAAGTTGATAATGGTATCATAAAAGAAGTTAGGCAACAATTAGGAAGTACAATCTCTAAGGATAGGTGCAGTTGTAGGGATACCCTCATACTCAGTAGAATTAGTCACTTCAACCGTTAATGAGTTATATTTGAAACTTCTGATTTTTGTATTTGATTTGTGGATGATAAAAATGGCAAAGAAAAATACTTCTAGCTTCTGCAATATGATGCTCATAAAAATGATGGAGATAGATTGGCGAGAAAACATTACAAACGATGAGAGTTCAGAAGAACAGACTTGGAAAGACCACGTAATTAAGCATACTTCTGGTCAATGCGTTCATGAAGATAATATATGAATGAAAATTAAAGAACAGATGGACAGAAAATGCTGGCTCAGAACATACGGTACGTTAAAGACACAAAGTTTGACGCACATCGAAGACTGTTAAACAGTTAGAATTGTGGGAGGAGCTGAAAAACTAACAGCGTCCGGACTGTCTGTGGTAAGAGGGAGAAAGGTATATTTTTCACATACCCCATAAGAAAAGAAAAACTCATAAGTGAGTTTTCATTCAAACGACAATCGTAGAATATACAGTGGTCGTATTAATATTGCTACGACGATCTACTTGATCGTCGTAGGTACAGTGGAAAACAAAATACAAGACACCAATATACAGTAATCACTAATCACCTGCTTTAATTTTCACAATTACACAGTTTGTAATTAACTCGTACAATATTTCCAGTTAGATTCGTCCACACGCAATAAAAATGTTTATTAATACAGTTTTACACAATTATTAATACAATACTACCTCACTTCGGCAACACTCAATTCGCACTAGCGAAAATCGCTCACGTAACTGAACTGACAACCCGGCTGCTTTGGCTTCATATACGCGGCGCTGAGGCCCAGTAGAGCTTTCCCTCCTTAACTGGACGCCGGCGGCTTAATGCGTAGTATCTCAAGTGTTCCTGGAAATTACTAGAATCACCTACTTGAATGACGCAACAGCTGCCACACTCTACTGGGGGAGTGGAGAATGTTATGGGTTGTTCGGTAGGCTTCTCGTAACAATATACAGGCGTCGTCCTTTCCTTCGCCAAGAACAAGACGGACAGCGCTCCCAGTGGCAGCCTCTGACGAAGCTTATAATAAGCGAAAACTGGTTCAGGCTATAAGATAAAATAAGGCTTTTACGTTTTTATTCATAAAAAACTCTGTGTTCCGAGTCGGTAGTGATATATTTAGTACGTTTATTATGTCACAGGGTTCAGTATGTAGAGTGTGAATGTAAAAGTGTAAAAAATATTCACTGAGGAATAATCTCTTCACACGCCTTTGATAAACGCAGTTTGTGTCAGTAGCTGATGGGACAATGTTTTCGATCGCAACTGATTGGATTTAACTTTTCAACAGTTCTCTGAGTCTAGTGGATGTAAGGAGTAAAGTATGTATGCTGTTCAAGTCTCCGCTTGCTACAAATTTCAAGACCGCTTGGTCCCAACGTTCTGACGAATGCCACAAATTTTTTCGTTTTTTAATTTGTGTTTCACTTGGGTCGGAAAACAAACTACAATTAAACTCAATCCTTCGAAACATTAAAGTAGGCACAAAATATAGAGGCAGTAAAAGAGTTAATAAATTTCGTGAATCCCAGATAAATAGCACTAACAACACCAACACTGAAATACGAAGAAAAATGTATCTCACAAATAAAACCTATTATGGATTATAAAGCGCCTGACATCTCAAGAAGCACGAAATGAAAAATTTACAAAACACTTATGAGGCCAATGCTGACATATGCTTTAGAAACCAGGACAATGACAAAAATTAGCGAGAGACTTCTAGGTTGCTGTGAAAGGCGGATTCTAAGAACAATATTTAGTGGAGTAGGCCTACAAGAAAATGGAATGTGGCGCAGGCGTTATAATGATGAACTATACCATCTTTACAAAGAGCCGAACATTGTCAAAATAATCAAAATATAGAGGCTAAGGTGAGTTAGACATATAGAGAGAATAGAGGAAGGACAGCCTACGAACCATATATTCTACCAGGTACCAGTGGGTAGTAGAAAAAGTGGAAGATCCCGAAGTAGATTCAAAGACCAGATACAGGACGTCGGAAAGCTGAACATGAGACACTGGAAAGCCAGGGGACGCAATAGGGAAGAATGGAATCGACTCTTGGAGCAGGACAAGACCGATCAATGTTTGTAGGAACACGGCTGATGATGATGTTGACCTGGGTCGCAACTGACCGGGTTTTGTAGGATTGTGTCGCAACTGACCGCGGTCTGAATTCGATTGTGTGCGGGTTTAGAGTTATTTGTAACTGGTGACGTGTATTATCCTACTTAATTCAACAGTGTCAATTTAGTGCTACTTATTGGTTTTAAGAGTAGTTTGTGTTAGGAAATCCTAATTTTGAATAACAATTGTTCTGTAGGAGTGTTTACTGTTGTTCTTGTTTATATAAACCCTTGTCATAGATGTCACTCAAGATTCGTTTGGTATGTAAGGAGCTTATATTATATCCACTGTCAAACACGACTACTCGTGTGATCCTATGTAAATATGTGTTTACATTGTAACGAGAACACTACCAAACAGCTGAGAGCGTCCTTCACCCGTCCCTCTGCTATTCAAGCAGGTCTAGCCTCAGTGAAGGCCGCTCTCAAGTACGTTCCAGTGTGTTGAAGGACACTTGAGTTACACATTAGCCCACATGCTGGCGCAAAGGTGGAAAATTTTAGAACACGTGCGCCAAGTATACAAGGAACATAGGCTGGCTTTGTGAATCAGTTCGCTGAGCGATCTTCATTAGTGCTGATCGAGTGTGATTGAAGTATTGTGGCGATGTGTCATTGTGTTATAAATAGTGTGGAACTCAATTGTTTGACGTTATTATTGGGTGTGGACAAATTTAACTTGGATTATTCTATGAGTTGATTACGAATTGTAAATTGTGATTAATTAAAGCTGGTAATCAGTGATTTTGTTGGTGTCTGTATTTTGTTTTCCACTGTGCCATACGATGATCAGTGAGACCGTCGCGTCGTAACAATATAATTACTTTTGCCAAATAACAGAATAACCTACAAGATCTATAATTAATAGTTTTGTAGTAGTTAAGAGATCCATAATGTAACACATCATTCTCCCCCGACACCAATTACAACCCTGTAATTAACTAACACACGCACAGAAACTGTCAGACGTTTTATGAACCTTCAACACTTCCTCAGCGGGTCGTGGAAACACTTTCACACTATTAGAGATTGGTTCTCCTCTTTTCTCTCTCTCTCTCTCTCTCTCTCTCTCTCTCTCTCTCTCTCTCTCTCTCTCTCTCTCTCTCTCTATCTCTATCTCTCTAACGGTGAAAAAACTTTACAGTCAAAACAGAGAGGACATAAAAAGTATTAATTAAAGATTTTCTTTGGCTTGGTTTGTCTTACACACCAAAGACTGTCATCTACGTCAGAGTAAAATTGTCGTTAAGTAAAATCAAAAGCTGTAAGTAAAGCTATCTGAATAATATCTAAGAAGAAATGTTATAATTAGGTTTGCTAATTACAGAATAAACTACGACTTTTGTAGCAAGTACTAGTTTTGTAGTGGTTAGAGATTCACAATGGTAACACAAATTTCTCCACCGACAGCAATTACAAGCCTGTAATTAACTAAAACACACACACACACACACACACACACACACACACACACAAATTTAGCAATATGAATGTCACCATCATCATCTTCTTAACGGTTTTAGGCTTTAGCGGCCTGTTTCTATTCCGCAGTCTATCTATTCTTAGGTCTACCAACTTTTCTTCTGCCTCTAGGGTTGCAATCTTTCGCTATCTTCGGTATTCTACTTTCTTCCATTCTACTGATGTGTTGAATCTGAATCCTTTTTCTTTTCTACTCTTTAATCCTTTCATTAACTGCAAAAATATCTAAACCCCTTTTTATCCCTTCATTTCTTATATGATCTCGTCTACTACACCTCCTAACTTATCTCAGAAATTTTATTTCTGCTGTTTGTATCATATATTCATCTTTTTTTTACAGTTTATCTTTTTTTACAGTAGTGTAGGTACTGTCATTGTTTTAATAAGATTTTAATATAAATGTAGTGTTGAATTTTAGAAATTTAACATTCTAGGACCCCAGGTCCTAAATAAGGAATCAACAAATTTTTTAAATTTGTAAAATTCCAGCAGCATGTCAGACCAAAAAGAATTCCAACTCAAATCCGAATGTTTAAAATGGTTGTGTACATTGTACCACGATTGTGTTCCGTACCCCTGTTACAGTTCTAAAGAAATGGTTAAATATCGGGGATTTGTAATTTCTTTCATAAATTAAAAGTAATCTAATATCAACATTTATATAATGAAACCTGTATTGTGTGGACGTATTATGTGTGGAACGATTCATAGGTACCTGAAAAAATAAACACGGAAGGATACTCGATTGAAACTGTGGCTGTCCCTACATTCCTGTATGCTAGTAAGACATGGACTCTTGGTAAAAGGGATGTGCAGAGGATTCAGCCAGCCGAAATAAAATTTCTAAGAAGGACGCTAGGTTGTTCTCTCTTGGCTCGGAGAAGGAACGAGGATATTAGACGGGATTTAATGATTGTATCATTGCACCAGAAGATTGAAGACCACTAAGGAGTTGGTGTGAATACTTGAATAGATACTCGTCTACCTGTGGCTGATTTGGGTTATCATCCTACTGGGAAGAAAGATGTCGGTAGAACGAGAAGGAGATGGGTTCCGGAACAGGTCTAAGGCCTAGTGCTTGGAATTGTGATGATGATGACATGTATTTAGTTCAAAATAGCAAGCGGGTTCTTCAGTTCAAGGAAGTGTAGTAGTTGTATTGTAGAACTATTATGTCAGTCTGTAAGTAGCATTGTTTTTCACCCATAATTTGTTTTCTATTAATGTCGATGTGGTAAGGTTCACGTACTAGAAAGTGTGTCGTTAAGCGTGCGTGTTGAGTGCGCGTGTCTATGTATTATGCCGGCACCTGTCACTTGCGACTTTCCATTACTGATCAAATCACGGAACGCGGTGTTGCAACTCTGGCTGTCCTGAAGAATAAAACGTCACGGTGAAACGCCGCCACATTCAATAGTTGCCTTTCCTCCTTCCTTCCTACCTTCTGGGAATTCAAACACGTCTGGCATTACTTTCCCTTTATTTTATCCTAATTCAACACGAAACTTTTCCTATGTTCCGAGTCCCCCCTAAAGAGTTGCTCCTTTACTTCCTTTCTTCTTACACATCCTGAGACAGAAGACGCCACGTAATACACCATTTCCTGAGACAGAAAATGTCACTTAAGATTACAGATAACGTATACGTGCGCTAAACATTGTCTTGTGTAACTCAACCAAAGGTGTTTACATGCTTTTTATACCTGTACAAGTTGTGACTCCATTACAGAACATTCTACACGTTTTTCGGCCATTCCAGCGGAGCCTGGCTGTAATGTGTGCGCGCGTACATATTCCTGCTACTTTGAGATGAAGGACAATTACGTGACACTTGTCACGCGTCCGCAGCCGAGGCTGTTCCACACTTCGCCGGTCCGCGCGTACTGTGTTCAAGGCGGCAAGCAATTACGCTCTAGTGTTTTCTAATAGTTTTGTCGCGTATTATGGATTATTCTGGAACACTTGTCCTATCTATTTAAACAACGACAGCTGCCGCTTAGTTTCAGTTTAATTGGCGATTTATTCCAGTGAGTTTCGAAGTATTGTGGCGAAGTGTTTTATAACCATGCGGTACTCTTATCAGTTGACATTATTATTGCATTTGGACGAATTTTGCTTGAATTATTGTACAAATTGATTATAAACTGTTAGTCGAGATTAATTAAAGCTGGTGATTAGTGATTTCGTTGGTGTCTTCCACTTTGTTTTCCACAGTACCATACGACGATCAAAGAGATCGTCGTAACAATGTGTACAGTAAGTATACGTATTCGTCTACATAAATTTTGTTCAAAGTATAAGTATTATTATCGTTTCGACGCCTGAGTCAAAAATGATGTAATAGTCTCTTGTTTTGTTTTAGTCAGCAGGACAAGAAAACAGAGAGGGTTAATGGGGAGTACCTTGACCTTGACATTCTTAGCGGAGAGGAGAACAACACTATATAGAAAAGTGTCTAACACTAAACTGTCTAACCTAAGAGAGAACAGAGCCGAGGAGACATCTGTCTCTGTACACGTGAAAATCACCTGAAGTAAAGACGTCATAATAGGCGACGCTATGCGTGTATCCCGTGAAAGGGAAGAAGAAGAAGAAAAGGAAGAAGATAGCAAATACAATCATAGTATAAATTGTGTTGTGTAAAGTAATAGTAAAGGAAGTAAAAATAATTAAATTGTACAGTTTTTTTAAAGGTTGGTGAAAATTCGTATAGACACTAGGAACCCACTAGTGCGTGACTCTAATCCACTAAAAACACCTCCCTTAATGCTACAACTGAGCAAACTCATCCACCAGCTTCTCCTTCATGTTTCCTTCACGGGTGATGGGGTAAAACCGAGTGGCTAATCCCAAGATTATTCTGTCTTTCTCTCACGTAGAGTTTTATGGATCTATACATATTAATTGCTTTCTATTGCGATACAAGATCATGTGTCTTCTGTCTTTTGAATCGCCTCAGGACGTGTGGAACTTCTTCCACCACGTGTCACATTTACATTATTGGGTTATGATCATGTTTGTCTCCATATTTTGTTTTTATTTCGCTGATATATTCTACACTGAGGTCTTTATGTAGGTTGTCGTTCCTTATATTCACTATGCTTATGAGTACTTTGTTCTGAAGGTTTGTATCTTTTCTAAGTTTGTTTTCTTTGTACAGGCTCACAGCTGAATTCCGTAAGCCCACACAGGCTTCAGAACTTGTTTGTACAACAGCAGTCTGTTTTCAACTGTTAGTTGCACTTAAATTTTAATGAAGAAAGTTGTGTTAGTGTTTAAAATCACAAACAGAATTATTACTGTTTCACACCACTATAGAAAAATTATTCCGATTAGCGCTTACAAGCTTCTCAGCTCATCGTCAGATCGGAATTACAACTACTAACACAACTTTCTTCATTAAACTAAAGTTGTGTTAGTAGTTATAATTTCGATCTGACGATGAGCTGAGAAGCTTGAAAGCGCTAGTCGGAATAATTTTTCTATAGTGGTGTGCAACAGTGATAATTCTGTTTGTGAATAAATGTTAGACTAAATTTTAAGAGTGTGCGTTAAAAAAGTTGCGTCAATTTGTTAGTTAGTTCAGTCGAGATTGTTAAGTTTACATAGCAACAATTAAAAGCTTTCATCTCTGAATTTCAAGTTTTTTACCACGAATGTGTCTTCTTTAGAATATATATATAAATTTAAATGCAAACATTAATTTATAATAAAATAAAATTTTTATTTTTATGGTTATTTTCTTCTTTTGGTCTATTTCATTGTCCCCCTCGCTCTTGCTACTTCTTTTGATAGTCGCCTCAGTGGATAGGCTCCTCCATCCAGCATCCTGCCTGAAATCTGTACGTGTACTTTTGTGCCAAACATGTTATATTAATATTTATAACTTTGTAATATCCACAATTGTTTTTGTTGTAAGTACAATGTGTGCTCTGTGAAGGCGAGTGTAAAAGTTTGGAATTATACTGTCGCAAACACATAAAACTTTGACTAAAGCCACAACTAAAAAATTTGAATGTTTCGAAATTTGGCTATACCGTAGAATTCTGATCATTTCATGGACAGCACATGATGTTGAAGGTCTTAGAAAGATGAAGAAAGAAAGGGAAGTTATTAACACAGTGAACATAAGAAATCTTCAGTATCTGGGGCATTTCATGAGAAATGAACAGAGATTTTACTTATTGCAGTCCATACTACAGGGAAAAGTACTTGGAAAGAGAGGAGTTGGGCGACCGAGAATCTCATGGCTGAGAAATATAAGGACCTGGTTTGGCATGAATACAACTGACTTATTCCGTGTAGATGTACCGAAAGATAAAATAGTCTGCATGATATCCAACATCGGAAACGGATAGGAACTATTGGAAGAAGAAACACACACGCGCGCGCGCGCGCAACCGCATAATTAATGGCAGGATTATTGTATGATAGTGATGCAAATAAGTTCAGTAAACTGAAAGTAAAAATTTAATGCAATGTCTTTGTATACCAGAGTTATAGATTCTAAATGCACTACTAACAGATTTCAATGTTGGGTGCAAATGGAAGCAAATGAATGGTGCTGTTTTGTTTTTCTGTAGCCACTTTCAGCGTATACAGATTAGACGAGTGACCCATTGCCAATGTCAGCGCTACCAGTATCAATACAAACAACACAAGCACTATCATTGAACTGATAAAGTAGGCATTCGGTTGATGTGCTCCACACGCCGATGTTACTGTTAGCTCAGAAGGAGGCTGTTGTCGTCTCGGAAGACAGACAATAATCGTTTGCAGTGTACAATTCTGAAACTCCGCAGCGGACTCGTGAACAGCCAGCAACTGTAGTGGCGGCGTCAGACTCATGGCTCCTCCGTTTGTAATTGTATCGACTGTTTGCTCTTCTCGATACAACGGTGTGGCTTCAAACTCCGCAGCGGACTCGTGAACAGCCAGTAACTGTAGTGGCAGCGGCAGACTCACGACTCCTCCATTTGTAATTGTATCCACTGTTTGCTCTTCTCGATACAACGGTGTGGCTTCAAACTCCGCAGCGGACTCATGAACAGCCAATAACAGTAGTGGCAGCGGCAGACTCACGACTCCTCCATTTGTAATTGTATCGACTGTTTGCTCTTCTCGATACAACGGTGTGGCTTCAGAAAATGTGGCGTAAGTTAACCAGACCTGGTGACCAAGAAACTTAATTATTGTTTTCAAAATTTAGTAACATTAATTTATAATTAAATTTTATTGTTTTCCATATTTTTAAATACATATTAGGCATTTACAAAATCAAATTATGTCTTAAAAAATGGGAAATTCTATATTAAGAACACGCCTGAGTGCAAAAACGAAGACCATGCTTTCAGAGGTCCAGAACGGTTTCAGATCATGTTTAGACAATATATCACTTCACTGGAAAGCGTAGAGAGTATCAACTGCCCACATACATAACTTCCATCGACTTCGAGGAGGCATTTGACAGAGTGAATCGGACCAAACTATGGGCAGTAATGGCAAGGAAAGGGATACCACAGCATCTAATTACAGCAATAAAAAGTCTTTATGTAGAGAATAAAATCTTAATAAAAGCAGATAAACCGAGAATAGCTTCTAGAGTTGGCCTGATCAATTGTGGAGTACGACAATGGTGTCTATTATCATCTCCTCTTATTAATTTATATATTGACGATGTCACACAAAACTGGCAAATGTGTCTTCCAGAACATTTTATGTATAGTCACTCTACAATTGACACTTTGTTGTTTTCGGACAATCAGGCTATTCTGTCGGACTCTGAAAACATATTGCAGATGGGTATCCATTTGTTAAATCGAATTTGCAAAGACTTTGAATTGCAAACATCTATGCTTAAGACCAAGGTAATGGTTTTCCGTGGAACTGATCCTGCAAGGGCAAAAATTGTTATAGATGCTGGTACAAGTTAGAAATTTTGAATACCTGGACTACATTGTGCTTATAATGCAAGCAATGACGTTGTGAATATATTGCATACATTCAAAATTATGTGCGGAACAATTAGACGAACTCTTAAGTCACCAAGTAAAGAAACTCCCCTAAAATTCTACAATGTGATGGCTCTTCCCACACTTATTTATGGGTCTAAGAAAGACACACATATACAGCAGGAACTAACTATTATGAATATACTCGACAGAATCGCCCAGTATCGGCTGAATTGGTGGGAACATCTTTGCCGAATGGATGACTTTCGCATCCCCAAACAACTGTGGAACTATAAGGCGAGGGGACGGAGAGGTGTGGGACGTCCGAGGAAGCGCTGAAGTAACCAGCTATAATCTTTGCCTATTTGAGACCGGAACAAACAATCCTTGGTATAATCGTTAATGATGATGATAATGATGGTGAAAAAATAAGAAATATTTTTAGTTAATTACCGAACAAAGGCCATCAAAATCGAAATCAGGAGAAGCAAAACAATCAGGTCTTCTGTAAAACGGTTCAACAACGCCCATATACGAGACGGTCTTTCTGCGGCGTAAACAGATGAATTTATTTTGTTATTATTTTGGAAAACAAAACAGTTATGAAGAGCAGGTCTTGTACAGACAATGTTTTGTCCGACCTTTAAGGACAATGATATAACATTGCTGGATGAACACTCTTTCATCCCATCGAGTCGTATATTTCTTATGTGTGTACACTAATCAGGAGATTAGCTTAAGCAATGTATTTTCTAAATGCTAATAAATAAAAAAGATAAATAAAATCGTTCTCCAAACTTTACATATATGACAAACGTAAATAAAGGGAACATTAAAAAACGTAATGATGTGAGTAATGAATAAAGTAATTATATGTATACACTTTTCCATTAAACACCTACAAAAAACCTAAAATAAACAACAGAAAAAAAACAGGAAAATACGGCGACAATTTTATAGCACTGGCTAAAGAAACTACAGTGAAATAAATTGTTCAGAATTTAAAAAAAGCAGGCTCCAACATTACGTGCACAGAGAGAAACAAATGAAAACATGCAAAGAAGTTAAACAAATTTGATTTTTCTGGAATCTTCAAACTAAACAATGTTTAAAATGTAATAAATTCTGTACAGTCAAAGCAGAACTCAACTTCAAACAAAGATACAATGAGTTCATGAAGAAATTACGCCTGCACTGGATCTACTGAATCGACATCAACATGAAAGTGGTACACGTAAACAAAAACGGCCAAAATTAAATATACTTAAATAACTAAAAATATACAAACACAACCATAACAAATTTTGGCATGAGCAAAACTCATGTTCGCGCTATCTGGAACATATATATGGACTCAAAGAGTTTGGTGAGAGTGGAAAATGTTATGTCAGAATTGTTTCCTACCACAAAAGGGCTTAAGCAAGGGTGAAGCTTGTCACCTACCCTGTCTAAAATATATATCCCAGAAGCCATCAGTAACTGGGGAAGGAAAACATCAGGAATGGGAATTCAAATGGATGAGCAGTGCTTAACAACTCTCTAGTTGCCGACGATTAGGTAATTATAGCGTGTGACGAGAACGACACAGACTACATGTTTAGAAAATTGAAAGAGGAGAACGAGAAATGGGGCTAAACATAAACACTACTAAAACACAATATCTGAAAGTAGGAGACATGCAAGAAGAAGAGCCATACCTGCAAATCCATAGAATCGGAAAGTGTAGTGAATTCAAATATTTGGGAAGCATTATTTCAGAAGATGGAACAAAAAAGAATGACATAAAAAATAGGAAAATAGGATAGAACAGGGAAAATTGCTATTCGTTTGCTAAACTCGTTACTTTGGTCTAACAAATGAAACTTCAAACTATACGGACAATCTACACAACTATTGTGGAGCCTATTTTAGCTTATGGCTGCGAATGCTGGCAATTTTCAGATAAAGAGAAAAAGATTATAGAAATTGTGAAAATGCAAATCTTAAGAAGAGCGTGTAATATTTCTATAATCCAATATGTTAGAAACAAAGATATAAGAAGGAAAGCAGGGCACATATTTACAACAGCAGAAAGAATAGAATCCAGACAATTGCTATGGTATGGTCACAGACCGGAACAAACCATCCTCGATTTAATCCTTGAAGATGATGATGGTGATTTAAAAACACTCAAATAAAAGGTGTGAAAGGAACACTTACATGTAAATTTACATGTAATGCTTGAATGCAATTTACACAGTATTGGGTGTTCCCACTGTTTTACATGACAGGGGATTTCTCCTACATGATTGTTAACGTATGCAGACTGCTGAGATAAACGTTTTGCATTCAGTGGCAGAATATACATCGGTAACTGGCAGGGTTCCAATATGGTAAGAGGAATGATGATATGAGAAAGAAACTGAGTATATTTTAAATCAAATAAAATTAATTTGAGTTTCGCACCAAATAGAAAGACTATTCAAACAGACAGCTACATTAAAACATTAAAAAAAAAAAAACAACAACAAAGGGTTGGCAGTCTACGATGGGCAGATATAAACTGTTGCTTAGCGGTAAAACTAAAATTTTTCGTATGTTTCAAGATTTGTATTTTATGTAAACTCTTGTTAATTTCTAAATCTATCTATCAATGTATTCATTGTTTAGAAGCTGATAAAAATGTAGGTGTCATGCGTGTATTGAAAAACGGACAAAATCAAACACCGTGGTGTGATTCTTTGTTAAAAATTGTTTAGCCCCAACGGAAATTCAGAACAAAATCGTAAATATGTCAGGAGATGCTGCAATTTTAAAACCAGCAGTTTGTAAGTTTGTAGGCACTTGAGTTTAAACGTGGTTGTACGAGCATTGTAGATGATCCCCCCCGCACTGGACGCCCAAAAAATACAACAACTCCAGATGGAGCAGCCGTCTTGCACAACGCTTTTTCACACCAAGTTCTTGATGTAAAAGTATGATACATACGCTCATATGAGATGCCTGTGATTTCAGCAACGTTATCCACTTCTCAATTTAGGCTCTTCCAACACCCTATGAACATTTTTTAATAATGCCATTTTTTGTTGCACTTTTTACACGTTCACGGCTGGAATCGTATACTTGTACGACTAGGTATAAACTTGAGTGTGCTCCACTTACCGTTGTTTCTGAAGACACAGTATCTCCTCACACATTTACAATTTTCTTTTGATTTTCCAGTGGTGGTAAAACGTTTTAACAGAGAATTCATCACAACACGATGTTTGTTTTTGTGCATTTTAAAAACACCCGTGACAGGAAAATCTCAAACTACTGGTACAAAGTGAATAAATTGACAGATATATCTAGAAATAGACAGGTGTTTAGGCGAAATATACGTCTTGCAGTTCACGAAAGATTTTAGTTATACCACTGCGCTATAGATGTCGCTCCGCGAACTTTTCAACTAAGGCTCGTACAGTGAGAGTCAAAAGATCAAATCAAGTCAAGGACGGCCAAAATCAAGATGAGTAGCATACAACAAACTTGTGAGGCCGGAACAGGCATAATCAATATTTAATCCGTGGCGTACATGACGATGGTGATGATGAAAATTATTTTCTTGCAATTTTAAAGGGATTAAGTTTACATAATCTCGTCAACTACACTTCACCGTTTGCACGAATTACTGTAAACATTCTTTTGTCGGAATCTTCATGATTTCAAATTATGGAATCCATCTTCACCCAATCACCTAATTATAAAAGTCTTTTAAAAATTAAAAAAAAATTATTTTCATTATAATTTTATAAAATTAGACTAAAAAATATATAATAAAAAATTACTTTACCTGAATAAGGAGAAGTTTCATGACGATATAATTCAATAAAAAACAAAAAGCAGCTTTCCAGTTTTCGTATGGTCACAGAATAAACAAATTTTATATGAATACAGCTCTTAGGATCAGTCAAAAACGCGAAATAATTAAACTGGATGTATATTTCAGTTGTTTATATCTAATGCACAAAAAAAAACTATTAACTACCTATGTGAAATGTACATATGAAAATGTTTTCCTCTGTACTTGCTGTTTCTGACAATAAAGTTACGTATAATGTTTAAAGAAGTAAACTTTACGTAAAATAACTTAATTATGAATACGTAAAAATGTTAAAACAAGCTTTGCAGAGCTTTAAAACTAACAAAATTTTTAAATAAATTTCACTCTGAATGACATTCAAATGTGTTAATCGGTATTGTTCTCCACAAGGAATCAGTCAGTCACAAGTTCTAATTTGTACTTAACACAATCAATGTAGTAGAAATATTGAAAGCTTTTGTTGTTCTTAAGGTAAGAAAAGACGGTTCTCAATATTTTTTCTTATTGGTTTTTTTAAATTATCTTATCACATGTTAATATTTCTAAAGAAATATTCACTAAACACTCTGCAACCAACTAAAAAGTATAAACTAAAAACATATTTTCATAATGAAAAGTGCTATCACCGACAGATAAATCTATAAAGTCTTTTCCTTCTGCTAACGTCTTTTCCTTTCCGTCTTCAAAATAAGAAACCTAAAATTATGGCCAACAGTAAAGCTATTGCTTAACCTTCAACTGGTCGGTATAACCGTGACAAATCTGTTTAAGACCGTGTCGGAGTGAGGGTGTTAATGTAGCAAGCGTCTATGGCGCTCGTTATCTCAGTGATTTGTGTGTCTCTTTTACGAAGAGGAAACGATTTATGCAACTGTCAACGATCTGATTTACAGCCTGTCATGTTGTAAGTGTTGCTTATTGTATTTGGATGTAGCTTCTTTTCTCTAGAAATATAACGTGAATTATGTTTATGCAAGAAAAGATGTACCTGCGTTATAAATTAGAAATATCGGTATGAAGAACCACATACATGACTTCCATGTTCTAAGATTTATATTTAAAATCATTTTCGAAATGAAATATTTCCATAGAAACTACTTCCTTCTTCAGCCTTAATCACAGTACTGTGGTCACTAACGTATACCACCTCACGTTAGCGCACGCAATTTTCACTGACGATGGCAGTCGATGGCACTGCCGAAACGTCTGGTTTTGCAGGAAACATTGCACCACGGCTAAACCAATATGTTGTAAGGAATTTTAACAACAAACTACTTCTTTGTTGCCGACAAGGCAGTACACATATAAAAAATTATCCCCTCCCCCTTCAACTACCCTTTTTATTTATAGATATTTCATCTACCTTTTTACAGTGGATTATTATGACCTTTTCGGGATAATTTATTTATCAAGATTAAGTACTTTACTCTTGTTAAAACATAAAACGTTTCTGGTAAACTACCCATTCCCCTTAACCGATCTTCACCAAAATCAATAGGCCTTGTGTCCTTTACAACCCTGGCACACGTGCAAAAAATTATTTGATTCTGTTTGAATTTGCGACAGTTATTGTTTGCCATATAAACTCGAACACGATTTTTTTCCCCATCGCCATACTTACATTCCCTTGTGGAACATGGATACACAGCAATCTAGTGTGTTTTAAAGTATACATTAAACCATCGACAAGTGTGCTCAGCCAGCGAGAAGCAGAGCTGTACAAGATGATGGGAACGCTTTATTCAATGTTGAAGGGGTAGAAGAATTTGGAGAATTTGCCGAGCTAATTACGAATTAAATAAAATAGCAAATATAAGAAGCATGGACAGTAACTATAAACTTACAATAGTATAGCATTTATTATTTTGTTTATTCCATAAATCCGCGGTTCCACGAGCTGTAAATTACGGCAACACTTTACGGCCAGATTCAAGAGATGGTTCCACACGCTGTACTGTACAGCGCTTAGAAGACCACCACACCATATCCGGATGAAGACAATTAGCACGGTTTAATCTATACTGTATAGGCTATAATCACTAGCCTGTGTCGTACGTGTACAGACTAAACGTACGTGAAAAGTGTGATGAGAAAGGAAAGTAAAGCGCACAGCAAGAAACGCTAAAGGAGCAACCATGACACCTCAGATGCAGGCTGTGAACGTTGGCTGTGGAAATCGCGGTGGGAATCTAACGTGGGAAATCGCGTGTGAGAGAATATAATCGACAGCATTCAATCGTATACAGTTGCAGCCGCGTTGCGATTGGTTTATTTGTTACTGTCAGTGACGTGTCTGTGGCGCGTGTGTCTGTACTTACAGTTCTGGCAACTTTGAATCAACTAAAAAGTCTACCTCCCACCAATCTTCTTCTTCTTCTCCTCCTTCTCTTCCTTCTTCTTCTTCTTCTTCTTCTTCTTCATGGATTAGGTTACATAAACTTGTTCCGGCACCCATCTCATCCATGGACGACATACGTCTCTTCTACCAATGGCTTCTACCAACGTCTCTTCTATACTGTATTCTCTATTCCATCAAGTTTAGAACACTTTTAACTACTCCTCCTCCTACTCTTCTTCTCCTTTTTCTTCTCCTCTTTATGGATTAGGTTGTATAAACCTGTTCCGGCCACATCTCATCCTCCGACTACCCACGTTTCGTCTACCAATGGATTTATAGTTCAGTGCCGCTTTCTGCAATCGATCCTCTGTCATCCTTTGCGGATGATCCCACCATTGTTTTATGTAAATTGAAATAGTTTCATTTACGTCATTTACTTCGAGTTCTGCTCTGATAGCTTCATTCCTTATTCTATCTTGCAATGTATAATTTAAAGTATTTCGAAGAAATTGCATTTCAGCAGTGGGAATCTTGCCGCATTCCTTTTTTGTCTTGACCTACGCCTCACTCTCATAAATCAACGTTGGTATTGCAATTGTCTTATAAAATTTAATCGTTGTGCTGTGTCTTGTTTGATTTTTAAGATTCTATAAATCGTGCTACAGATATTCCTAAATCTATTTATCTTCTTTCTTATATCACATTCAGATTCATAGCTTACTGCACAGCCGAGATATTTGAGACGGCTCACTTGTTCTTTATAACTATCTTAGTCCTCACTGGATATTTACCTTTAAAGCCTATGGTATTGGTCTTTCTTACTGAAATTGTCAGTGAGTACTCTCTTGCCACTTCTTGCAATTGAAACATAGCTTTTTGCAACTCATCCTCATTTTCTTCAATAAGAACTATATCATCTGCATATAGCAGGGAACCGATACAAGCTCTCCAATCTTCATCGTGTATATGTTTTAAGCAGTATATTTGCCTGTTTTATTAAGGATTGTGTTTTGCTTGTAAATGATAATAATATGCGTTATCAAGGTGAGACAATCCGTAATACAAAGAGGAAGTTGTATGGTAGACAGTATTTGAACAGTAAATTCAAAGTTTTGGCAAGAAATGACGGTAAACTATGTGACTGTACCTCAGATATCGTCTGACGCAGTGGCGGCTTGTGGTTCTGACTGTTGGGGGTTCTTTAGTAAGAACCTTCCACAGCAGGTAGGTAGTAAGTCTTAGTAACACATAATTACAGCAAAGTTAACTGTTTGTTAAACACGTGACCTGCAACAGCGCGTTTGGCAGCAGATCTGTAATGACACTTAACTAACACATCAGCAAACTGTGATACTCAAACGGACAGCCTAGTGAAGCCCTGCAACACATACAGCTTCCCTACTCAACTTATTATGCGGTACAGTATCAACTTTGCAGAACACTGGGTGGGTTTATTTAGCGTTATTATGTCTGACAATTTGGGCACACAAAACGCCTAGTGCTACTTGTATGACACAAGGATATACCGAACGTAAAATATAGACACTGGTAACAGTATATTACGTAAAATCAATTTAATGGTGTGATACAATTGCCATTATTTTAATACATATATAATGTAAACAATGTTTAATACATTTTTGTCGTATCATAGCAACCTATACTAATTTCAATTTAGGAACACAATTTTTTAGTGTGTAGTTAAAGTCAAATTAAAAGTCATTTATTTTTTGTACAATTTTAGGCGTAAAATAAAAACAGAAACAAAATTTTTTTATGCCGTAGGCACAATTCTGGTGACAAAATATCTTGTATCATTCAGTAACTTTCGTGTTTTTTTTATTTTCTTCTTTTATTTATTTATTTTTTATGCCTCTTCTGTTTTTATTTTTCTTTGGTTTTCGGTCTTCTTGTTTTTTACAATTACTGTTTTTCAATTTTGCTTTCGCTTTAATTTTTATATTTATATTTTAATTATAATTATACTTTTTATATATCTGTGTTTAAAAAGTATTTTTTTAGATACTAAATGAAATAAGATATTTAGTTTCCGTTTTCATTTTAAGTCTAAAATTATACAAGAAAATTCCTTGTAATTTGAATTTAACTTCACACTAACAGTTTTGTTGTTAAATTGAAATCGGTATATGTTGCTATGATACGACAAAAATTCATTAAACATTGTTTAGATTATATATGTATTAAAATAATACTAATTGTATGACACCATAATATTGATTTTACATAATATACTTGAGTGGGCGGCTCGTGGTTCTGAGAGTGGGGGGTTCAATGTGTGAATATTTCTACTAAGATAAGAGCAATTATCCCATTTCAAGTAACACACGGGGTGGGTCACAACATGAAAACATAACTATCGACAAAAGAAGAAATGAAGTTAACAAAATTTGTTAAATCAACACGCGACTTGTACTTTACTGATGTGTGTGACGATTTAAATTGTAAATTAAATAAAAAAAATGAATAATAAAAATATAAAAAACGGGAAGTAAGTAAGAACATTAAATCGCATGATTAAACCAAATACCCCTGAACTAACTCATAATAGTAATGAGAATCAATTAAGAAAATCTAACTAAAATAAGTAATTAAAAATCTGAAAGTAAAAGTTAAAAATAATACCGTTAACCCTTTAGTAAATTTATCATGCTATGACCTGTGTATTCCGGATCCAACTTGCATACCGACCCGGCATTTAATAAGGAATATCTGTAAATCATAATGTAAATAATTAATAATTTAAAGTCACAAGTAGTAGTTGTAATGATTCCTGTAGACAAGATAAGTCTCGATAGTTTATTTTGTAAAACTGTAAGACTGTATTATTAATAAAGAGTTGGAACTATATTATGGCGGAGTACTCACTCCGCGTCGTTGCAATTTTTCTGTTGTAACAATGCAGGACTAATGATGCGGCTTTCAAACTGTAAACACCTCCAAGCGAGGGCTCTTCACAAAATGTTTTATTTTTATTTTTAATTGAGTGTTAGCTTCCACTAAAAGCGTGGAGAGCTAGATATAAATATCGAAGATGTAGTGAGTAATTTTTTAAAAAAGGTTGATGATGTGAAAAAGGAAAACTAGTGTATAAGGTGACATCTCAGGTTAATTAAAAAACTAACGATCAAATATAGTTCGAGTAAAGTAATACCACATAATGTGAAAAGAAGATGCAAACTACAGTACTACGATGCCATTAAATATGTGACGTGCATAACTGTGGATAGTGACGACTAAAGACCGAAACAACACTTACCATTACCGCAGAGGATCAGGACGACTTCACGCTTCATAACATCCATCTCCTCATTAATTCACTCAGAGGACCTCCACCGTAAACACTACCCCGATGACAACCCTCGACTAACAGAGTACCGAAGATTCACGCCCCAGGACATGGACAGATAAAGCGTATCTAAGAGGTGACTCGGAAGCTCGTCTTCCGTGAATTATGTATATTTAAAATATAAGTTTTTATAAATGCCAAAGACTTTTAGAAGAGACAATCTCTAAGCATTAAGTTTTAGAAAGATGTAACCAGTAATTTCTGAAATCATACGTTGTAACATTACTCTTGAGATATAACTTTGAATCGCTTAACTAAATAAAACCATTCTTCAAATGGTGTTTAAGTAACAATGCAACCTTCTTAATAAGTAAAGAAAATTTGAGACGTCTTAACTAGGTTTAAAGAGACTCGGATCCGAGGTAAAATACATGATCTTTGTGATCATTTGTTTTGACAGAAAACCCCTTTTACTATTTCAGTATGAGTAAATTTTTTATATGTAATGGGTTATATATCATATGTTAATAAAGAGATGTCATCTTGTTACATATTAAAGTGAGTGCATAAATCAGCTAAATTACCTCCCCATGTTTCCTGTAATTAGAGTATTTATAATTATTCTAAGTGTTGTGTTTGATTTTTCAGTTTGTTACAACGTAGGCAGCCTGTATAATTGGCTAGCGTCAATTATTACGGGTTCTCTGGATTATAACGTAGCCGACACGTTATAAAATGCGCCACTCTGCTTTGTAAAAAAAAAGGTTAATAGTGTACGTAGTGTCTCATACAAAATGCGGCACTCTGCTGATCTATGCACTCAGTTAATGTATTGTATGTAAAACAAAAGGCTAAGTAGCACAAAGGAATAGTGACAATATTAATTTACCATTGTAAATTTTGTGTGAGATTACGCACAAACTCGTATATCTCATTAATTAATATACGTGAAAATAATTGCTTGAATTATTATTGTATAATAATTGTATTACACCAATGCAAGTACCTACATAAATTATAGTAATTGTCAATATGTTCAGTCTCTAACACGTCTATTTAGCGACAATTCGAGACCCGTAGTTTTCCTGCATAAGCCTGCATAAAAATGTAAATTGTATTTCTGTTGCCACGGTGAGTTATATAAACGAATGACAAAAGTAAACAAGTTCAATTACGTGTAAATAAATTGTAAGTGAAATTCTACTCCTCTCTAGTAGCAGAATTAGATAAATTAAAATGAGTACGTAAAACTAAATAATAACTAAATATCAGCTTAATTACGGGCTGTAACTTGTTTAAAACGTGTATCATTGCGCATCGCACACGCCACTCTCCTTGAAGCCGGCTTATACTAGTCTGTAAAGGAAGCAGTCAGCTGTTGTTGAATAGAACAGTAACATTCTCTCACCCCGAGTGTGATTCTCCCCTTCTTACGCATACAACTAGGCCATTGTTTAAAAGAAAACTAGTTTGACCCACATTCCAGCGTAACAGCTGATCGTTGAAAGTAAAATTGACGTCTGTGTGAATTTTTCTCTTTCTCTGTGATGAGAAGTAATACTCTTACAACAAATGCAAATGTTTTAACCATGAATTAAATTGTGTATGCAATAATTGTATAGTGTAGTAAAATAAGTTTTAGTGTGTTAGATATAAGGTAAACATGGCCCTATTTAATCCAGATTTACTATTAAAGGACGAACTGTCTTATGAAGCTCTTTTACGTGGTTTACCCCATGCGAATGTAACAGTCGCGGAATTGCGCAAGTCTATACGCGAAAGTGGATTTGATACTCCCGCGGAGTTAAGTAACCTACGCGGACTCGATTATGAGAGCGAGAGAGAAACTTGTTATGCCAAGTATAGTGAGTTGACTTTATTGTCCCAAAACCTTCAAGACGAAAAATCTCCTGCGGTAATATTGCGGACAACTCAAAGGATAGAACATTTAACCCGGCGAATGAAAAATTTGTTAAACTGGCCTAACCTCACGGAAATCCTGAAGTCCAAAGTTTTGCGGATGAGGCTTTACGCTAATTACATACTATTATCAATGAACTACGAAGAAGGTCTGACTCGTTCAGAATGGATGAAATTGAAAAATCCTTGAAGAAACTATACATCTCCCCAATTCAATCCCCTACGTTAGAACAACCTCCCCCCCAACACGGATCGGGACTCTCCCGCCGTATCGCAAATACAACCGACTCGAGAGCGAAACCGAAATAGAGATTTAAATACCCAGACTATATCTGAAGCCCCATCTCTCAGTGGTTCGCAAAATCGCCCCGGAATGTACGAATTGACAACCCCTAACGCATCATCTGTTCCTCCTAAAGCTATGCCACACGTAAATTATACTGCTGACCTCTACGGAAAAATCACTCACCCCGTAGAAAAACTCTTAGCTGAAATTCCATACACGGATGGTTTGAATGTTACTGATCTACTAAATTTCATCAAATATCTCCTGCAGATTAAGGATTTACAGCAGCTAAATGACTGGCAAATTTTGTAAGTCCTCCTACCTAAATGTAAACCACCGTTAAAAAATCGTGTGCTAGAATCATTAAGCTCTACCCTTCCATTAGAAGAACTGCATACTACAATCATAAAATATTTTATTCCCACCGGAATTTATGAGGAACTAAAAAGAAATACCGTACTGCGAGTACAAGGAAATCATGAGAGATTGGCCCATTACATCACAGACATCAGGGAGTCTTCTCGACTACTGCAAGTAGATTGGAATGAGAGACAGATGGTCGACACCATTTTAGTAGGATTGTCTCCAGAAGAAAGATCTCGTTTAGCGTTAATAAATATACCCAACACCTTTGCGGATCTCGAACAATGCAGTATTCACTCTTCGAATGTATGGTACTTAGATCAGAACAGACATGCTCTGAAATCAACCGAGACGAGTAGAAATGAAATGCAAGCCCTAGTGCCCGCTGTGCAAACCCAGCGTGAAAGGCGATTATTTAATAGACCGAACAATTTGCACAACCCTGGTAAATCCAATGACACGCAACCTAAAACGGAAGCAAGCTACACTCCTCGTAATAAAAATATGTGTTATAACTGTGGTAAGTATGGACACATAAGTAGAAACTGTAATCGGAAGCAGTACGAACGCAAACACCCTAATCCAAAAAACATGTAAGGCAGGGAGACCCGAAATCCTGTGTCTTCCGCAGCATCTTGAGAACCGGTAAACCCAGTGAAATCTACGAGAATAAAAAAAAAGAGGATAAGAGCACTAGAAAAATAGGTCCCTATGTTAGAAGGTTTATTGAGAAATGTAATGCGATAACTAAAAGTGATTGGACTAAAAGTCTATTGCCCTTAATACAAGTTGACCTAGGTGTTACATCCACCCTCGGATTAATCGATTCTGGATCAACTAGAACTGTAATCAGTCAGAGGTTAGCAGATAAATTATTCGAACACCACCTAGTGAAACGCAGTCAAGCCGTGAATATAAAATGTGCTACTGCCAATAAACAAAATATAGTGATAAAACTCAGCATCACCATTAAGGTAAGAATTAAGAATCTAACCTGGTTTTTTTCAATGTTAGTATGTAATGATTTAGGACCCGACTTAATATTGGGAGCGGACTTCATAAGTAAAACGGGAATTATTCTTGACATCCACGAGAAGAAAAATTATTTTAGATTCGACCGTACACGGAAGTATAATTTTGATTATGAAACTGAAGAACAAGAAAGTAAGGGATCATCTACTGCACATATAGTACACCATGAGTCTGAATTATCTCATCAAGAAGTCGAGATAGGCTGAGAATGCAGAAACTAATAAAAGAGTTTTCAACTGTTCTTACCCCTAAGCTAGGACTAACTAACCTAATACAAGAATACAAGATCAATTTGAACGATCACAAAGTAATACGCCTACCCCACCCCCATAATCGCCGCCCATAATGGAAGTAATGAGGAACCATATCAACAAGTTGTTAGAACAAGGAGTCATCGAACCCTCTACGTCTCCGTATTCATCTCCCTCCTTTTTAGTACCAAAAGGTCACGACAAACATAGACTAGTTGTGGACTACCGGCAATTAGATAAACGAGTAGAATTTGAATCTATCCCGCTTCCCGACATCCACAGCGCTTTTCATTATTTCACTAAAGCGAAAGTCTTTACTATAATGGATCTGAATCAAGCATTTCACCAAATACCCCTTTCGGAAGAATCCAAACGTCTAACCGCCTTTGCTGTTCCTTTCAACCTGTACCAATTTACGAGAGTACCCTTTGGAATATCACAAGGAAGATCCATATGTAGTAGACTATTAGAAAGATTATTTCATGATATTAAATTTAGATATGTGTATCACTACCTGGATGACATTGTAATCTACAGGGAATCGATGGAACAACATCTTAAACATCTATGTGAAGTGTTGTCTTGATTACAAAAGGCCGGATTAACTGTAAATCCCAGAAAGGTAAATTTTGCTGTCCTACAATTTTCATTTTTAGGTGACATCGTGAAAGCCAACGGAAAGGTAAGCATAGACCCCGAACGAACTCGTGCAATCAGAGAATTTTTACCCCCGCGGGATGCAAAAGGAATAGCCCGATTTTTGGGAATGGTAAATTATTTCCACAAGTATATTCCCCATCTAGCCGAAATAGCAGGACCTCTGAATGCTTTAAGAAAGAAGGGAGCGAAATTTGAATGGACTCCACAACACCAAACTGAGTTTGAAAAACTAAAATAAACCATCATATCACCCCCAGTATTACAACTAGCAGACTTTACGAAACCTTTCGTAGTTCAGACCGACAGTTCTAGTGTAGCCTTAGGTGCAGTAATCTATCAGGAAATAGAAAACTGTAGACTACCTATTAGTCATGCTTCACGCACTCTGACTGACCAAGAAAAGAAATACTCCGCGTATGAAATAGAATGTTTAGCTCTTGTATTTGCTTTTGAGAAGTTTAAACCCTTTTTAGAACATAAAGAGTTCCTCTTGGAAACTGCTAATCAAGCATTATCTTGGTTACTGAATCACCCTAAACAGTTAGGACGTATTGGAAGATGGGTATTGAGGTTAAACTGTTACAACTTCAAAGTACAACATATTAAAGGTACACAAAATGTAGTCGCGGATACTCTGTCCCGTATGTTCCAGTCGCCCACTAATACTCCCGAAAACAAGGAGAGTCTGGAAACACCCATTGGTAACACCGTAATTACCGAATTCCCCCTTGCGTTTACCAACATCGCTCAATATCAACAACAAGACCCTCTTCTGAAGCCAATTATAGAACAACTCGAGGAAGGAATTAAATCAGATAAATACGTATTGAGTAAAAGAATACTATGCCACAGAAAGCAAACGGAAAGGAATTAAGGATAATCGCCACTGATGTAATTAAGCCCATGCTGATGGAGTACTTCCATTCATCCACCATTGGAGCCCATATGGGAATAAATAAAACAATACATCGCATTCGTAAGGAATATCATTGGAACAATATGAATAGCGAAATAGCCAATTTTGTAAAAAGGTGTAAGTTATACGCGCTCAGCAAACCGGCAAGAAACAGTCAGGTAAGCCAATTAATTTCAGAAATCCCTACTACCCCATTCTCTAAACTTTATTTAGACTTTTCAGGTCCCTACCCTCGATCTAAATCAGGTAATACCATGCTACTCATATGTGTAGATTCGTTCTCCAAATTTGTTTGGATGTATCCCATGCGGCGAGCGTTAGCGTCGACAACTGTAAAGATATTACAGGAGAAATTATTTAAAGATTATGGTACACCAGTACGTATAGTGTCAGATAACGGACCCCAATTTAAGGAGAAGGAATTTAAGAATATGTGTTTCAAGTTAGGAATAGACCATATTACCACGACGGAGTATCGTCCGCAAGGCAATATTGCTGAAAGGTATCTGCGAAACCTCAAATCTGCATTAATCGCCTACCATGCGAACGATCATACGTCTTGGGACCAGAACCTATCCTGGATACAATACGCCTTTAATTCAGCTTATCACGAAGGGCATAATTCTACCCCGTTTGAGTTACTGTATAAATACAAACCAAACCACCCGTTGTCCACAAAATGGAGAATACATGACTTGCTACCTCCGCAAATTATGGATAAGCAGACTAAACAAATCTGGAACAAAGCTCGCGCAAATTTAAGAGCGAACTTAGAGAAATCCCGAAAATACCACGAGAGAAATAATAATAATAATAACAATTTAGTTAGGTACCAAGTCGGTGACTTAGTAATGTACAAGACACACCCGACTAGTAGTGCAATTGATAAGACCACCTCTAAACTATCATACCGATGGTGTGGTCCTTACCAAATCCAGAAGTACTTAACCCCAGTTACCGTAGCCCTGTACGAACCTGCGACTCGAGAATATGTACGAAGAACACATATTTCGCAGATAAAATTGTATAAAAAAAAAGGAAAAGAGGAAATACCAAAGCCAAAATAGAAAAAGGTAATACTAGGTAGACAATTTATCTTGTACCTGAGTAACCATGCTAAGTGTTAATCGTAGAATTAGGAATGAGGCCTGATCAACCTTAGATCCTGTTCAGCGAAAGATGAGAAAAATGAGTAGTCAGCTGACCACTACCTGACCACTACCTGACCACTACCTGACCACTATCTGACCACTAAATAAGAAATTATTTAGAGAGTAACTCTATGAAGAGAGTAACCAAAACTCAAAGAAAGAAAAAACCGGTAGTAGTTTTAAGTAATAGAAATAAGAAGAAATTTATGTATTTTAAAATGTAGTCTTTAAGTGTGAATTTTACGTAATTTAAGAATTAGTTTGTAAGGATATATATATATATATATATATATTGTTTAATACTCAGAAGAAATAAATGTGAATAACTCATGCAAATAACTAAGTGAAAGAAGAAGGAAAGAAATTCCACACAGTAACGGCAAACATACTCCCGGTACCCCACTTTCGTATTCTCCTTATTAAAATTCCCCCCATGTCTATTTTAAGCGGCGGAGTATGTGTCGATTTAAATTGTAAATTAAATAAAAAAAAATTAATAATAAAAATATAAAAAACGGGATGTAAGTAAGAACATTAAATCGCATGATTAAACCAAATACCCCTGAACTAACTCATAATAGTAATGAGAATCAATTAAGAAAATATAACTAAAATATGTAATTAAAAATCTGAAAGTAAAAGTTAAAAATAATACCGTTAACCCTTTAGTAAATTTATCATGCTATGACCTGTGTATTCCGGATCCAACTTGCATACCGACCCGGCATTTAATAAGGAATATCTGTAAATCATAATGTAAATAATTAATAATTTAAAGTCACAAATAGTAGTTGTAATGATTCCTGTAGACAAGATAAGTCTCGATAGTTTATTTTGTCAAACTGTAAGATTGTATTATTAATAAAGAGTTGGAACTATATTATGGCGGAGTACTCACTCCGCGTCGTTGCAATTTTCCTGTTGTAACAATGCAGGACTAATGATGCGGCTTTCAAACTGTAAACACCTCCAAGCGAGGGCTCTTCACAAAATGTTTTATTTTTATTTTTAATTGAGTGTTAGCTTCCACTAAAATCGTGGAGAGCTAGATATAAATATCGAAGATGTAGTGAGTAATTTGTTAAAAAAGTTTGATGATGTGAAAAAGGAAAACTAGTGTATAAGGTGACATCTCAGGTTAATTAAAAAACTAACGATCAAATATAGTTCGAGTAAAGTAATACCACATAATGTGGAAAGAAGATGCAAACTACAGTACTACGGTGCCATTAAATATGTGACGTGCATAACTGTGGATAGTGACGACTAAAGACCTAAACAACACTTACCAATACCGCCGAGGATCAGGACGACTTCACGCTGCATAACATCCATCTCCTCATTAATTCACTCAGAGGACCTCCACCGGAAACACTACCCCGATGACAACCCTCGACTAACAGAGTACCGAAGTTTCACGCCCCAGGACATGGACAGATAAAGCGTATCTAAGAGGTGACTCGGAAGCTCGTCTTCCGTGAATTATGTATATTTAAAATATAAGTTTTTATAAATGACAAAGACTTTTAGAAGAGACAATCTCTAAGCATTAAGTTTTAGAAAGATGTAACCTTCAGATAAGTAAAGAAAATTTGAGACGTCTTAACTAGATTTAAAGAGACTCGGATCCGAGGTAAAATACATGATCTGTGTGATCATTTGTTTTGACAGAAAACCCCTTTTACTATTTCAGTATGAGTAAATTTTTTATATGTAATGGGTTATATATCATATGTTAATAAAGAGATGTCATCTTGTTACATATTAAAGTGAGTGCATAAATCAGCTAAATTACCTCTCCTTGTTTACTGTAATTAGAGTAATTATAATTATTCTAAGTGTTGTGTTTGATTTTTCAGTTTGTTACAACGTAGGCAGCCTGTATAATTGGCTACCGTCAATTATTACGGGTTCCCTGGATTATAACGTAGCCGACACGTTATATGTGACAATAAAATTTCAAACAAGATCGACACAAAATGTGAAACACATCAAGACTTTGAACATGGTATGCATTCGCAAGACCAGCACAAATGTGTGGTATTATCGAGATCTGAACTTGGTGCCACATGCATCGAAGATACGAAGTAGAGTAACTTAACGACGAATAGTGTAACGAAACAGAACGCTGTAGGAATAATTATAAATAATAAACATTGACACTTCATTCAGGGATAGAACCAAGCATTGTTATCACCAACTAATAAACAGAAACCCCCCAAAATTGAAGATAATGATTGGACCAAAATTAATTCAACAACACCAACCATTGACCTAACTATGACTAACAAATAATAACTAGACATTACCCAGTAAGATAGGGCAGTAAATCAATAAAAAATAAGGCAGTAATCAAACACCAAATAAATAAACATAATACAAATAATAAAGGGTACAACCACTTCATAGTATAAAATGTGCATTACCTATAGGACTAAATAGGCCAATAAAAATCTTTCTTTTTTTAAAAATAAGGTGAAAAAAGGGGCACAAAACCTTATAGTGCTATAAGTGAAAACAAACACATAAAAGGTGGCCTAATGATAGTCAAATAGACTACAGTTAAAAAGTGTGATGTTATTTAGATTAAGAAGTGATGTTCAATCAATCAATGATTGACAATAGTGATTTAGAAATTAACACACAAACAATTGTTTAGCAGTGTGTGACCATTTAAATGTAGTAAGTTATAATTGTTAAGATAAGGAGTATAGTTAAGAGTTTTTTTTTACATTATAAAGTTTCATGTTACTAGCAGATCAAGTTAAAATAATATTACAGCAAAGGGTCATAGTCAACTGTCCTCCATCATTCTAAATTATTTAGTGAGATAAATGTAAAATCCACAACATACTAATTTTTACATGACCAAACCAGATCATGTTGGGTATCAAATGATTTGTAATTTTATTCTTATTAACCACGTAGACATTGTAATAAATATTATTGTGTTATGATAAAAAAGTAATTTGAAGGCAAAATATAAATGTAATATATTTTAAGGGTCTTGGTAATGTAACATTTGAACTTTGCATAATGGGCCAATAAGAATCCAAGAAATTTTGGTCAGCTTCTATGAAAAAAAGAAGAAATTGAACACTTGATTGTTAACCACGATGGAACACGGTTGAGGAGTGCAGATAAAAAGTATTATTATGTAAAAATTTTTAAAAAGCCAAGAAATCAAACTCAGAAGAATAAATTGTCAAATCATGAAGTCATTACAACAAATCATATAACTCAACAGGAACGGCTACCAATGAAATTAAGAAATTCTAAAGTGATTAATAAGCAAGAAGCCTAAATTAAATTTAACTGAGGAACTGTACGTATTCTACAAAATTATAACCAACCAATTCTTGTAATCCAAATACGAGTCATCACCAGCGACACCAACAACTCACACAACATTAATAACTGATAAACATTTTATAAAAGAAAACAAGAACATAATATAAGAAATAGTGAACACTAAGTGACAATATTTTATTAAAATACATTGGAAACCAATATACTCTAACCACAACGGGCAACACATCGGCCATGATTATGACCTCACTCAAAAACCAGCATGCATTGCGCACATAGCGAAATGAATATTTTACCGGCCATATTGTTCAAACGTTAATAATTATTTATAATATTATATTAGGTAATAAGTATTAAGCTATTTATATTGTAATGTACTCTTTATTGTTTTTATTAATTAATGAAACCTTGCGTAGCAGCCAAAAGAATTCACTTTTATATAATTAAATCATTTGACGATTGACCCTGAGATAAGATACGATCATTGGTAACGTGTATATCGAAATAAGCATTTTTACTAAACTAAATAAAACTTTCAAAGATTAAACATTAATATTATCAATATCATTTCCATGTGTTTTATTTCTCGAACGTAAGGTACAATCAGGATTCGCTCTATACTCACGAAGATCAAGAAGACGTCTGCGAGTTGTAAGAATAACAGAAACTACGAAACCGAAATTGACCTCAACGAATACGTTTAAGATGGAAATCTAATGTAGTCGTTGACAAATTGTTTTGGGACGATACAACCGCTATATTCAAATACTTGAAGCAGACGAACTGAAGAATTCTCTTCAGTTAATTAGAAAATTAACCAATAAAGAAGATTCATACCTAAAAATAAATATAACATTAAAAAGAATTAACATAAATACGAGGAATAAACACACAACTATTAGTATCAACTGACAAAACAAATACACATAGAGCAGAAGGATTTATTAACAACACAGTTTTATTACATATCAACATTATTAATAATAATCGTATACACGTTGAGTTATAATATATAAAGGAAGTTGAGGAGAATTTACAAGAAGATCTATTTCGTTTTTGAATAAACCGAGATACACGAAAAGCCGTATTGGCGCTGTGAATAATTTGATGGAGAGACAAATCTGACGCTTCACTGAGAATTCATGATAGCCTTGTCGACGTCGGAAAGGCATTTGACATCAACTGTAATGAATGTTAAAAGTCCCCAAATATGTAGAGGCAGACTACAGGATACATGATTTATCCTATAATTCTGCAAGAACCAGTGAACCAAGATGGACTCAAAGGAAAGATATAGAAAGCTGGATAAATAAACACTTTGTATAGTTGGAACTATAAGCCGAGTAGACGGAAAGGTGTGGGACATCCGAGGAAGCGCTGGAGTGGGCAGCTCTAATCTTTGCCAGCTCTAATTTGACACCGTAACAAACCATCCTTGAGGAAGATGATGATGATGATGACTTTGTATAGTCGTACAGACAATTCCTGACAATTGTTTTGCCGGTTACGGCAGTTTCAGAGGTTAGACTTGAACTGGTGCAGTAACTGTTGAAACACTTGTCAGAAAAATAAAAAGTATCTGCACAACAACACAAAGTGTTTATTTATTCAATTCAAGTATTATTAAAATGTTCTACCATATGCCGATCAACCATTCGGTCAGTGTAGTATCGAAAGGTGTTAGACAAGGTTTTGGATTATCCCAACTGCTGTTTACGCTCTGTCCGTCATAATGTTTTATGTAGATCTTTACTTAACAAATCACGGCCTGGAAATGTTAATCGTTTGAAGGAGACGATTCCACCCTTTCATACCGTCCAGCAGTCTCATAAGTCACAAGTTTTTACTTGTGATAGGACCTGGTCTTAAGTAGTTAGACGGAGGGATAAATATAGAAGAAGACAGCTGCCCAGCCGTTGTTAGGTCTTTCAACCGCCACTCTCAGGTAAGAAACATTCATTTTATTTTACACTATCATCATTACAGTTTAGTCATTTATTTATATTCTTATATGTTGTGCCTAATGTTCCTATGACTTACATGGTTATGATAAGTTTTTTGGCTGTAATTATGTACGTATATATTTAATATGTTTTATAATGTTGTATTCAGTAGCGTGGTGTCCATGTAATCGCTGTTGCTGGCGGCAACAGTAATGGAAACGAAATAAAATAATATTAATTGTATCACAGAATAAATAGTTTAGTAATTGAATAATTTGAAATCCGAACCATATTAGCAGAGAAACTTGAAGAAAAGCATAGCATTTTTTTGTTTTTATATATTGTTAAATTATAATCCTCCTTGCAAATACAGCTCAAAGACTGCATATAAAATTGTATGTAATTCCCTGTTTTCTGTATAATCACCGATCGTTCTCAAACAACATTGTGTTTATACATCATGACATAAAGGCTTTCGCAGTTCGAGTCAACATTTGTAAAATTATTGTTCGGGCAGTTCTGTTTTTATACATCCTGATTCTTGCTGTTGGATTCGACTTGTTATAAATTCTCTTCTTGTCTAGATTTATAACAACAGAACCACAGCACGGACAAAACTGCTACTGTACATTTACGGGTGACAGCTAATCCAGTTCCGG
Organism: Magicicada septendecula; assembly: GCA_034769895.1. NCBI lineage: Eukaryota > Metazoa > Arthropoda > Insecta > Hemiptera > Cicadidae > Magicicada > Magicicada septendecula. The sequence goes on from CM068371.1 coordinate 3,861,211, forward strand.
AATTAACAACATTCTGCCACTGTTGTATGTGTATGTAGCCTATATTAAGTAAAGTGCATGATAGACTACTTGTAGAAGACCAAGACCAAGCCCAATCATGGGGCAGCTAATCTGAACGTATCTGAGTGGTTGTAGCGTCCGGGTAAACCCGATAACTGAACACAGTGAAACCTGAGGAGCCATGTGCGAAGGGAGCGGCTGTGATACATTTTATTGTTTTTGATTTACGTGATCTCTTCCACGAAGGGGACGAATGTGTGTTCCAATTTTAGTTAGCAGAAGAGGAAAGAGAATGGGCGGTCAATCGTTGCAAGGACGGTGGTGAACGTCACAAGAAGGTTTATGGGGTGTCATCGAATAGGGCTCGGGGGTGTTTGAATATTTCGTGGAGGTGGGCCGTCGTCTGTACTAAGGTGGCGAGTGTGTGGACAGGATGAGGTAGAGGCAAGAGAACGCACAAACTCATCGACGGAAGGAACCTTTAACTCTCGCCTGATAACGTCATTGCTACTTGTAGAATTAATTCATTTAACAATTTATCACGGTAACGCATGCAGGAGCAAGATGGAAGACACTGGGATAAGGATACAGGGATTATAAACAACTATGGAAGGGTTATGTCCAACGAGGGACGAATGTTGTAGACTAGATCATAAATGAATTATCTGTGAATGGAAATTATTTTTTAGATTCAAGGCCAGCCGATACCAGCTGCCCGTTAACAGATCGTCGTGTTTTCTTAACTACCATAAACAATAAAAACAGCAACATAAAATGAGTAACTGTAACAGTCCCTATGTCACCTTATAATACAATGGCGCGTGAATGATGTCTATTTCAAAGTAACTATATAACGGTTACTTATGTGAAACAAATCAAAGCTGATGATAAGTTTATTGCAGATAAATTTTAATATGTCCGTGACAAACGTATTTGTACCTCCTCGTAAGTGATTGTTACTGGAGGACAATAAACAGTAGTTTCAAGGTAATTTAATAAATCACTAAACAGTACTGAAAGCAGTACATGTCAATTTCTATTATTACTTTATACAATGTAAAAAATGAAAATCGATATAAAGATAAACAGATTTCTGGCGATTTGTGGCACTATTAAAAGAACGTTAGGGACAAAAATAACAAAGGAAACGCAAATAAAGTTCTATAAGGTTTCGGCTGTCCCCACTCTTTTATACGGTTCCGAAACTTGAGAGTATTACAGTATCTAAACGCAAATAAAGTTCTATAAGGTTTCGGCAATCCCCTACTCTTTTATACGGTTCCAAAATATGAGAGTATTACAGTATCTAAACTCAAATAAAATTCTATAAGGTTTCGGCAGTCCCCACTCTTTTATACGGTTCCGAAACGTGAGAGTATTACAGTATCTAAACGCAAATAAAGTTCTATAAGGTTTCAGCAGTCCCCACTCTTTTATACGGTTTCGAAACGTGAGAGTATTACAGTATCTAAAAAACATACATGTCATACACAAGCTAAAGAGATGAGTTTTTAGAGATTTATAAAAGGATGTACACGACACGATAGAATTAGAAACAATGTGATAAGACATCGAGTGGGTTTATTATCTGTAAACGCAAGAATCGAAGAAAGTAAGCTGAGATGGATTGGACATATAGATAGAATGAAAAATAGAAGGCAACTTCAACAAGTTTTGTAATATGCGCCTAAAAGGAAAAGAGATGTGGGAAAACCACGCACAGGTGGCTCGAAATGGTGACCGAAACAGGTGATGTCGGCTAATCCTGGAATGAAGAAGAGAATTTTATAAAATGCCCATTTCAAAACTCTCGCAAAGTTTCTGATCATGATTATTGTCATAGACAAGTAGTTCCAACTCAGTGGTATTGTTTAATAGCAGCACTATCAGTGCAGGCGAAGAGGCTTGCATCCTCTAATAAAGTTTAGAGCTATGCACGAGGTGGCGTAGCTACTGGTAATACCTAACTTGCCGGACAGGTCTCAGCCGAGGAGACCTAAGAATTATGTCCCACAATGACCCACATAAACTCTCACTATAACACTTTTACAACACCTAGTTTTAGTTTGGCTGAAGTCTATAACCAGGCAATAAGCGCGGGTGTCCTTCTGCTAATCATGTAAACAGTTTATTTCAGACTAGTTATTAACCTGTTCTTCCTCGGCGCAGACTCCCCTTTTTTGCATGAAACAAAAAAGCGCAAAGATTGTGCTTCGACTTCGACTTCGAATTATATGTAGTAGTAACGGACTCTTCTGTGTTGACAAACACAAGTGACGGACTACTCACCATAGTATCTAAATGTCATCGAGCATCTTGCTACTGCAGGAACCATTCTCATCAGTAGCCTTGCAACTGGCCCGAAGTTTGATCGCGGTTACAGTTGTTCGACTACGGCGACTCTATTGGATACTTTAAGCTATTTTCAAGAGGCGGCGCCGTCTGTTCTGTATGCGCATGCGTGTTAGCTTTGGCAACGCTAATCGTGGACCGTAGAGATTGTTATGGAAGCAGCACGACCGCGCTCCCTCCCGGATCACGAGATAACTTCATTTATGACGTAGCTTACACGACCGGGGTCAACATTATTAAACTGATAATAAACCGGAGTGGTTTGCCGTGATCGGTTGCAACTTACTAGCGCCATCGTCGGCAAGGTTTCAATCCTACCCTCCGGGATCTTCTTCAGGCCTCAAAGCGACACAGTCTTAGGGCACGGTTACACGAACCTTTTTTTTCCGGCCGTTTGCCTGCGGTTGGGAAACGCATTGAATTTAACACACAGGCGGCAATTACATTGGCCACACGGACGTGGAAAAACGCACGGGTAGTCAATTCGGTGTCCCGCATAGAAACACAAACTGCTGCCTTTTTAGTGCGTTTTTAACACCCACGAGGGTGACCACACGATCTGTTCAAAGATACCGCTAACATAACATTTGTTTATTTATTTCTTTTATGAATTTGCTAACTGCTATAATTTTTTATTGTTCGACTAAGCTTTTCGTCATTACTGACATCTTCAGGTCTTAAACAACGTCTATCAACTGTACGTTGTAGGCTTTTATACTTTAGGCCCCTCCCCTTATGTCATCGCCCCTCCTATTGGTTCTAGCTGCTACCGCTCTTCACGGGAACTTTGTCTACCTTTTTCCGCGTTAGGCATTTTTCTAACGTCCGTCAAATTGTTTTAAGAATCTCCCGTTAATTTCTTCATTCTTGACTTATAATTTTTTTGTAACCTTTTACATTTAGTCATTTTTTAGTGTGTTATTCTTATTATTTTAATTTATTTTTGTTTATTGTTTAATATATAATAAAATATATCTTCATTTGTAAAATCCACTTTTATATTCATTAATTTATTTTTATCTTTTTTTTTATCTTTAAGTATTTCTAGTTCTTCTATTAATTTTCTTTTTTGCTAATTGTTTTCTATTTTGATTATTTCCATATTTTCATTGGGATTTATGAATTTATGGCCTGATTCGTTGAAATGTCTTGCATATAGTGAGTTCGTTACTCTATGTAATTATTTCGTTACTCTAATTTGTTTATTTACTTGTTACTACTGTAATTAAATTGGGTCTCCATGGTGTTGTTGACATGTTTATAAAAAAATATGTAATGAAAACAATTTTTTTTAAAAAGAGTTACTTACTACTGATAACCTTCTTTAATCTAAACACGGACATTTTTGTGCAGTTACGTTTTAACCTTTATAGCCAGACTGTAGGGATGTGCGTCCGAGACGTCCCAACGTTGTGTGATTATAAAACGCCCGTGTGACTACACATTCGTTCGTGCACGTACGAGAAAAATCCGTACGTGTGACCTATGTGCGTTTTTCCAAAATCCACGCGCGTGCACGGCCGGAAAACAAACTCTCGTGTAACCGTACCCTAACAAGTAGGGCGGATTTTAGCCGCACGATACCCGACAATTTTTACCGGGTATGAACAACAGGCGCCCGGTAATATATGTTTATTGTTTCTTTATTTGCGTAGACAATTGTTTACCTCGACCGAGGTAGCAATGAACACCAACGGTACATACGATTAACTAGCTGATTTCCTCATTAATTAAGGTTCTCAGTTCCGTTGAAAGCCCATGCAAAGGAGGTGTTCCTTCTATGAATAAACCTAAGGTAAGGCCCTACACAGACCCTTGCATTTGAATTAAATGCGACAGCTGGTGAATCGCAGAAGATTCCTTCGGTCCCACTCCGTCACGAGTTTAGTTTGCGTTGATTCAAAGTCCACAATCGGAAAGTTGGTGGAGAGAAGGCATTCAAAACAAACAAGCAACTGACATCGACATTCACATATCACGTATATAGTCTCCTAAAGGGAATATGATCATCAGCAGTAGCAACATGGTCGCAATACGACCTAGGAAAAGTGCTGCCTGTTCCGACTTCAAAGATGGAGTCAAAGATGGCAAAGCCATCTGTTCCTAGAACTATCCACACACCTACGTCCCGTAGGTTTGTATTTACAGACTTGTTTGGCCAGTCTGCAATCTGACATTCTTTCCAAGTGTTTGTTCCACCGTTGTTTGTAATCTTTTAAATTTTAATTGAAGTTAATATCTTGTAACGCTTCTCTTATAGCCTCATTCTTTATACGGTCAAGTTTAGAACACATTTTAAATCTTCTTGAGAACTCCACTTTTGAGGCCTGTTTTTATTGGCTTGGTTGTCAATAATTCACACTCATAAGACAGTACATAAATTGTCATAACTTTGTAGAACATTAATTTCGTACCTCGACGTACCCTGTTTCTGAAAATACGGTTGATTGTCCCACAGATCGTTTGCAACTTAACTAACTTATTAAGGAAATATTTTACTTAGATTGTGTTAGTGAAAAAGTTGTCAATACACTTAGACAGCTTGGGCACACACACAAATATGTGTCTTTTCCAATTACCTTATTGATTTAAAAAACTGTAGGTCCCTTTTTTATTTTCTACCCTTATTCTTCTTTACGTGTAGCCCAATTGTATTATTATTAATATATGTCTTTAAATAACCGTCGACGCATTCCTACTTCTGAACCAAATTTTTAATCTTATGCGTTTTGGGACCTAGACTTCTGCTAGTGACGCGACCTTGTAATGTTTCGTTTAAAATTATTTCGGAGTCAAACAATTCTACGTGGTACATTACAAATTGGGTTGAATTACTATTTTCATTATTAAATAATATTATATTAGGAATTATGATACCATGGAACTGTATAAACCTAAGGTATGAAGAGATATGGGATACCCAAGGAACTCTTGCATTGGACCAGCTCTAGTTTTTGCCTGTGTGAAACCGAAACAAACCATTCTTTATTTAATCCTTTCAGATGATGATGATGATGATGATGATGATGATCAGGAATTATGAACAAACTCGATTTGTTGTACTATACATGAGGGGCAGAAACATTTCATTTTTCTTATACCACTCAATGTTAGGTTAACACTATTCAAGATCTATATGAAGTAAACAAATATATTTATAAAACTGAAACTGACAATTTTAATTTTTTTTACTCGTTGGCCTAATTATTTTGGCTAGGGACTGTCTATTGTTTTGTTAAATGTGATAGAAAGTAAATTTTTGTTCCTTTATTGACAAAAACCATACTCTGAATTAACTTGCTATAAAATATTTGTTACAACTATGTTTTAGAAGCAAAATATATCTTAAAAATCGGCGGGGGCTGTGTCGGAGCCACGGCCGCAAATCTTCAGAGCGTAGAATACGTCTGTGTGCTTTAGGGTTGCTAATGTGTTATGAATAAAATGAACAAACACATATTTAGTTTTACAAAGTACAAAATTTTATTTGTTAAATCATTACACAAGTTAATTACTTGGTTCAAGCAAGACTTTATTTATAATGGGTCTATGATAGGAGAAGTAGCTGATATAAGGTAAGATATCAACGCTGATGTTTCTGGTGAAAGTCAAATCGATGGTGGTTTTACCCAGCGTAGTCGGTGGCATCATCATAAATACGTATAAACATACATTTTATAATCGCTTAAGAAAATTACAAAATATATAGACGTATCTGTATAAAAAATTACAAAATATATCAATACAATCGCATAGTAAAAACATTAAAAATTGCAGGAACGGATAAAGGTATAGTTCCGATGGCGCTAAATATCATTTGTTTATTTATTTGTTACTATGGTAATTAATTCTGGTCTCCATGGTATTGACTCGACTTCAGTATTTATTTCCTTGTCTTTTAAGCGTTGTCGGTAAATCCTCTGACGTTCGGTATTGGTCGTTTTGGGTTTTTTGAATTCTCCATGATTTTCTCTACTCTCCTGTATGCGTTTACGATACATTTGAGCACGTTTAGCATCCATATACCGCGACATTTTGTCCGAACACACAATTTTTACAACTTGAATTACGATTATTCAAACCTCTTAATAATATCACCGCTATTACGGTACACTATGTAGATATACTCGATGAGACAATTTTAACGACACCTCACTCAACGTTCTATTGCATCGAAATCGGAGAAATACTAATTTAAGTGGGTGCCGAGCGGCGCAAAACATTTCTATTTCTTCCCCCGCTCACCACGCGCTGGATGATGCAATAGCCTGCTTATATTGTGCTATTTATTATATTTGTTCCTTTATCTGTCAAATTGTACCTCATATAAGCGTGAATCTTTTGTCGTTTATATAATATTTCAATTTCAAACGTGACGTGAAAACGTAACGCTCGATTTTCTGGTTGGGGGTGCCTATTGCTGGCCTGAAAGGTAAGACATAGAATAGTTTAAATGGTAAAAAAAATCGTGTAAAAATGTATTTAAGTTGTATAAACAACACAATTCAAAGAGACATTTTCTCTGCCTTTGAATCGATTCAAGTGTAGATTCGACTCAGCTGTAACTATACACACGGCCCCAGAGGTACGTTACTGACAGTAACTAACGAAGCAGTCGCAGCCCGCTTTCCGCGGCTCCAATGCTGACAAATGTTCTCTCCGTTCGATTGAATGCTGTCAGTTTTATTCACACTACAAGCGTCACGGTTAGATTCCCACCGCGATATTCCGTATACGCGGAAAATACTTGCTGCATCTGGCTTTCAATAGAGAAGATACAATTTTTTCTTTGACTTTCCTCAGGTATATTTTTTTTTTATAAACGCAAGGCCGTCAGCACGCACAATTCATCATATTTTAGGCATCGTGTTGATTAAAATTTTCCCAAAATAAAACACGTGTTTAGTGTACGTTGTCCTAACAACCCTGAAACGTCTCTATCGTTAACAGCCGTAGCAAACCAAACCTTTACGATAACTCAAATTTACTGTTCACCGTTAGGTTAATTACTGGGGCATAAAGGAAGCGGGACGACCCTTAACACATAAGATAAATGCATTATCAGTTTCATATAAAGTGATGAAGGAAGGCCCTAAGATTACCGTGAATAGACAGAGATAACTATACTGTAATTATCGCAGCTTATTGCGTGCTTATAACGTTTTCCAATATCCAGGTTTTCCAGGTTTTACTGAATACCAGTACGGTATCTTATAGGTGGCCTAAACGACGTTTTGTTGCGGTTAGATTATGAAACATATTTTTTGTTTTGAAGGTTGTATTTTGTGATTTTACAAAACGTAGTATTCACAACATAAAATCACATTGCCTACTAATCGCCACAGATAACATTAACGCGTCTCAGAACAGTAATTATCGTGTGTTCGGCGCTCAAGGACGGTTACAAACGGTTATTACCGAGCCCGGACTGAATCAGTTACTTAACTGTCACGTTTACTCAATTCTCGTAATTCTATTTAACGTGTCTCGCGTGTTCTAACAATCTGTTATTGTCCATAAATAATCTGTTATGGTTTGCATAATCTATATTTTTCCGTATCTTCTAATAATTAACCATAATCATAATTTTATCCTTGTGCGTATTTAACACAATCTTTGCAGCGGTTAGTTATGCATATTAGACATGGCGTGGAACTGTAAATCCAAATATATATATACGTTGAAAACATTTAGTTGGAATCACTTCTTCCACAGTTTCTGACTGTTTGGTAACCAGGAAACTTTCACATTGGTATCTACAATTTCCTTGTAAAACATTGAACATGAGAGTGCTGCTTCTTTTGGTAAGTTAATTACTTATTTACTACGCCTCTATTTTATCCTATACTTAGCAGAACTTTACATTCAGCGGAAAACATTTATCACGAAAACAATTAACACAAAATACCGGTAAACACGAAATATGGCTCAGGTCCCGATCCCTCCTTACATTTTACAGTTAGACATTGTACAGTTAACACTAAAGTTTTACCTACAAAATATTGGTTAACACAAAAAATTTTCGTTTAGTAATGTTGTTGATGGCTTTCAATAACTGTATGATAAACGAATCCATACAAGAACGCCCCGAAACAGTGCAAGTTGGAAACTGTCAAATTGATGATAAAAGCGACATGGAAATTTACGAGTTCTAACCGTTACCGACACGCTTTCGTTGCTGAGCCGTGTTCGTCGATGTTTAGAAGCCAACACGGAATGTGAAATGTTTGACCACATTGATAAATTATATCAATTTGTTTGAAAATAAAGTAGCGCAGAATATCGGACTTTTTTTAAAAAGAATTCAACATTGTCACTATAGAAACTTTAGAAAACCTAAATAGTAAGAGCAAGTGACGAACAGCTACAGTGCGTGTATACTAAATTAAAAAAAATGTAACCATATTTTACAAAACATTATTCAGAAATTATTTAGAAAGATGAATATATACAATACTTTTTGTATATTCTTTATTGCTTTATTTTATAACACTTTTCAGTGAGTAATGTGTACAGATTTTTTCACTTATATCAGGGCGTTTCACTTGTTGTCCTTTCAACAACAAATTCTGTTAACAAGATTTTCGGTTAATACGAAAAACAGCTGGTCCCCGTCATTTCGTGTTAAAAGTTTTTCACTGTATTTTGTGTTTTTTTTTTTATTTTATAACACAGCCGTAAGCTACACAAACATCTTCTTCTTCTTCTTCTTCTTCTTCTTCTTCTTCTTCTTCTTCTTCTTCTTCTTCTTCTTCTTCTTCTTCTTCTTCTTCTTCTTCTTCTTCTCTCCTCAATGTGAATAGTAGTGGACAGGGATATAGCAAAATTATCAGATTCCCGCTTCATTGTAATCGCCATAATAAATCCCTCTCCCATCAGCCCCACATCTCTAACCATTTAATACAGGCACTTTTCCGTGGTAGTACTTTTTAACATTGTCCTCTAATATTGTAGTCATATCAGATGAGAATCTCATTAATGAAATGAGAATAATATATACGACACTATGGTGTCCGGTTCGCTCCCGCCCAGCTCGCGCTCCTAGACCAGTAAACCTATTCAACCTAAATGAAACGAAAAAGCAGTGTTGCCAGGTCAATCGAACCTTTCTTACCCACATGGCTAGCAAAAATTTCCCCAACGGCCACAAATGTGTGTGCTTTAAGCAAAAAAACATAATATATTAAAGAATATGAGCATTTTCTAAATGTTTGTATTCTATTAAGTAGATAACGTTATAGTAAATATAATTATATTTATGACACAAGACAATGTAAGAAATTGAGCTAAATACTTTTGTAATCCTTTTCGTGTATGTACTCGATTATCAACCTAATTTGTTTACCCAACTTTTCAATTGTTTAATCCTTAAAAACAATTTAAAATCAGTAACACTTAGTTGCTCTTTTTACTATTTATAATACCGTCAATGAGAATGTTTGTGTATGTGTTTGGTATGTCCAAAGAGTAGGACTGTGTATCATTTTGTACGTTTGTTTACACTATACGGTTTTTAGTTAATACGTAAGTTCGATTCTGGCATGTATAATGTATTTGACTAGAGTTGTTTTATGCTTCGAAATACCGTTTAGTTATTTAGCTATTTTGTAATTTGTAACTAATTTGAAATAATATAATAGATAATATAAATATCATAAATAAATAATATAAATATATTAATAATTATCACATTCTGCCATTCAATTAAATATTGCCTAAATCGTGTTCTTACGATAATAATAATTATTTATCGTAAAAAATAATAATTATTTATTACCTATTGTTTGTAAGTGTGAGTGCTTGTGGGAGTGTTTGTGTGTACTGAAAATAAAACTACGTGTGATATGATTGTATTTGTGTTTACTGTAAATATTGATGTATCTCTCTCTCTCTCTCTCTCTCTCTCTCTCTCTCTCTCTCTCTCTGTCTCTCTCTCTCTCTCTCTCTCTCTATACCATCTTGTATCAGGGACTAGTCGAATCACCTCTTCCGGTCCCAAAGGCTTTTGAGTCATCATCCATCAGATTTTTCTATGCCATTGCATTTCTTATGCCTTTCGTCCAAGTCTTTCGCGGCCTCCCTCTGTTTCTTCTTTCAGGAGTTGTTCATTGTTATAATTTCTTTGGCCATGTATCATTGTCCAATACGGCACACATGCTCGTAATAACGCATCTTAATCTTTGTGCAACAATTGCGACATTTATACTGGTGCATTTCATTATTTCTCTTATGTCTTCATGTTTAACCCAATCCTGCGATGTAAGCCTACAGCAGCATCTCCAGTACCCCATTTGCATGGTTTGTAATGTTTTCCTCATACGCTGTGCTGTTTCCCACACTTCAGTACTCATACGTGTGTTACAATACTTTCCACTACGTCACGTATATGATTAGAATGATTTCCCGGGATGTTTGGCCGTGGTCCAAAGCAGACGTTTCGGCAGTGCCACTGACTGCCATCTTCAGTGGAAACGAGTCAACGCTAACGTGGGATGATATATGTTAGGTCCACAGTAAGGCAGTCATTGGCAATGCCGAAACGTGTGGTCTGGACCACGACCAAACAAACAGCCCGGGAAATAATTCTAATCAAAATGACACCGGTCGTGTAAGCCTTTGTACAGCATTCACGTCTACATTTTGATGTTTGTTTCAGACCTTAGACGACTGCTCCATAAAGTGCAGTGTAACTGTCTCGTCACTTGTTTGCCTTGTCATAGACGATTTTGTATTTCTGCTACACTTGTGTCGTCTTTTGTAACCGTTTTTATTTATATGAATCTACTCCCCCCACAACTCCCCGTTACGACAACATATCTCTACGTGTATTGTCAGCAACAGCATTTTTTGTCTCATTTGTATTTATCGCTAAGCCCCATTTCTGGTACTATTCATTTAACTTCTAAAGCATGTAACATATGGCATCATCATCTTCAGCTATTATCAGTTGATAGTCTGCAAAATACAAAGTGTAAAGCTTTTCGTCATTGATAGCTAGACCCATGTTGCTTCTCAAACGTTCCGAAGCTGAATAAAGTTAACCTTAAATAAAGTTGGGGCTAATAAAATCTATTGAGCATTAAATATCTGTTCGCGTGAAGACGACCTATAGAGGTCGAAACGTTGTATTTATTAATTTTACCTCACAACGGCTAATGTCCGAGATCTTATAATTTGGAATGAGCATTAAATAATATATTGTATGTAATTTGTCGCCCTTAAAGAATAGTTGTAATAATATGTACTTAATTGACAACTCTTTATGTTTCTTCACGTTTAGACATGTTTGGCGTTTGTCACTGTCACTGTCACTGCGATTGTAGAGTCGGGCATCTATGTACGGAGAACAGGGCGTGCAGCGGAACCTACGGATCCAGCCAGTGAAGAAGACTCCTCCTCCTGTTCGTCTGAACAGTCAGCAGATACGCCAGAGTCGGGCGGCTATGTACGGAGAACAGGGCGTGCAGCGGAACCTACGGATCCAGCCAGTGAAGAAGATTCCTCCTCCTGTTCGTCTGAAGTCAGCAGATACGTCAGAGTCGGGCAGCCAAACAGAAACACTGCAAAAGAGTGTGCGGACTGTGAAGTGTCGTAAGCTGTTCAGAAGACCCGCTTCTTCTAACACCGTTTGAGAAGAACCAAGTTGCGAATGTTGCAGTCAATCGCCATGCTTCTGCTCCCTACTCTGTACATGCATATTGAATATCCATTTTAATTCTCTTTATAAGTAGTATACTTAAACACACACACACACACACACACACACACACACACACACACACACACACACACACACACACACACACACATCTTAATTAGTAGATAATTTGCTAATATTTGAGTGTCAATATTACGTGTGTTCTATATGCGTATCTTTTCAATACCTACATTCTTTATATATTTCATACATACATTTCGTTCCATTAATGAAGGTGTGCCTAAAGGTGAAGGTCTTATTTCTGTATTTTCAGTGCAACCGGAATACGATGATAGCGGGAACAATTATATTTATGCAGTTAATAAAAATATTCTATGTAAAGAGTAATTTTTTTCTTCGTCACCTTATCGTCATTCAAAAATATCAGATTTGTTTTACTACTGTCATCCTATCGTGTACTTCTCCTAAGCATAGAATAAAATTGATATATACCTATCTATATCTATTAGGTATTATTAATAGCCAATAATTTATCTTTTTTACACTGTTACGCTGTTTCAAAGTTCTTCAGTAGTGCAATCTTCAAAAAATATTGTCACGACATTACAGAACGTTCTACACATTTCTAGGCTATTCCAGCACAATCAGCTGTAATGTCGTGTGCGTACGTCACACTTGACAGGCGTTAACGAGGCTATTCCAGACTTCACCGGCCCGCGCACACTGTTTTCAAGACCGCAACCAATTATGTTAAAGTATTTTCAAGTAGTATTGACGCATGTTATGGATTATTCTGGAATCTCAGAGGGGTATAAATGTAAGCACTCAGCGACGCTTAGTTTCAGTTTAAGTGGCGGTTTATTTCAGTGAGGCCCGAGTTGTTTTCGGACGATTTACACAGTGCGTTTCAAGTGATGTATTTGTAAAAAAGTAATTATAGTGCGGAATTTTTTATAGTTGACATTATTATTTGTGTGGCCACATTAACTTGAATTTTTGAACGAGAGTAATCTTGTTGAGTATCTTGTTGATTACAAATATTTAATTGTGATAATTAAAGCTTGTTTTTAGTGACTTCATTGGTGTCTTTTACTTTGTTTTCCACAGTATTATACAACGATCAATTAGATCGTCGTAACAATATATTTGTTAAAAAATAGTACATAAATAAAAAGTTTAAAAATACAAAATTAAGTAATACTAATAATATAATAAATAAATACATATTGGTCTGATGGTCACACAGATCGTCGTGGGTACAGTGTAACACAATAACTGACACCAATGACGTCAATAATTGCAAACTTTAATTAGACACAAATAGGTTAAATTTTCAAAGTAAGAATAGAAAACACAATGGCTGGATTGGAGGAACAAAGTGGTTTTCCATCTGGTAGATCTTGTGTAGACAACGTATTTCTATTAAGACAGCTAATTGGGAAACAGAATGCTGGTGAGTGCCCATTTACTTTACATTAACCTTGATAAGAATAATAGTACTATTCAACGCAATAGATTATTTAATGTATTAATACAAAGCGGAATGGATCCCCCATATTTTGCGAGTATTTTCAACATCTAATGGGGTGGATTAATGAGAACACAACAATTTGTGTTAGCCCGTGTTTGGTTGCCATAGCAACAATAAACAAACAGATGGTTTTATGACATCAATTAAACTATGCCATTTCAGTAAACATGGCTCAATGGCAAGTTATACATCGTGCGTTTGTTGTAGAAGAGTGTTTCTTAAAAGTAATTACTCTTGTACACAAAGACTGTTTGGAAAATTTCAACGTTGGGAAACATGGAAGAGTTCAAGATCGCTCAAGAATATCGAATTAGGTACAGGAAAAGAAAACAATTGGAGGAAGCACGCCAGAAAATATGGAAAGGTCAAGAGCTGCTGTCACGCGTAGGTCTGCTAAGAAGGCCTATGCACTGCAGGTTTTCAGTAGATCCTCCTGCGGAGGAGTTTGCTCCAAGATTTCCGATTTTCATTCCCGTCCTTACAATATTCAAGTGGCTCAAAAACTGTTTAGTCGTGATTACACTAAAAGGGTTGATTTCTTTAATGACATATTGGAATTCAAAAATGAAGAACAAAATTTTCATGAACACTTTATTATGTCAGACAAAGCACATGTTCACCTTTCCGGGCATGTCGGCAAACAAAACATGCAGTATTGGAGTGACAGTAACTCTCAAGAACTTCATGCTATACCTCTTCATAGCCAGCGAGTCACTGTTTGATGTAGAGTTTGCTCCGGTTGTCTTTATATTATGGAGGGTATTTTTTTGAAGACGATAATGGAAAGTGAATCAGTGTGAACTCAGACCTATATGTGCGAATACTGAACACCTTTTTCCTTCCTTTGTTAATTTATCTAAGGATTGATACTGACTCGGTCTGGTTCCAGCAGAATGGAGCTACCACACACACTGCACAAGTCACAATGGATATGTTCAGGTCTGTGCTCGAAGATCGGTTGATTTCGAGATTTGGTGTAATACTCTGGCCACCACGATCTTCAGACCTGTCTGCGTGAGATTTCTTTTTGTAAGGCTGTTTAAAGCTTAAGGTTTTCCAGTCATGACCACTGATTTAAATCAACTCATACAGCGGATAATCGAAGATATTCAGGCTATTCCGCAAGCTATGCTGCAGAGGGTCATAGATAGCTTTTCTAATCGTCTTGAAGAATGTAAGCGTGTCAATGCGTGTTACATTCAAACGATGAACATTATTAAGTAAAATGGCATCGTATTGCCTTTGTATTTACACAGTATTTGACTTTAAAATATTAAACAAGTTCATGTTGTGATGGTTTTAAATTGTTGTGTTCTTATTGCACCGCCATTCATAAGTAGCGCAGTGCGCTGTAAGGTTTGGAAGGCAAGCATTTGTGAAAATTAGGATCAAAAAGTCTTAAGGCAAGCTCGCTGCTCGCTGTCTTTCTTCTACTCTGTTTTATATATATATATATATATATATATATATATATGTACATTGGAACGATACAATTTTGAAACTGCATAGATAGATAATATAGAAATTATTACAACAGAAGAGTCTGTATCTGGAGGTAGGAAAATTTATTAAACAAAAACTTTAAAATTTAATATTATCTTATTAATTTAGAATATGAAATTGTTTATTTAAAAATTTGTCTTTCAAAATTGAGTCTATGGGCTTGTTTTACAACTATGTTACTTGTTCTGTTGAATTCCACTGTTTGCGTAGCCACACGACGCTCCGCGCACGTAGTTCGACTGGACAGCTGGAACTCTGCTCGTCGACCGTTCGAAGATCACTAACGCTGACAATTTATGTTTTTTCACTCACGGAAACTGCGATATGAACTGATACAGTTTACAATTTAAATTTATTTAATCTCAGGGATTTAAAACTGTGTAAAATAGATCGTGTATTCATCTTACACAAACTCCGGTTCCATGAAGTGTTCTCGCGTAACTACCAAAATATGTTGCAAATATTTTGCGCCTATTCCGGAAAATCTTCTACTGTGCGCGAAAGCACTAGTATTATCTATTTTTTATTTGAATTCTCTAAGTGGTCTTGGTTTCGGAAACCTCGAACCGTGAACCAACTTCTAAGTTTTAAAGAAAACGACCTGTCTTGTCCCGAAAACTCCTGACAGCGAGTACGTCTTTCTATAACGAGCCCTTAGAAGAAAATTGAGCCATCCGTACGTTGTAAGCGACCGACTCAAATAATTTTTAGACGTTCTGATTTGTTGAAACTTTAGCAACGTCACAGATGAAAACACAGATAGACTGAAGTCAGGCTTAAACTCTGTTCGATTCTGCAAAGACATGTCCTAGATTTAATCTACAATTTTATTACTTTCTTGAAGGTAACGAGAATAAAAGAAGATTGAATTCATTAAAAAAAACATACAAATTATAGTTGTGGAGATTTGATAATATATAAAATGTAGCTTATAACTGTGAGAATACTCTGTCCAAGTTTCAGAATGAAATGTTAATTTTTCTCGAAGTTATCAAATAAATGTAAATCAAACGCGCACCAGCACACTTACACACAAATATTTCACATAAAAGAGAATAAAATTGTGAACATTTTGACATACGTACTTTTTTAAACATAGCTTGGTTCAAAACTTATGACTACTTTAAAAAGAAAGAATAAAATCAATTTAAAACATGTCTATGGCCATCAGAAAATTTTATATAGCATTAGTATTCCACTTAAATGAACTTCATAACCTGTGTACTGTTGCAATTTATATATATTATTACGTACCGTTTCCGTCCCCTTATAAATAAAATTTTATTTTAATCTTTGTTATTGAATATATATTTTATTTATTTCATATTATTTAATCTTGTTCTTTGTTTTAATTATTTTTAGTATAATTGTTTAATGATTGTAATCTTTTTTAATTAATCTAGTTTACTTTGGAATCCTCTTGACGTTCCGTCGCATTCCGTTGACCTAAATTGTCGTTGTACTGTAATAATGTTGTTTTGACTAGTTTATAATGTAATTACAACTTGCACGTACCTTTGGTTTAGAACTAGTAGTTTATGTCTGTCTGAACTGGTTGTTCAAATAGTCTTGGTATGTTATAAAACAACTGATTCGTCAAAACAGTATATTAGCACTGTTTAAAAGTAAGTGAGCTTAATTTTGTGTTAATTGGGCGCCATACGGAATCTAGGTTGTTCTTCCATAGAATAATTTATTAGATAAATTAACGAAACAATTTTAATTAATATAGTTAAATTATTCAATTTTCTGTACTGTGAAATTAATTTAATTAAATAATTATTTTCTTGTTACTGGTTATAAATTTGAATGTTTGGAGCTTCACACGGCCATGCTGCCAACTTAACTGTTTGAGTGGCTTGAATTTACAACTCTTTTAAATAAGAAAAAATTACTTCAATATGTTCGTACAACTTTTGTTAATTAATATATTCTTGTTTTATGACACACTGAGTGCTTTTTTACTTCTATACATACAACTAAACATTGATTTATTGATTACAATTAACCTGGCTTATCTCTCTGGTAACCCAGAAGGTTGGCAATGATGACTCTAATTAACTATTTATTTAGTTACAAATTTCTTATATCTCAAGGGTGAATCCTTTCGAGCTACAGAATAAAACTAATTTGCCTCGAGTTACGATGCTTCACAAATGTTTAGTTTAGTAGGTTAGACACCTTTAAAAATTCAGACTTATTAAGAAACAGTTCGTCTGCCCTTACAATTTTTGAGGTTAATTACGGTTAGACTAAATCGTTAAATCTTGTATGGGAATTGAATAATTCCTTTTGAAAAAAGTGTTGACAATGATTACTACTTATTGTGTCTTTAGTACATAAGTGTATTTACTCTGAATTATATCTTACAATAATAATATAATAATTGAAACACGGTTAATTATGTTTTGCACTGTACTCCCTGATTGATAATCTCTCTGGACTATTATTTATTCACTATACGAGCTCAATACACTGATCGTACACTTCACTCTCCGCGAAGAACGATTAATACTTCTTGCTGTGATTTATTTGCTTAGGTTAGGAAACATTTCTAACCTCGTTCTTATGGTTTCGCACTACTGGTTAAAGAATACTGATTGTCGTAATTCACTATATTTGTAGGTAATTTCATCTCTGCTGTTGGTTAAGAATACTTTTAAATGAATTTTTGACGTAGAGCTTCTGTTGTATCTGCCGAGATGGAATTCGAAAAATGTCTGTCCTCGTTCCTTAGCACGAGCTGCTTATATAGTTGCCTCAAACTCAGCTTGGCGCTGACAATTAATTTTCTCATCTAATTTTCTGATTGGTCCAAAATGACGTCATGATGCGGTCATTCTAAAAATAACTTTTAAATAATCGATCTATTCCTGGGTTAACGTTATTGATAGTATTATATGCACCCTTCCAAAATTCACAAATTTTATCTTATTTATGTCTGTTTCTCATTTATTCTAATTAAAATTTTTGATCTACTACTAGCATCGTATTGTTCGTTCCTTGCTGGTTATCTTGAGATATATAGCGGCCAGTTTGGATACATTTTTAATTAATAAATTACATCTTTTTGAAAGCCTATCTTAAAAATTGCTTTATCTAAAACGTCTTCTGCTAAAATTTGCAGATTCTATGGCTGTATTTTTTAACATTTCATAAAAAATCATTTTTTACTACATTGAACACAATTATATTATTTCAACTAACATTTTATTCTATAAATTTGCTGTATCCAGGTGAACATTGTAGCATGACAGATAATCCACATAAATAAATTACTCTTTGATCATTAATAAAGCTCTAATATATGGAATATCCAGATGAGAATCAATTAAAAGGCACTATTAATTAATATACTCACAAGAAAAGTAAAAATAAAGAAAAAATCTGCAAATAATATATATACTACAAATTTAAAAACCTAGAAAACTAAAAATGTGAATAACAAAGTTACCCAGGTAAGATAGAAGCAGGCAATTAAGATACCCCGACAAAGAAACCAGACCAAAAGAAACAAAAGCATACACAGCGAAATGGTACTGAAGAAAGAAGAATGAAGAAAGGAGAATTATAGAATGACCAAAAATACTGAAGAAAGAAGAAAGAAGAATGACCAAAAATACTGAAGAAAGAAGAAACCTGAGAAGATCCACTAGAAAAAAGGAAGTGAGGCAACCCATATAAAATAGAAACCCCATAGGGAGAGAACCCAAAAACCCCAAAAATAAATGAATGTACAAAGAGAAATTATAACACCCCAAAAAACCATATCACAATGTAAAACTGACAAAAACCAAAAGTGTTAATAGTATTAAATAACAGTGCACCCAAAAAAGTTATTGTTTAGTTTGTATGAACAAATCTTCACAGTCCCCCCATGGTTGAATATTTCATGTTGTAAAGCTAGAAAAGGACTAGTAATAATATTAATAAATCACCATGGACAAGTGTAAGTTATTGAATTATAACTGATAAACTTTAAAAAGGTGCATGAGTTGCCGTACAAAGTTATAAACTTTAAGTGTTTTGTGAACAGTATCTTATTTGATATGAAATAATAATATTACTAATGAAATGCTACTGAATCTATAAGAACATTCCATAGAATGAAATAAGAAACAGATAGCTAGTGTTATACTTAGAGAGGGGGAATAAATCTTTAAAATTGGGAAATACAGAGCAGACTGTCAATAATTAGTTTTAAGAAAGTGTGAACCATTATATGGAACCAATGTGTTATGTTCCTGTTCCATATAATAACTAGACAAATAAGAATTATTAGTAAGAGATATTATTGTTATAAGCTGTTATTTTGTTGTCAATTTAATTTAGGAATGCCCTATCTAAAAGTAGATATCATTCCCCATGTTATAAAATATTTTTTAATTATGTTACTAGGTAATCAATACACATAAAAGGTATTATTCAAGGAACCAGTTTTGATAGAGATAGGTGTTATATTTTAATTGTACAATCAATAATCACTGTTATACCAGTCAAAGAACTAATTGTTAATAAAGTGTATAAGGATAAGATGTCAGAGAAAGGTATAAAATAACTACATTGGTAAAAATTTTGCAAATAGCAACACATCAAATCTAGGCCATATAATGAATTCAAACTGCAGAATAATTAATAAATCTAGTCTTATAAGCCAGTTAAACTGACAATATTTATGCAAAAATAGACCCAGCATATAGTATACCATGTAAATAAAGCTTTCTAAAGATATGGTCAGTAGATAAGTAAAATTACTTATTTATCTAATAAAATTACCAATAAAAATGGAATGGACTAACTGACATTATCATAGGAGGAGTCATAGACAAATGAATTGTATTTAAAAACCATCATTAATAAACTAAATTGCAAGAAATTAAGTAAGAATAGACAATTATATCAATTTCAGATGTAATAGAATAATAATTATATTAGGGAAAATGGCTATTATTTGCTTAGACTACAGGAAGTATAATTTTAGGCCTACCTTCCAAAAATGTAATAAATATAATTTTCTAATGAAACTTTGTAACACTATATTAATTACTAGCAAAATAAGCAGAATAGAATAATGAAACCGAATATGTATTTAATATTTCGTACAGTTAATTAATAACGAAATTATTTTCTGAGTATAATGTATCAAAATAAAATGTATCGGAAGCTAAGATAATTTGAAACAATGTATAAGATATATTAAATAGGCTAAGAGTTTCAGGAGACGAAGGAAATGAGTACAGTTCATTATTATACGTTGACGAGTGCACTTAACGTGATTATTTGCTAGAAATAACCTTTAATGGCGGTTACGTTATAAACCGAGTTCGGTGAAAATTTGTATAAACTTATTTTGAGCTATTTTGTTTATTGTGAACCGGTGAAGTTAACATATGAACAGTGTAACACCAATAAACTGAACCACATAAAACTAATTAAACGAAATAACACTAATATCACACCATATACAAACGAAAAATCGAGGTTAAAACCGACACACATAGACACGATGAGATATATCCAATAACAACATTTTACACCAAGTGAACGATTCCATCATACACCAGTGACATTCAAATATATCCAGGACTATTATATACAATTGCTGAGACCATTTACACGAAGAAAGGACATCTTTATTTCAACAAATACTTCGTCAAGGTTAGAGGCTTCATAGCGCATGCGTCAGTCGGCCATTTTGATTCATAGCTGTTCTCACTTCTGCTGTGAAAAGCGACATTTGGCTGCTATTGGTTTGAATAAAAATCATATATAAATTTTATTATTTTTAATTATCATTGTATTGTTTAATATTAAGGCATTTTATAATTGTAAGTGTTATACTTTCCTGCCCATAACCTTCTCTGGCTATATCTTAAATAACCGTTTAAAGAACCATATTTTTATAATACTAATGTAAACTTTTTCTATCGACCGGCCCTGAGTGAGTCGATACTACTTTGTAACATCGATTCTAATCGAACAAATTGATTATTTTTATTAATAAACGTTCTGTTTTTGTAATTTGGATTTGATTTTTCTTATAAAAAGGCTTAACAGGTAAATTAATTAAGAAACCCAACTAACCGAAAGGCGGTATATACGAACAACGAACGTTTCAAGAAGAAGAAGAAGAGAGCCGTCTTTCGCCTAGATTTGGAGCTAACCAGATTGTCTTTTAACAAATTTACTGAAAGTGACACTATTACCAAAATAAACATAATACCACTTCATTTCTAATTACAAACAATAAACACGATTAGTTCCTAAATATTAGGATTAAAATTTACATAAAAATATTTTTCAAAAAAATTTTTTTTTTAAATAAATTTTAAATTTTTTTTATTTCAAATGTTTATAACAACATTACTACAGATCATTATATATTGTATTATTACAAAATTGGCTAGCTCAACAGTAAGGGCTTAACGAAGACCAGGAACGTTACCAAATTGACGTTTCCAAAGAGGAACATTACTACACATACACACCGATTATTTTGTTTTCTTACAAAATTGGCGTCCAACTAAAGGGCTGTAATTAGGGGTTGAAAGGCGGTAATTATTCGCCCAATTTCTAATTCAGTTTGGCAGCGGTTATCCAGCCAGGGAACCAGGAAAGATGCAGCGTCGTGCCACATCAAAGAAGAGAGCGGCGGAGGCCGAAAAAGAACTCAATATGGATGATAAGGAGGCGACCCCAGTGAAGGACGTGGAAAAGATATTAGAACGGGTGGGACATAAACAACCTGAACCACCAGAGGAGCTATCCGAAATGCCCACACTAACAGGGGACGTACATGTCCAAGACAAGGAAATGGAAAAGTCTAGGACCACCGAAGAAAGCAAAATGGATAGGATAATGGAAATGTTCTTACAGTTAAGTAAGCAAATGGATTCCACCAAAGAAGACTTGCATAAGAAAATGGATTCCACCAAAGGAGACTTGCATAAGAAAATGGATGACGACAACCGGTCAATTAAGGAAGAAAATAGTAAGGAAAGGAAAGAAGACCAACAGTCCTTGAAGAAAAATTTGAGTGATATAAATAAGAACATAGAGGCAACAAAAGAAGAATTGAAGAAGGACAACCAAGAAACAAAAGAAGAATTGGGCCGTAAAATCGAAAGGACCAATAAGAGAATTGAGGAAACCAGTAAGAAGGTGGAAAAGAAAATGGAAGAAAATAAGAAGAATTTGGAAGAAAAGATGGAAGAAACCAGCAAGAAAATAGAAGATGACAACCAACAATTAAGGGAAGAATTAAGAGAAAATAATAAGAAAATGGAAGAGAAGATGGGGGAGAGTTTGGAAGAGTTAAGAGAGGATAACCAACTATTACGAGAAGAATTACGGGAAGTTAACCAGGAGAATTTAGACAAATTAGACGAACGAATGGAACTATTAAGAAAGGAAATGAACAAAGAACTCAAAGATAATAAGAAATCTATGACCAAAAGGCTGGAAGACGAAACCATAACTATAAATCAACAGATAAGAGAAGTTGATGGAAGATGTCGGCTGACTGAAGTGGAGGTACAAGAATTCAAGGAAGTGGTGAACACCAAGGTCACAAATCTTGAAGAATCTAGTCGCAAGAAGGCAGAAGAAAACCGAAAGGAAAGCCAGGAAGAACTCAGTAAAGTACGAACTCGAATTACGGAAAGATGTGACGGAATGGAGGAAGCGATGACTAACATCACTGGTCAAGTGAGACAGAACCAGGAAGACATGGAAGCAATTCGGAACCGACCAACCAGCTTCACTAATATCCCCATCAACGAGAACAGAGAATGGCTTAACTTCCGCCAATATAAAAGAAAGCCGATGGAGTTCTTGGCCCGTATTGAGGAATATATGGCCAAACATAGAAATAATCGATGGTCCAATAGTCGAGAACTATTGGACGAATCATTCCGCGAAATGACGGACAATTGGTGGATGGCGAACAGGAGCGAGATAAACGATTATCAACAGTTTAAAAGTTTGTTCAAGTCCAAGTATTGGTCAGAGACCACCCAGAATTTAATAAGGAACAACATCTGCAATGGCCGATACCAAACCCAGTTTGGCAATACCATGACTGCATACTTCCTTGGGAAGGTGTGCCTGGCCAAGCACTTGGAACCAGCCATACCAGAGGAATGCCTGGTGAACAAGCTTTCCTATCATTATGACGAAGAGGTCATAAGAGCTCGAAGAGGTAGCTAGATAAAGACCATACAGGCGATGACGGAGCTATTAGAAAATTATGAGAACTTAGAATATTATAGGCAGAGTCGAAGTAGAAATGAGCGGCCAGAAGTTCGAAATAATCCGTCATCGAATAATAATAATCAACCGATCAACAGTGGGTACCAAGGAAACAGGTATAATCCAAATTACCATAGTCAGCACCCCACGAACGGTAACAATAACAACAATAACCACGGTAATACAAACCCGAACATTAACCGAAATAATAACGGGTTCTCCGGTAATCGAAGTAATTATTACCCGAATAATAATGTAAATAGCCAGAGAAACCCCAACCATACCAATAACACCGAGCGGTTTTACAATAACAATAGGGGTTACACTAATAATAATAATAATAACAACAACAACAGGTTCTCCCGACCCCGGGTAAATTTTATACACGCAGAAGGAAACAGCCAAAACAGGTTTAACCATCAACGGTGTAACAGCTTCCATGAGGAGGAGGATCGATGGAGAATCCGAGAACGGGAGGATACAAGATATAACCTGCCCAGACGGGGTAACAGTTTAGATGACCCAGAACGGAACATGAACCGAAATCAACCATCTAACCCTCTTACGGAGCGGTCAGCAACCACTCAAGGTTTACCGACCAACACCCCGGTCGGGCCTAACCGAGATAACAGTGAGAATGAAAATTTGGTAGTAGTCGCTGAATATCCTAGTCATTCAATACTGCATAACGAACCAAAAAACGATGGAGGATCCCAAATCGCTCAAGTCAACCATATTAAAGCAGAAGGTAGCCAAAAACCTAAAAAGGATCCCAGCAAGAGGAAGGAAAATGATTACTCCAAGGTTAACATCGATAAGTATGGATCTGATAAGCTAGATGACGGATACATAATGAGATGGTAAAGGAAATGGATATCATGAGAACCGACAACGGCAAAAACCACAACAAGGAAGAAGAAAATAATTATCAATGAGGAGAAATAATAAGAAGAATGAACGAAGAACCAAAACGGGGGTTTAAGAAGGAAAATGAATTAAGAAACTACACCTTACAAGGGAAACATGAGCAACTGTGCAACCTAATAAAAATCTTCAACCTGGGTATATAAAAGAAAAATAATAATGAGAAGTACATTTGAAGTAAAGAAAAGAAGAGAGCTAATACCATATTTAGGGTAATACTATGATATGTTAACCATTTCCATGAAAAAATATTAGGAGTAATTGAATGTATGGAAGATTTAATTTTGTGTGCATAAATATTGAATTTAATTTAAAAAATTCAAAAATCAAGTAAGAACAACTTACTACCTTATATTTGAACCAACTTTTAGAAATGAACAAGAAGAATTTAGAATAAAAGAAAAAAAAAAACAAAAAAAAAATTCAAAAATCAAGTAAGGACAACTTACTACCTTATATTTGAAACTACTTTTGGAATTGATAAAAAGAAGAAAAAGAATTTTGATAATATAATGAAAAAATTCAAAAATCAAGTAAGAACAACTTACTACCTATTATTTATGAAAACGATTTCTAGAATAATAAGAATTTATAAAATAATACAATGAAATTCAAAAACGAAGTAAGGACAACTTACTACCTTATATTTGAAACTACTTTTGGAATTGATAAAAAAGAAAAAGAATTTATTTAATTTAAAAAATTCTAAAACCAAGTAAGAACAACTTACTACTTTATATTTGAACCAACTTTTAGAAATGAAGTTAAAGAAAAAGAATTTATTTAATTGAACAAATTCAAAAACATAGTAAGCACATCTTACAACCAAGTATTTAGGAAGACAATTTTGAAGTTAAAGAAAAAGAATTTATTTATATTAAAAAATTCAAAAATCAAGTAAGAACAACTTACTACCTATTATTTGTGAAACGATTTCTAGAAGAATAAGAAATTAAATTATTAAAATTAAAAAATTCAAAAATCAAGTAAGAACAACTTACTACCTAATTTATGAAACGAATTTTGGATTAGTAAAAAAGAAAAAAAATTGGGAATAAAAATTTTAAAAATTCTAAAACTAAGTAAGCACAAATTACTACCGAATATTTAGGAAACAATTTATGAATGAAATAAAAAGAAGGGAATTTATTTAATGAATAAATTCTAAAAACAAGTAAGAACTACCTACTACCTTATATTTGAACAACTTTTGGGATATGTAAAAGAAAGGAAAGGAATTTTGAAGAATAACCACAACATTCAAAATGAAGAGTAAGTTCACATTACCAACAATTATATATGGGACCAATTCTGAAAAATTTTCGAGAATAAAGAAATGGCAGTACAAACCACTGATACAATTAAAATGAATAAACTTATTTTGAAGTAAAATTAATGAGAATTTTATGTAAAATAAACAGAGATAATAACCACATGGAATTAATAATTAAAGAGTGCATTTAGATAAAAAGCAAGAGCAGAATAAAATTTTGAAAAAGAAAGAAAAAACTATGTATACATAAATCCATAAGAAAAATATGATCATATAATAAATGTCAAGTATAAGAAAGACAATTGAAAGAGTAATTGCAAGAACATAATACTAGTGGAACGATTCATAAGAATTAAGAAAGGAACAAAAATATAATACAAAATATATGCTACCAATGACCAGAAAGAGATTGTAATAACAGTCAAAATATGACAGATAATTAAAAATAAATAAAAACTTTACACTGAATAACAAGTGATAATTATATTAAACCAGCTTCCAACCACAAGGAGAAATAAAATGCCAGCAGAGCTAACCATTGAGAAAAGTAACTGAGATAGAAATTAACTAAGATAGAAATATTAACAGATCTGAGCAAATACGAAGTGAAGTATCCAAAGATATTTAATTTTTTTTTTATAGTCATAAGGTGGACTATTCTTATGTAATTTTTATTAATAACTATCTGTAGATAAGTCCAGCAGTATTATTATGTATTGATCAGAGATGATTTGCCTCTGTAATCAATAAATGACGTAGTATGGCCAGCAGAGAGTGTAGCCTACAGAGCCCCTCTGGATACTGCCCCAGCTAACGTGTTAGGGAATTTTAGGGAATAAATATCCCAAGGATAAAGAACCAAGTTAAGAAGAAAATGAAAAATAAAAAATAACGAACATCAGATGACTATTACTATCAAGAAGAATCGAGTTAATAATGAAATATAGATAAGCTCAAAAATATAGAAGAAAAGATTTTAGAATTGTGAAGGAAGTAAAGAAATATAATTTATAATAAAATATCATAAGCAATTACTTCAGACAAACTAAGTATGATCTGAACTAATCACTTCTGGAAGAGAGCAATCTGTAGCATGACAGATAATCCACATAAAGAAGTTACTCAATGATCATTAATAAAGCTCTCATATATGGAATATCCAGATGAGAATCAATTAAAAGGCACTATTAATTAATATACTCACAAGAAAAGTAAAAATAAAGAAAAAATCTGCAAATAATATATATACTACAAATTTAAAAACCTAGAAAACTAAAAATGTGAATAACAAAGTTACCCAGGTAAGATAGAAGCAGGCAATTAAGATACCCCGACAAAGAAACCAGACCAAAAGAAACAAAAGCATACACAGCGAAATGGTACTGAAGAAAGAAGAATGAAGAAAGAAGAATTATAGAATGACCAAAAATACTGAAGAAAGAAGAAAGAAGAATGACCAAATATACTGAAGAAAGAAGAAACCTGAGAAGATCCACTAGAAAAAAGGAAGTGAGACAACCCATATAAAATAGAAACCCCATAGGGAGAGAACCCAAAAACCCCAAAAATAAATGAATGTCCAAAGAGAAAGTATAACACCCCAAAAAACCATATCACAATGTAAAACTGACAAAAACCAAAAGTGTTAATAGTATTAAATAACAGTGCACCCAAAAAAGTTATTGTTTAGTTTGTATGAACAAATCTTCACAGTCCCCCCATGGTTGAATATTTCATGTTGTAAAGCTAGAAAAGGACTAGTAATAATATTAATAAATCACCATGGACAAGTGTAAGTTATTGAATTATAACTGATAAACTTTAAAAAGGTGCATGAGTTGCCGTACAAAGTTATAAACTTTAAGTGTTTTGTGAACAGTATCTTATTTGATATGAAATAATAATATTACTAATGAAATGCTACAGAATCTATAAGAACATTCCATAGAATGAAATATGAAACAGATAGCTAGTGTTATACTTAGAGAGGGGGAATAAATCTTTAAAATTGGGAAATACAGAGCAGACTGTCAATAAATAGTTTTAAGAAGTGTGAACCATTATATGGAACCAATGTGTTATGTTCCTGTTCCATATAATAACTAGACAAATAAGAATTATTAGTAAGAGATATTATTGTTATAAGCTGTTATTTTGTTGTCAATTTAATTTAGGAATGCCCTATCTAAAAGTAGATATCATTCCCCATGTTATAAAATATTTTTTAATTATGTTACTAGGTAATCAATACACATAAAAGGTATTATTCAAGGTACCAGTTTTGATAGAGATAGGTGTTATATTTTAATTGTACAATCAATAATCACTGTTATACCAGTCAAAGAACTAATTGTTAATAAAGTGTATAAGGATAAGAAGTCAGAGAAAGGTATAAAATAACTACATTGGTAAAAATTTTGCAAATAGCAACACATCAATGAATTTAAACTGCAGAATAATTAATAAATCTAGTCTTATAAGCCAGTTAAACTGACAATATTTATGCAAAAATAGACCCAACATATAGTATACCATGTAAATAAAGCTTTCTAAAGATATGGTCAGTAGATAAGTAAAATTACTTATTTATCTAATAAAATTACCAATAAAAATGGAATGGACTAACTGACATTATCATAGGAGGAGTCATAGACAAATGAATTGTATTTAAAAACCATCATTAATAAACTAAATTGCAAGAAATTAAGTAAGAATAGACAATTATATCAATTTCAGATGTAATAGAATAATAATTATATTAGGGAAAATGGCTATTATTTGCTTAGACTACAGGAAGTATAATTTTAGGCCTACCTTCCAAAAATGTAATAAATATAATTTTCTAATGAAACTTTGTAACACTATATTAATTACTAGCAAAATAAGCAGAATAGAATAATGAAACCGAATATGTATTTAATATTTCGTACAGTTAATTAATAACGAAATTATTTTCTGAGTATAATGTATCAAAATAAAATGTATCGGAAGCTAAGATAATTTGAAACAATGTATAAGATATATTAAATAGGCTAAGATTTTCAGGAGACGAAGGAAATGAGTACAGTTCATTATTATACGTTGACGAGTGCACTTAACGTGATTATTTGCTAGAAATAACCTTTAATGGCGGTTACGTTATAAACCGAGTTCGGTGAAAATTTGTATAAACTTATTTTGAGCTATTTTGTTTATTGTGAACCGGTGAAGTTAACATATGAACAGTGTAACACCAATAAACTGAACCACATAAAACTAATTAAACGAAATAGCACTAATATCACACCATATACAAACGAAAAATCGAGGTTAAAACCGACACACATAGACACGATGAGATATATCCAATAACAACATTTTACACCAAGTGAACGATTCCATCATACACCAGTGACATTCAAATATATCCAGGACTATTATATACAATTGCTGAGACCATTTTCACGAAGAAAGGACATCTTTATTTCAACAAATACTTCGTCAAGGTTAGAGGCTTCATCGCGCATGCGTCAGTCGGCCATTTTGATTCATAGCTGTTCTCACTTCTGCTGTGAAAAAACGACATTTGTCTGCTATTCGTTTGAATAAAAATCATATATAAATTTTATTATTTTTAATTATCATGGTATTGTTTAATATTAAGACATTTTATAATTGTAAGTGTTATACTTTCCTGCCCATAACCTTCTCTGGCTATATCTTAAATAACCGTTTAAAGAACCATATTTTTATAATACTAATGTAAACTTTTTCTATCGACCGGCCCTGAGTGAGTCGATACTACTTTGTAACATCGATTCTAATCGAACAAATTGATTATTTTTATTAATAAACGTTCTGTTTTTGTAATTTGGATTTGATTTTTCTTATAAAAAGGCTTAACAGGTAAATTAATCAGAAACCCAACTAGCCGAAAGGCGGTATATACGAAACAACGAATGTTTCAAGAAGAAGAAGAAGAAGAGAGCCGTCTTCCGCCTAGATTTGGAGTTAACCAGATTGTCTTTTAACAAATTTACTGAAAGTGACACTATTACCAAAATAAACATAATACCACTTCATTTGTAATTACAAACAATAAGCACGATTAGTTCCTAAATATTAGGATTAAAATTTACATAAAAAATATTTTTCCAGAATTTTTTTTTTGAAATAAATTTTAAATTTTTTTTATTTCAAATTTTTATAACAACATTACTACAGATCATTATATATTGTATTATTACAAAATTGGCTAGCTCAACAGTAAGGGCTTAACGAAGACCAGGAACGTTACCAAATTGACGTTTCCAAAGAGGAACATTACTACACATTCTTACATACAACAGATCCATATATTTTGATTTATTACAACATTAATAATTCTTCTAACATAATTGATCATTATCATTAAATTGCTTCGTTCTTTAAATTAGTAATTATTCATAAATACTCTTACATCCTATAATTATTTTAGTTGAACGTCTCTGGTGATATTACACCTTTTACATAATTGTTATTCATTTTTCTCTGTACTCTGTATAGTATGGTATCTTTATTATTCTTATTTTCATAATCTCATTTGTTATTTTGTATTTGTCTAATCATTTCATGTTTCTTTTTACAATTACAATATTTCTTTCAGTATGCACTCTACATAGTTTGTTGTGAGTTACATTAATTATTGTGTCTTTATTTTAGTATCTATAATAGACATTTTGCTATTTGTTCTGATTTTCTTATAAATCATGTGCTAGTTATTGCACAATATTATTGTCACTTGGCATATTGGCCCTAGTCATTATTCTGATCTTTTGTTATGTTATTTATCATTCATTAAGTTACTTTAACTCATCTTATGTCATTCCCTTATACTTCACAATTTATAATAAGGTTTTATTCACCTTACCTTATACAAACAAGGTTTGTTTACCTTACATCTTTTTACAAAATTAACAAGCTTATAACATTTTTAAATACATAAAGTTCTTTACATTGTTGATTACATTTGATATCATTTACAATTAGAACACATACAATTTATTCCTTCATTTATTTTTCTTTAAGTATTATCTATTATGCCTTAGCATACCTTTCTTTCAAGGTTGATTTAACATTGTGATAATACTGTTAATCTCATTTTAATTGTTCATTTATCATATTTCATCTACAGTTCATTATTACAAACATATTTCATTATATTTCTTATGCTAGTTATTTCCTTTTTAATTGTTCAGCTAGCGTGCTGTTTACTTTAATCTGATTCATTTTAAATTATATGTTATTTCACCTTTTATTTATTTATGGTGTTTGATTTTGTCTAATTGTTTTATGCTCACTTAACTAATCTATTGGGCACTAGTCTTTGTCAATGTCTCAGTCTATTCGTCAGTTTATTTTGTATTGTCATTGAATGCCTTTTGTAGATTTACTATTTGTTATCATCAATTCTTGCTACTTAGCTAGTTTAATATTATGGAACAGTCTGTACTGTTACAACATATATATATATATATATATATATTCAATCACTTTCTGCTACAGTCCGTTTCTTGATGTATATAATACATTTAAAATTTATACCTAAATTTACCTCAAGATGTTATTTTTCCTTATTTGGAACATGTTCCGAGAGGAGCTTTAATATAAATATTAAATGTAATATATATATATATACATATATATATATATATATATTGCGACAGTACAACCATTTACGGTGCTGTGCATTGCCAAAATAATTTAAATAAATAATACAAATAAATAAATATTGATTGATAAACATGATTCAGGTTGCAAGCTGGATTGTTTAAAATATAGGCACGTACACGCATATCTGGCCCACCTGTCGCTAGCGTTGTGTACATGTGTATTTTGTTTGTGTGTGTGAAGCCTGTCCTTTCCTGAACAGTAACCATTCCTTTTCAAATATTCATAGATTTTATGTTTTATTTTAATTATAAGAATAATGTTTACGTTATTGTAAAACGAAAGACACCAGAGGGTGTAGAAAATAAAGGTAAACAAAGGGTTAAAAGACCGTGCCAAAGTGACGGAAAGTGCAATTACTATAAGTAAAAAGTGAATAGCTCTTTTTATAATTACAATAAAGATGTGTAATTTACGTATAGTAAACATATAAAAATTAGCGATTGATTGAGCACCGTGTAGTGTGAAACAGACTTCGTGATTCGCGATGATAGGCGAAGTTAGTGAATTGAACCACAGTGGGGGTAAAGACGCTTCGACGAACTCTGGTAAGATGAAAATTGTTCAGACTTGAGCTTTTCCACGACCTGGGTATAAATACCAGGTCGCGCTAATAAAGTTCCTTCTTCTATATTCAACCGTTGCCGTAGGAGGCTATGTCAGTCAACTACGTGATCATAAATCTACAGTAAGCGTTACCTGACGACTTGTAAGGCAGAACAGAGGTTCGATGGACACACCTATAACCCATGATGTGAGCAGAGCCAACAACAACTAAGAAAGACAAGCAGTGGAAGCCTGGAAGAGGATCCGAGGACTGGAAAAGGACACACTGAAGTTGCCACACCAAACGAGGTTATAACAAACCATAATAATAAATAGACAATCGGAAGACAACATTGAAACTAGAATGAAAGACATTCCAACTGTTGCTAACAGAATTTAAATTGTACATATAATGTAAAGTTTTATTGTAATTTAGAATAATGTCTCATGTTGAGAAAGTAATATTGGAATAACGTAAATGCTATGAGAGAACAATGGTTGAGTTTTAAATTGAAGTAAAGTAGAATAATTAGTAGAGTCTTTAATTGCTAAAAGAATAATTCATATCCTATAAATTTAAAAAAGAAATAAAGCCAAGTAAAAAATTAAAGAAATTATTGAAACGAAAGTAAATTCATTGTGAATTGATAAGCAATTGCAAAAGATGGCCAACACTAAATGAGTAAGCCGAGAGCAGAAGTAGATAATGAAGTGTAGATAATAAGATGTGTGTATAAACTGTTTAGACATAAATTGTTCCCATAAATCACATACATAATATCGCACAAGCGAGTAATAATGAATATGTTTTTAGTATTGCAGAAATAAGTAAAGAGATTGATAATTAAATAATGTAAAAATTTAAAAACTTTATAACATTGTCTTGTTATTACTATTACGCCCAAACCAAACAAGTAAAATTTGTTTATAACTTATCGCTCCAAATGATTGGGGCTTCCCAAATTAAATAAATTTGGGGTAATTACGTTACATAATTTGTCGCCCTGAACGTGAGGCCAGACACGACCATTTAACTATTTAAATTTCTTATAGCTAAATGTACGCTCTTTAAATGCAAGTGTGGTAAACATATAATATGTATAACAGTTGAGACTCATACGAAATATTCTCGTACATTTTATTTTGTTGTGTATTATAACACAACTGGCGCTCAACGAAATAAGATCATTTTAAAGGTGTAATTGAAATATTATGAATAATAATAATTAATAATAATAATAAATAAATAAATAAATTCTAAAACATAGTAAGGAATAAATAAACATAAATAATTCAATATGGCAGCACCAGGAAGCTTTGATATGGAAGCATTTCACACTATGATGCGTGACTGGGTAGATGAATTAAGCACAAAACAAGCAGAAAATTTAAATGAGAAACTAAATAAGCAAACAGAAAACTGAAAGAAGAATTGAAGCAAAATATAATTAAGCAAACAGAAAGTTTAAATGAACTAAGACAAGACAATGT
The DNA here is from genome assembly GCA_034769895.1 of Magicicada septendecula. Taxonomy (NCBI): domain Eukaryota; kingdom Metazoa; phylum Arthropoda; class Insecta; order Hemiptera; family Cicadidae; genus Magicicada; species Magicicada septendecula. The sequence goes on from CM068371.1 coordinate 3,894,427, forward strand.
CCAGCTGAAGGACGAATTAAATAAGAAAATAAATAAACAAACAGAGGATTTAAAAGAAGATTTAAATAATATACTAAGCGAATTAAAACAAAGTAGACATAAGATAGTCATAAGCAATTAGTAGAAAGAATTGACGACACTAGTACGCGTATAGCGGAAGTAGAAACTACTGTACAATTGTAGCAAAACTATATGAACATACAATTGTAATTAAAAATAGGAGAGAACAGACGTTCATAATTGCTGGTGATAATTCTAGTAAAATAATTAACACTAGGGAAGAATGCAAAATAAAAATTATACAATCGTACCTGGTTAGCAAGAATATCCAATTAACAGTTTACACTCACAGTATTAAAACACGTAAGAAAGTAACACAATTAAAACAGCACTTGTGACGAAATTACGCACAACAATTATCGATCAAAGGGTAATTATAATGATAATCACAATAATTATAATTGCAAACACTACGGTGATTATTATTATACCACAAGACGAAGCGTGAAGAAGCGAACAGCTGTTTATGTAGGGTACACACAGACTAATAAGCAATGCATTCGTCAAGAGAGAATAATTGAACCTGCAGAGAGAGAAGCGAAGAGAGAATTCGTTTCGCCGCATCGAAGAAATAAATTCTCACCCTATAAACAGATGAGTTACACGGTCAAAACAAACGTTCACAGGGTAAGTACGCGCTATAACGAGGCAGGGATGACATACGGAAATGGTACACGGCGGCGACTATGCTACACAGGAACAATGTATTTCCTGTCTACGACGAACTATTGTTTAGCTTAGAGGAGGGTGTAAATCAAACCTCACTCAACGCCCTCAGGTAAATAACAATTATTTAAGAAAAAAGTATTAAGGTTAAATATTAACAAAATAAGGAATAATTATATGTGAATATGTTAAGAAAAAGAGGTGAATAGGTAGAAAATTGCCATCTCTAAGGAGATACAATATAATGAAGTTTTGTGTAATAAAATTAAATTTTAGTCCAAAAGAGCGTAAGGAAGAAATTCTACAAACAAGAATAATAAGAATCAAGTTCAACTACCCGTTCGATATGAGATACGCAACCATAGTGTCTTCAAATTGGTAAAGCAAGATTGTAAGTTAGTATTATCAAATGAAATGTTGCATAAATTAATAAAAACCGTACATGAAAGCCTAGCACATACATCAGCTTTGAAATGATATTTATGTCTGTGGGAAGATTTCACCATTAATAATATGTTTCATAAGTTTAAAACTTATATTTTAGGAAATGTTGAGATTGCAAAAATTTAAGGAAATATTAAGAAACGTTAATGTTAAAGAAATTTAAGAAATGTTAAGGAATGTTAAGTAATGTTATGTTTAAGGAAAAGTTAAGGAAAATTAAGGAATGTTACTGTTAAAGAAATGCGAGAAGAATATTTATGGGATCTTCAGTATCCCCTATTCTTGCAGAAATATACATAAATGATTTTGAAAAGCAATTAATAACTCCCACTAATTATAAAGGCAATATAAAATTATGGACTAGATACGTTGACGATGTATTAGTAATTTGGGAAGGAAGCATAGAAGAAGTGCATTAGTTTATAAATGAGGTAAATATTAAGGATAAAAACTTACAATTTAAAAGAGATAGGAGGCAAGAAAAAAAAATTACTTAGATTTAAACATAGAAATTAAACATAATTAGAAACTACAGTTTGGGATATTTAGGAAAGAATTGTATTCTGATATAATTATACCAAGAAAGTCTTACCACCCATATAGATATAAAATGGCGGCAATCAATTCATTTTGTTATAGAGCTCAGAAGTGTTTGAAAGAGACCGAATCAAAAGATAGGGAGTTAAAAACGATAAAGGGAACTGTAAGGAATAATAACTATAACACCAACGTAGTGGATAAAGTTATGAAAATTGTTAACATACAAAGAGCTAAAATAGAACCAGAAAAAAAGAATTATGCAGGGTCATTGACATACATAGGTTCACATACTAGAAAAATTATAAAATGTGTTAATAAATAAAAAGTAGATATAGCTATTAAAAAATATGAAACGGTATTTGGTAAGATAAGGAATAAAAATATAGAAAAAATCCCAGTATTACAGAAAAGCGGAATTTATAAATTAAAATGTAAAGACTGCAACAACGTTTACCTAGGTGAGACATGACGAAAATTCGTATGCAGGTTGTCTGACCACTAACGTGGAGAAGGTAATAGAAAAATGAATTTGTTATATGCAAGACATTTCATAGAAGACAACCATAAGTTTGTTAATTCTTTGGAAGACTACAAAATTGTAAAAGTAGTAAATAACACAGTTGAAAGGAAGCTTAGGAAAGAGTTAGAAATATTGGAAGAAAGAGAAACAGGGTTAGACAATTTAATTAATACTAAAATTAAATTTGATAATGAAGAAATATTTTATAACATAATTAAGATGTAAATGATAGAGGACAGATAGATAAGATTAAGAATTAAATTGCATAGGACTAATTGGATGTTTTAAAATAAGGGTGTGTCACTGGCCCACAAGTGTGAATGAGAAAGACGGTTAGGTTTCAAAGGAATGCACACACACACACACAATGAATTTGCTAGAAAAATATGTAAGTGTCCAGATGGAGGTAACAGGGCACAGAGGTTGGGAAGGGACATTTGAGTTATACCTTGTTGTGTGTGAGCATGGTGGGGTGGGGTAGGGGTGAAGGGTTTGTTTTCATGTCTGTTTGTTCACTTCCAATCTGACGATGAGCTGTGAAGCTTGAAAGCGCTAATCGGAATAATTTTTATATAATGGTGTGCAACAGTGATAATTCTGCTTGTGATTTTAACCACTAACACACCTTTCTTAATTAAACTTATTTTAGTTTTATGTAGGCCTACTGTTGTCCATTTTTACAGCAGTACAATATATATATTTAGGAAGGTGTTGATGAATGGAGCAGGAAGAATGGGAATTGAAATCGAGTCAGAATGTCTCTCTACTCTTCTTTTGCATATGATCAGGTTTTCACTGCTGACGATAAATATGATGCCTCATTTATGGTGAGAATGCTAATAGATGAATATAAAAAGTGGGGTCTTAAAATTAATTACAAGAAAACGTAGTATTTAGTTGTAAGGAAAAAGCGAGTGACACTTTGCTACAGTGTGGAATTATAAGACACTGACGTGAGTTTAAATATGTGGGAACGTAATTAGCCAAAAGGGAACTTCCAATGAAGATGCTAACTATAGACTCAATCATACACTAGTAGCTACACAAAACCTGAACTGTTTGCTCTGGTCATCAAGAGTTAAAATGAATGTAAAAAATTAATACTAGAACAACCGTGCATCCAGTTGCAACATATATATTAGGGAGGGTATAATTTTTTCGATTCGTTATACCGCGGAAAACCTACCCCTAGGACAGATAAGTAAATAAAGAAAAGAAATAAAAAATCGCTTAATATCTTCCGGTCACGCATCACTCCCAAAAATCATATAACATGATCAATTTAACAACTTTTCGAATTACTTTAAAAAAACGAAACTTTTTCTAAGTAAGTCAAACGCTACAGCTTTAGTTAAGTAAAGAATAACACAGGGATTAATTTTATTAATTTCTGCAGCCTGTGTATTTATAATGTTTGTGTTGTGTGGGGCAATAATTGTCGTTTTAATTTGCATTATTGCTGTTATTTAAACAAATACCTAGTGCATCTGTAATTTTTAAATCGTACCAGTTCCAGTGTATTTTGTTGCAATGTTATCTTCACTAGGCACTTTTAGTTTAACATATTTTACTGTATATGTATGAAAATTTTTGTATGATTAACAAATTTATTTTTTCAATTGTTGTGGTCCTTATGACAGATGCTGTTGCAGCGACCTTATAAATAAATAAAAAAGACATGAAAGATAAATAAATAAAAAAGGATAAATATTTCAACTTTTATTGGTCGCACATTGCACCTAAAAAAGCGTTTCTAACATTAAAATTGCAGCTTAAATTTTAACACAAAATAGTTACTGATAAATGTTACGAGCTATGTCATTGCTATTTTAAACTCCGATTTGTGCGAAAAACATGGCATGATGGACCTTAAAGAAGCGTCGTTCTGATGAACCCATCCCTGGACTTGGTACCAACGACGTTTTATGACGCTTCTGTAACCAGCTTCACACACCGCTCCAATCTTTGCGTATGACATAGAAACTTTTCAAAATTCCATTCAGCTGCTGTTCCTGATTTTATTACAGATAAAGATTTTAATCTATGTCAGAGTAAAATTGTCGTCAAGTAAAATCCAAAACTGTAAGTAAAGTTATCATGAATAAAATCTAAGAAGAAATGTTATAATTACTGTTGCTAATTACAGAATAAACTATGACTTTTGTAGCAGGTAGTAGTAGTAGTAGTTAGAGATTCATAAGGTAACACAGAGTTCTCCCCCGACAGCAATTACAACCCTGTTATTAACACACACACACACACACACACACACACACACACACACACACACACACACACACACACACACACACACACACACACACACAACACACACACACACACACACACAGAGCCTGTTAGAAGTTTCATTAACCTGCAACACTCCCTCAGCGGGTCGTTGAAACACTTTCACACCATTAGAGATTGGTTCTCTCTCTCACTCTCTCTCTCTCTCTCTCTCTCTCTCTCTCTCTCTCTCTCTCTCTCTTTCACTCTCTCTCCTTCTCTGACACTGCACCTCATCAGTCTGCCACTTAATGTGCCTTTGACAACTCATATTGCAAATTCCTTTGACTGTGTCATTATTAAATTTAGTGTTCCGCGTGTTTCTGGTTCCCAATTAGGGTCACATCAATTATGTGTTATTGACTTCAAGCACTGACAGTTCAATCATATCACTGCGTGTTTCAACAGGTTACAATAGCTACACAATATCATTTCAAGTATGTTTTCTGACTTTACATGTAATCTACCCTTCTCCTTGAATTGACGCATTATTTTGCAGTTTATAAAAGATGGATATAATCGTTTCCCTATTTGTAGAAGATAAGTTACTGTATTAAATTAATATTTGTGCGTGGAAAACAAAATACAACTACAATTTGTTCACCTTTAGAGTGTGGGGCACGATGTAAACGAAACCATGTGTTTGTACTTGAACCGGATTGGTTACATGAGTAGGGCCACATCACTAAATCCTCCGCTAGAAATAAGGTAGTTCCCAGTTGATTATAATTAATTGATTAAAATTATATCAAAAAACTTGTTTTAATAGAATTAAGTTTAATAGAACTAAAAATAAGGTAAATAATTTTATAATTCTTTGGATCTGTTATGAAAGTTTTAACTTTATACTGTACAGCCTGAGCGTTGTATCACTCCGCTACGTTTACATCTGGTTCCACTGAAAGAATGAACAAACTATATCTTGGTTATCCATATCCAAGCTATTTCGGTCACAGCGAAATTATGCAAAGTCTCCTTCGTTCTCCTTGAATCTCGTAGAGAGACGGAGGGAAGAAAAAGAGAGAGAAACGGAAACAATAACGATGGTATAATGGCCTATGTTAATGAGAGGAAGGAACGCCAGATTAGCCAGTGTAGCGCCAACAGAGAGCGTAAGTGTAGAGATTATACGCATCAGTTCTGACCTATAAATAAGCATTATCATATTGCATTGATAACCTATATGCACGTATATTCTATAATAATCCCTTGAAAACAATAAAGCATACAAGTTTATGTGCGTGCAGATTATCTGATAAAGCCACTGAATCGCTAACGCCAGATGTGCTCTAATCATCTGTTATCCGCTAGAGAACATTTCCAGATCACCATTTCCAGTTGTATGCAGTTGATTTAAAGTATATTTAATACTGATAAATTGTCGGTCACATAGCACTCCACGTAATGTGTTTTATTTTATTAAAATATATAAATCGTTCAATTTATAACCGCTACCAAGTAAAATGGAATTAATAGCCTGAAGAATCACGCGGTTTCTTCTTCTTCATGTTCTTCTTCTTCTGCTTCTTCTTCTTCTACTACTCCGTGTCGTTTTTCATTGAATATAAGCGTAGTGACGTATAGTTCCAGCTACCTTTTTTCTAGAATACAAGGAATTGCTCTCATACATTAACAGAGGAACAGCCATAACATCATACAATTTCAGTTTCATTTCCTTGTAAGCTTAACCATTTGACGTTCATACTATTGTGCTTCATATGGCTTCACACATAAATGGAGCCAGTTATTCAAATCCCTGTCAAAGCAGTAGCAAAGTAAAGAGTTCAGATAATTGAGACGTGACGTATGTTCAATTGCACTGTTGTTAGTGGGACACCTTTGTTCGCACTTGACAAGTATCGAAGAATACCGGGTATTCTTGGTTTCATCGATAGAAATCTTCAAGGTTTATTCGCAAACAATTTCATTTGGGTTCGTGGAGTGATAAAAGTAATCTATTGTCTAAATCCTCTACTAAAAAAACTATAATTTTACCTGGAGTAAAAAAATATTTCTAAGAAGGTCATGTGATACGGATATGTCGTGTGGTAACAAAATACAGACACCAATGAAGTCACTAATAACCAGATTTAATTAGTCACAAATAACAACTTGAAATCAGCACGGTACTCTCCTACAGTAATTCAAGTTAAATTTGTCCACACGTAATAATAATGTGAACTATTAAGCGATAGGCACAATAATTATAACACAATAATGACTAAATATCACTATAATATTGACGACTCGGAACACTAAGTTTTTTATAAGTAAAAACGTAAAGTTTTACCTTACAGCCTAAACCGGCTTTCACCTATAGAAGGCTTCATAGGTGAAAGCCGGTTTAGGCTGTAAGGTAAAACTTTACGTTTTTACTTATAAAAAACTTAGTGTTCCGAGTCGTCAATATTATAGTGATATTTAGTTAAGTAACGGACACGTCATGGACAACGAAATCCAACAATAATGACTTTCTACTAACTGTTGTCCAGGTCATGGGCGAAGACCGCAACGGCGGAAGTCACCGAGAGAGGAACGTATGGATTGGGGTCTTGCGGATGTGACATCCTAACTTCCAGTGACACATCCGTGTGTCAGTCTGAAAGGTAACCACACACACACATAACATCCATTTACGTGTTAAAAAATGCGGATACTCTAAGTTCAGGGATGAGCAGTGTTACGTGTGGGGACAGTGTGGATGCTAGCCGTGTCGGGTATGGCTAGAATTAAGCCATGAGACTGTAACCCCACCCTCTGCAAAGTGCTGGTGGCTCTTCAATAGCAATAAATTACTCGCAGTCAAATGCAAGAAGTCCGAAAACAGACAGGAAATATATACTGTGAAGACGGAAAAGGTAATGTGCCTATTTCGAGAAGTGGAAGAGAAGAAGGAAAATACGTTTAATTATAATATTCATAACAGTGCCACAAGTAAAATAAGTCTCTTAATTTACATGTTTTCTTTAACACAAGTTTTCTCGAATATTATGGGTGCATGATGGTAGTGGCCCAACATGTGTCAGTCTGTGACCGAAGCAAGAGTTAACGGTGTCGGTTCCGTGAGTCAAATTCTGATTAACTGAGAGCTCGTTGTTGGAATGGATCTCGAAACACTGTCGTTTAATCAACATTGTTACGCCATTAGAGAATATTCTACGTGTTTCTCGGCTATAATGTGTGTGTGCTTACATATTGTTGCTACTTTGAGACGAAGGACAATGACGTGACAATTGTCACGCGTCCGCAGCGAGACTATTCCAGACCATACCGGTCCGCGCGCGCTGTGTTCGAGTCCGCAAACAATTACGCTCTAGTGTTTTCTAGTAGCGTTGACGCGTATTACGGATTATTCTAGAATCTCAACGGGGTAGAAATACAAGCATTCAGCGACGCTTAGTTTCAGTTTAAGTGGCGATTTATTCAAGTGGGTTTCGAGTTTACTTCGGGCGATTACTCTGTGCGTTCAAGCAAAAAGTGATTATTGTGCGCGACTCTATTAGTTGACATTATTATTGGTGTGGACAAATTAACTTGCATTATTGTACGAGTATAATCTTGTTGAATAGCGTGTTGATTACAAACTATTAATTGTGATAATTAAAGCTGACTTTTAGTGACTTAATTGGTGTTTTCTATTTTGTTTTCTACTGTACCATATGACGATCAGCTGGACCGTCGTCACAATATAAAGGACCGTGTTACAAGGACCTGCTCGTTTATAAACAAGTAATCCATCATCAGTACTGCATTGTTTTCAATTGTCATGTTAAATGTTTTGGACGAATAATGTAGTATATTTTTATTTTTTGTGGTTTACATGTTCACATAAAGTGTGAATAAGACGAAACGAGACGTCTGCAAATTGTGTGTACCAACAGACTTACAGCCTGAGAAGCAAGGAATATCAAAGACAATTTGTCGACAAACGATTTGTACGGATAGAGTATTTGTCACAACGAAACCTTGAGTCCAGCGTAAACAGGAGTAACTGCTCTTAATAATAGCCGCGGGCATAAAGTCCGCTTAGTCTGGCTGTGCTGTAAGAAGAGAATATTGGCCAGTTTGTTGTACAACAAGATTATACCATAGATACGTATATAAGCCGTACACTTCTATATGTAGGCTATTGTGTTTTATTAGTGGGACATTAATAGTAATATAGGGCCTAAATCTAGATTTCTGTACCTAATGAGCACAAAATTATACTTAAGTACTCATTCCTAAAGACAGTAGGAACCCCGTAGTTCCTAGTAGTGTGGGACTATAACCCACTAAAAACACCTCCCTTAATGCTACAACTGAGCAAGCTCATCCAGCAGCTTCTCCTTCATGTTTCCTTTACGGGTGAGGGGTGAAGCCCAGTGGCTAATCCCAAGATTATTCTGTCTTTCTCTCACGTAGAGTTTTATGGATCTATACATATTAATTGCGATACCAGATTATGTGGCTTCTGTCTTTTCAGTCGCCTCAGGACGTGTGGAGCTTCTTCCACCACGTGTCGCATTATTGGGTTATCGTGGATCTGAATCCTCGGATCGTGATTGTCTGCACATTTTGTTATTACTTCGCTGACATATTCTACATTGAGCTCTCTATGTGGGTTGTCGTTCCTTATGTACCAAGGGCATTCACTGTGCTTCTGAGTACTTTGTTCTGAAAGGTTTGTGACTTTTCTAAGTTTGTTTTATTTGTACTGTCCCACAGCTAAGTTCCGTAAGCACACACAGGCTTCAGAACTTGTTTATACAACAGCAGATTTTTCCACTGTCAGTTGCTAGTTTCTCTTTAACAGCCAGTACATTTTTCTGTATTGTATGTTGAGCTCCACCTTTTTATTTTACATGCTCTTTCCTTTTAAGCTTTGTATCCAGCGTCATACCTAGATACGTTTCCTGTGTTAGCATATGGCACTTCCAGCCAACTAATACAAACCGTTACTGGCTCTACTTTTCTGTTGGTGAAGTTGGTATGAACTGATATGGATTCATTAAATTTGATTCTCCACCGCTTGGACCATGCACACACTTCTGGGATGCAGCTCTATACCTTGTTTGCTGTTGCTTCAACCTCGTCGCCCACTGTTAAGTTCGCAGTGGTATAACGTCAACAATTGTTGCCACGGTAACTTCCTCACGAATAGGCAAATCCTTCGTGTACAATAGATACAAGATGGTTCCCAGCACACTGCCTTGCGGAACACCCGCAGAAATCCTCTACAATTGCACTTAAACCGGAAAAATGTTTAATGCGTGAGCAAGCGCGCGCGAGCGCACACACACACACACACACACACGACGTACATTGACACTAATTTTATTTGACTATGTTCAGTTATTATGTTAATAAGGGGCTAAATACAAAACCGCGCTGGATGGGAATGAATACCAATATCAGTAAACTAAACACACGCTAATTTCTGCATCAAAAAGAATAAGGAATCTGTACAATTATGCATACAAGATAATTCACTTGATGCGGTTAATAAGTTTAGATAACTGGGTAATATGTTAAATAATGAAAGAAGCGTAAACACGACAATGCACGACTGGATACAAGTAGGCAATAGGGTATAGTATGCTAACAGTACAGTTTTGAAAAGCAAACTCATTAGTCACACCATAAAAGTGAAAATACATAAGAAGCTTATCAGATCGGTTGTTTGCTTATAGAAGTGAGACGTGGACATTATAAGAAAAGGAACATGAACACTGAGAAGGTCTAAAAGGAAGATCGTACGACGTGTCTATGGCCCGGTTAAGGAAGATGTTGAATGATGAAGAAGATGAAGAAATAGCCAGGAGATAGAAGAGCTATTAGAGCACGAGTACATTGTAAGATTTGTAAAGGCTCAACCAATACAATGGCTAGGTCACCTAAGCGTATGGATGATCACTGTACACCAAACAAAAATTTGTGAGGTCACAGGTGTACAAAAGCAGAAAGAAGGGTCGACCTAGGATTGTATGGTTGGATTTATATCGGTCCTGAGGAAGGGAGAGGTTTGTACTTACTTGTGTTCAGATCACTCAGTACACTGTGTGTCCACCGACTACTAGATCGTCGTCTTGGTCATACTCCACTTCGCCAGTGTTTAGGTCCTTCTACTGTCTTTTGTCTGTCCTGCTGCCTTCCATTCTCAGTATATGATCTAGACACTTCAATCTCTCTATCTTACTAAATTAAGTAAGTAATGCTAAAACCATCATGTGCCGTATACAGTTCTCTATTTCTCCTCCTCCTCCATATCCCACATGTTGGGACTATAATCCTTGTATGCAATTTTGTTTCAACTCTGTCAAACAGCTCATGTTTTCTAATTTAAGTAATTTAAATAAACAAAGAAACCTTTATGGAGAAGCGGACATAGTTGCGGCAGTGAAGGCGCAAATGTTCAGATGGTTGGGGCACTTGGTGAGGATGAGAAGTGATCGAGGTCCAAAAATGGTATTGGAAAGGGAGTCGGAGGGAGTAAAGAGGAGAGTTCGTTTAAGGAGAAGATAGTATGAATGTATGGCAGGGGATTTAAGGGAGATGCGAGTGGCAGGTTGGTGGAGTAAGGCTCTGGACAGACAAGTATGGAGAAGATTAATTGAGTAGGCTAGGGTTCTACATGGACCGTAGTGCCAGAAGTAAAGAGAAGGAAATAAACAAAGCGATGTTTACGAAGGCTATAAAAAAGCACAACAAATTTAATCCTTTGAGACGTCTCTACAAATCTCAGCATTCTTATTACTATATATTTGCTAGTTTCCCTTATGGCTAAGGCCGCCTGTCGCCTGCTAAGCTACCATCATTTGTCCTTCGCCATGTTCCAGTCCTCCGTGTCTTACTGTAGAGTTTGTTTCTGTGTTCCGGCTTTTCCTCGGTCTCCTCGTTATACTTCTGTGAGGACGGACACTTCCAGGTACAGCCCTCTATATACAGAGGTTTACTGCATCTTCACTGACATCCTAAAGCTCCGGTTGGTCAGTTAATTTGTTCCTCATTATAGAAAAATAATTTAATTTTCGGAATTAATTCTCTCCACAAGTGAGTGTATCTTACATCACACTTTTTTATGGGTCTGAGAATTAGGCTTCAATGAAATCTCCTCAACCGTTCGAAGTGAGATTTCATAGACACGTGGCAGTGTATACGCTTCAAGATCGTCGGAAAAATGCAGATAGACAACAAGAAACTAATGTTATAAGTATACTCGACACTGTTTCCCAGTACAGGCTGAAACGGTTGGAACATCTTAAGCGAATGGATGACTACCACATTCTCAAACAACTATTAAATTTTAAGCCTAAAGGACGAAAATTGTGAGATATCCAAAGAAAAGTTGAAGTGACCAGCTCTAGTCTATCTGCTTGGAAATTGAACAACCGATTTTCGGTAAGTTACAATCGTGCCATGTAAATTTCGTCTTATTGTGGTCACAAATTGTTCTGAACCTGCAGAGGAATTATCTAAACTATTGTGTGTTCTTTCTGGCTTTGTAAGTATATGTCACACATAGAATTAACAAAAAGGAAAAGTTTTAACATTCAGGGAACAAGTCATTTAATCACAGCCAAGCTGTTTGTTATAAAACAACTACATTCAAGTACAAGTCACATATCTTACTAACCTTACCTTATCTTACAACGGCGGTACAATCTTTTTAATAATTACCGTATGGTGCTACAAACGCGCTCGACTACCGTAACGCGAACTTACTACATCATATTGTATGGCTTCCCTTATCATATTGTATTGTAGTTTCAGCTGATTTACTAATTGCACCTTGCAAACATGTGTAAATGTCAAGTAAGCCTATATAACTAATAGTCTACGTGTTATATATCGCCTCACTGTAGGATATTTTAATCTTCTTCTTCTTCTTCTTCTTCTTCTTCTTCTTCTTCTTCTTCTTCTTCTTCTTCTTCTTCTTCTTCTTCTTCTTCTTCTTCTTCTTCTTCTTCTTCTTCTTCTTCTTCTTCTTCTTCTTCTTCTTTTTCTTCTTCTTCTTCTTCTTATTCTTCATTATCATCATCTTCTTCTTCTTCTTCTTCTTCTCCTTCTTCTTCTTCTTAGTCATCCTGTTATACCTTTCGGGGGTCGAGGTTTTCGACATAGCTCTCCATCTCATCCTGTCCAGTGCAAAAAACTTGACACAGGCCTAAACTGTCCTCTGCCTACTACACACTTCTTCATTTTGTCCTCCTATTTCGTTATGAGCTGACCTTTTCCCTTCTGCTTTCTAGTTTCTCCTCCCATGCTCGTCTCGGCTACCATTCTTCATTCATCCAAAACGGACTAACATAGTTGCGGGCTTTCAGTTTTATAATTTTAAGAGAATACCTTTAAACTCTTCCGGATGTAAACGTTTCTCACCCTATCTGTACCAGTTGTCTTCTCATTCCTCTTTAGGAATCTTATCTTGTTATCTCTTTAATGTCTCTCATTCAGAGTTCACGACTAGCAAATGTACGTCAATGTTGGAGCATACACGAACAGATTTGTATACTGCCAGTTTAGTTTTCTGTGACACTTCGATTTTTCTAAAAAAAAAAAATATTTTAATGTAAATCATGATTTGTATGGCAGTAGGCCGTAAGACAATGAAGATGAAAAACCCCGAAGAACAAGGAGAGACAATATTGAAGGTGAAGGTCTGAAGTAAAAGCAACTAGCAGTAGAAGAATCTCTAAACATAGAAGAATGATGTCAATCTAATGTTATAATTAACACCCAAGCATATTGTCCTTAGTAATCTCAGTCTTAGTTATACAAGTGAGGATTACAGACTGGGCAAACTGCTCGGCGTTTATGACAACATTAGTAAAACTCTGATCGAATGGTCGCTCGGCACTTTGTCAGTTCATATCTAACCACTGAAACTGCCGTAGCTGGTGAAACATTATCTGTACAACTATACCAAGTGTATATTTATCCAATCCAAGCACTAATAAAACTCGACTGTCAACCAGAAAATATGTTAGTACTTGTGTGTTTATCTACCAATTAAAATAATTATATTTTTGTTTCTTGTTAGTAAGGTTGTTTTAAAACAACATACCTGGTCATTGCGAGTTTAAAACTTGTTATAAAGGGAACCAACAGTGTCAGTGATTAACGCGTAGAAACAGCAGCAATAATTTTATTAGCATTGTTTGTTCAAGAAAGTAACGAGAGAGAAAGAGGCAGTCTGCTGCAAACTTTGTTTTGTTTTCATTAATTAAAATGTTACACAATTAGATCGTGTTGGAGACAGTCTGGTGTACGTCAGTCACTTGTGAACAGTTTGTGCGATACTTACCGTATGAGCTGTACAAGCAAGTAATCTATCTTGTAATGTTGATACACCAATCTTGTACTCGTCTACTGACCGTCTTCGCCGTCTTCTTTTCCTAAAGGCGCTGCAACCCATACCAAGAAGTCCTCGACTCCTCAATCGACCTCTTCTTGGCATACCAGTTCAATGCTTCTCTCTCTCTCACACGCGCGCGTGCGCACACACACACAGAGACTCTAGCCGTTTTCCTGTCACCCATAGTTACACTATCCCTTCTCCACATTCTCGGTCTCCTCACTGTTGCCCAAGTCCATCCTGCTTGAACCCTATTACGCTTTTTAAGGGACTCTGTGTTCCGGCATCACAGTAGGCATAGACCCTATATATTGCCTGCCAATTGGAGGCACTTCAGTTTTACACTGTCCGAGTTTGGATTCCTTGTATAATGCATAGAGCTCACGATTGCATCTAATCCTCTACGTACCTTCTTCTTTAGAGGACTGAATATCCTACCCAAAGCCATCCGCTCAAAAATTTCAATCACGTTGAAAGATTACCCCGTTCAGGACCAAAAATGGCATTAACGTTTTCTCATTCCTAATTCCCTCTTTCTCGAACATATTGTATACGCAATATTATAAATTAGGAACGTTTCTAATTCATAACAATATAAATAATAATATTTCAGTAAAAGTAATGCAGAAGTCTTCAAACTAGGTGCAGTGCAGTGTACACGCGTTTTGGACTACAGGTATAAGATAACGAAATAGTAACTCTTGTACTTGATTCAGTAGTACGTAATGCCAAAGCACTTCACAGGTGAGTTGGGGGCAGCTAATTGGTCTGCGCAATCAACTGTACTTACCGTGTGTGTGCACGGGGGGTGGCTAATAGGGGATGATGTAACGCTCCAGTGAACACAGCCAGCTAACTAATAGGGTACAGTTTATATATTGATTATGTATGCACTCAGTCAACTACATTAACTTGACCCCGGCTCATCATACTCTGTAACATTCAGTAACACACTCTCGTTACAACTGATTCATAAATAGACAACTTGTGATCAAACAATTGTATCTTTATATATCGCAAAACCTTATGTCCTTACCTTCTTATATTGATTATAGTAGACACAATCAAACGGGGAACGAGGATTAGAAAAAATTACGTCAGACTTCTTACTGCTACTGTTCTTGTGGATAGAAGACCAACGGTTCTTCGTAACCAGGAGAGCGGCAAAAGGAGAACATACCTTAAAAGTGTACTCTCAATTTATAAAACTACAACCATGTTTTCTTTAAATGGACTAGGTGAAATTACAAGATTTAATTTTGTACAAAATTCTTAGGATGCATTCAAAGTCTTCTCCATTTCTTCAATTGGATTAGAAGCACACACAATACTAGATACGGCTTTGAAAGCTGTTTCTTACTTTGTCAGTGTCTGTAGTCTCTCGTAAAAAATTGTTGAATATATTTTCTTTATTATCAGGCCTTATCTATGCACAACAATACTTTAACGTAAATGATCAATATTCTAATGTGGGTGGGGTCGATATTTTTTAGTAAATCTTCAAAGATCCGTCTTTAAATTATACCTATACAAAATAACCGACTTACCGAGGATACATTTAAAAAAAAAATTTTAATTTTTATAAATATCACGTTTTAAATATTTGTCGTACATATCATGGGATGATTGGTAAATCTACCCAAGTACACTCATATGAATTTACGGAAAACTAAAATTAAAGGTTTCAAGCGCAATGGTAAACCATAAAACTGATTTCCAAAGTTGATTATTAATGAAGTTTTTTATTGATTACATAGCTGTTAAAAAATAAAAAGTAAAAGATAAATGCATAAAAAATGTCGTTTCTAAAGAATTTTGAAACATTATTAAAACTTGTACTTGGGGTAATTTTACCACTGATTCCTCGATATATTGTAATGTGTAGTTGTGATATCAACTGTTATGTGTGTAAATAAACTTGTTAAGCCCTGATTTTGTCGCTTCCTTGTCTTGCTGTTTGGTATCTAACCGATGACACTATAAATTTGCAGTGCTAAGTGTGACACTCATTTTACTGATTTTGTTTCTGTTTTCTGTAAACGTTTATTGTATAGTTATGGTGACTTATGGTAAGGTGTTGAAATGTTTTGGTTTTTTGTAAACCAATTTAGGGTATAGTTTTCAAGACACGCTGTAGAACTAAATTACGAAAGTTTCTTAGTTTACGTTTCTTAGAGTTTCAATTTTTTTATAGTAGTAGGCCTATATATTGCATGTCTGGTCTCCTCAAACTGGTTTGTAGCTTTGAAAATTTTGTTTGGTGTATACTTCAATATTTCTTTGCACTGGAATTTCAATTTTTTCTACGTGTACTGAAAATAAAACAACGCGTGTTAGCAATTCTAATTATGTTCACTGTAAATACCTATTTCTTATAATAAAATACATATAAGCACTACTATGCTGTCGTCCCTTCACTTGTCCGTTCACTCTTATTGGAATCTTAATTTTTTACAGCAAAATCTCTGTTACTTCAAATGCATTCATACAACAACGTTTCACGCATAGTATCCGTTTCACTAGCCATTCGGCAATGAATTTATCATTTCTCAAGTATATCCAATGACACGTACAATTTTTTTGTTTATATACAAAGATGTTTCGATTAAAAATCTGACGAGATGTTATTTATGAGGGGATAAAATTAAATGAGGATGTGTTTGTGTACGTACCTACTAGGAAAGTAACAGAAAATGAATACAACGACCTGAACTTCAACTGTAGCTAAAGTAACATATGTCAGTGAAACCTGGATATTAATACAAAGAGCAATTGGATGCCTGAAGATATTTGAAAGGAAGCTCCTGAGACGGATCCTGGGTCCATTTATAGAAATTGTAATGTGATATACTGTTACTTCAACGAACAAACGGTAGAAGTGTACGTAAACTGAGGAGGCTGCAATGGGCTGGCCATGTCGTAAGAATGGACGACAAACGAACACCTAAAAGAGTCCTTATGAGGTGTATGGATGGCAAAAGACCAAAAGGCCTTTCAAGTAAAATATGGGAAGGTGCTGTCGTTGTGGATGCAAAAGAGATGTTGGAAGTGCGAGGATTAAAGTCCGTTGGTACTGGTAGTGAGAGGTGGAGGGTCAAGGCTGAAGAGACCAATGGTCGACTTCGGACTGTAGCGCCATAGGAGCAGGAGTACCTTCAACTGCACCGAATAAGCCATGTATATTATATAAACATTTTCCTGCTAAAAACCAAAGTGATCGCATTCCTTAGCTGTTTTACAGTGAGAACGACAGAAATGGTAAATGACTACTGTTTGGAGCAGATACGGGCTTTTCGGTATTTGAGATGTAAAGTGTCGTGGTGTCTAGAAACATATGTAGAGAACAAGTTGAGCAAGTTAAATTTAGATGTGTCTGTCGGACTATTCGAAGAAAGTTAAAAACACAAAGTTAGAGCAGAAACCAAAATTACGTTGTATTAGGTTATGGTGGTGAGCGCAGCACTCTGCTCTATGGTTAAGAGACATGGACTCCGCGAAAGGCCAATGTACAGTAAATAAAATTACCGCGTCAGAAATAACGTGTTCAATAATGCTCAAAGCATGTTTACAATTAGACACGCTTCGCAACGAGGACACACGGTGTTAGCTTAAGGTGTTTGAAGAAGTTTATGTATATAAGAATAGAGGGAGGAGGGAACACTTTGTTCCCGTGGATGAGGACTGCGTACCAACGGGCGCGTAATTTTATGCTGCGTAGAGGAACCGTAATGCGCGTAGGAAATAGCACACAAGGATTATCTCATTTTAACTAAACCTAGTGTAAACTATTTAAAAATAATCACCACGAAATTCAAAGTGTACACAAGGAAACCGAAACAGATGTCTACAGCTACTAAAGGATGGAACAGGAAGAAGAAGAAGTAAATGACGATTGAAGGAAATTTTAAAAATAAATTGGAGCCGAGGTGGAAAGAAGACGATGTGCATGTCGAATAACGTGAATAACTGTCAGCGACAGAGTGCTATGCACCGCACGAGGAAGTATGACGTCCGACTGCGTTATGACGACAGTTGCGTTGAACAGGAAGAAGAAGAGAGAGGAGGAATTCTCGATAATGATGGACTGTCTAAATCGGACCGTGCACGTAGCGTACAAATGAGTTTGACAGTAAAACATACAGTTTTGTGTATATTCGTGTGTGGGCACACACACACATGTTTGCAGTGATTAAATTATAAGGAGAGAGCGCCCGGGGTTTCCATTGCTGATACAGAAATAGTTCTCAGAAGAGGGTCGGTAAATGTAATCAAAATGTAATTGAATGTTAGGTAAACCAAGACGAAGCTGCTTCTACTTAGTCCGCTGCCTCAAGCGCTATCTGTCGTGGAATTAAACATACTTTGTACAGGTATGTTGTACAGTAAACACGCGCACGCACGCGCGCACACGCACACACACACACACAGGCACGACAGCTAAGTCTTTTAACATGTTTCAAATAATTCTAAATTATTTTTCACATTCTTCTTCCAAGCAGCCAGATCCAGACGTATCTACCGTTGAATATAAGCCTCTTCTATTATATGCTTTCCTTCACCTCGATTTTATGCCGTGATCATCCATCTTGATTTTTGGCCATCATTATCATCATCTCCACTCCAAGAAATAGGTCTAATTGGCTTATTCCGGGACCCATCGAAGTTCGTCGTGCTTATTTGCTAATCTGCTCAATGTCATGTTCTGAACGAGACATTTCAGTGTTTTCACCATTTCCAAGTCCTAAATCACAACCCTAGTCTTCAGTCATCATTTAGTACTTTAAAATGGTGAAAACCCTGCAAGGCCTAGTCCAGAACATTACATTTAGCAGGTTAGAAAATAAGCTCGACGAATTTTGAGTTACAGAGACTGCTAATTCAAAAAACAAGAATAAAATTTTCTTCCTGGATCTGTCGATATCTCCTCTTTCAATCTGTTACTATGCTGAGACTGCTGCTACTCGAACCCTTTCAGGTTATATACAGTTTTAAACATTTGCACCATACCTATACGTCTTGGTTATTTAATTTAAAGACTAAACCTTAAACTCGTATCAGTAATGAACATGTTTTTTAATATGGGTTTAGCACTCTCGACGTACCACAGCTGGATTCTCATTTTGCTTCAAATTGTCTTGGATGACAACAACCAAGAAAAGAAGAATGTGAAGTATAGACAACAACCAAAAACAGAACGGTAAAATATTGGCCTTCGAAATGGCATTTCTAAGAGGAGTTAAAAGGTGTTCTAAACTTGTCCGTATTAGAAATGAAGCCATATGAGAAGAGTTACAAGTTTTTAACTCAAATGAAAGATTACAAAATTTACAAACAACAGTGTAAAGGGCACTTAGGAAGAATGTCAGAATTTAGACTGGCCAAACAAGTCTGGAAATACAAAGATATAGGCTACAGGTTTGTGGGTAGAACCAGGAAGCGATGACTAGAGGATTTTTGGAGGTGGAACAGGCAGCTTTTTGCCTATGTCGTGTTGTGATGATGATGATGATGATGATGATGATGATGATGATGATGATGCATTTTAATTAATGTGCAGCAAGTAAACGTTAATTTTGAAGACATTTTTTGTTGGTGTACGGGTGCTGGTTTTTAAGGATAATCCCGCCGCAGTCTCTTAGACAAACTGTCGCAGTATATTACTGTCAAGTAAAACGTTAAGGTAAAACAGAGAAAAATATGAGACCTTGAAAAATTACACAGGGGTAAGAAGAGTAAGAGACGAAAGGAGAGAGAAATTTAAAAGAGGGAATGAGATAGAGCGAAGGTGAAAAGACGGGGTAGGGAAGAGAGACAAACAAAATAACGAATATAAAGAAACCTCTGTCTTTATGGCGGTAATCACGGGAAATTCCGTCTGCGTCATTGATATCAATCAGAGCCATACAAACGTGGGGGGGGGCAGGACGTTTTGTGTTTTTGTTACTGTAATTTCATCACGTCAAAAAAGTCTGTCATGATGTAGTAGTACCGTATTCTGCACACAGTTTGGCCGACAGTTAGACCCAGGTAGAGTTGGCTGGAGCATTTTTGAAGGTAGAACAGGCAACACATTGCCTGTGCCGTGTTGTGAACGACGACGATGATGATGTCTTTGATGACATTCCTTTTCATTATCTTTCCTGTCTGGTCTCTCTTGACCAAATCTTGTTTTCTTGATCCCGATGTTATTAGGGCATTCAAAGGCTACAGTATCTGTACTCCCCAAAAGCTAGGGGATGGCTGCTTCGATATAAAACCAAAGGCAGATCGGATTCTCAGGTATGGAAGGAAGCAGCCAGTCGACAACAATACAAATCTGATGTATTTTTAATAAACAGAACAAACAATAGACGAGCAGAGTATTGTTACGACGGTCACACGGATCGTCGTGTTGTTCAATGCACACAGAATTCACTTTTCACAACTGCTACAGTCTCATCTATTTCAGATTCTCCTCTATTTGTCAGGAATTCTTCTACGTCATATATTTTAGTAATTTTTTGTTAAGCTCACCTCGTAATAGGCCCAGCTCTGCAGAGGTATGTTCTTGCATCTGTTTCAGCATAGTTTCATAAATGTCTTCCGTTTTATCCTCTTCCTTCTTACGTTTCCCGTCTTGTCGTTCTTCCGACACAAGTCAGAATGCTTTTTACCGATCTTCTGCCTCTTGTCTTTCCCCTGTCGGAGTTCTTTTTTGTCGTTCCTGTGTTTACAGTGGCAAAGGATGGAAGCTTCCACCATCTGAGTGGTATCCATGTTTGGCGATTAATTACCACGTACACTTCTCTTATACGAAGAGCCTTGTGTCTCCACTGTTACAGGTTCTATTCCACTTCTGACACAACAGTTACGAAGGTAACACCTGTTGTTCAGTCATCATCATCATAATCACTCCAAGGACTAGGTCTTGTACCTGTTGCGGAACCCATCTTCTCGTCGGTGTACCGACATCTCTCTTCCCAGTAAGGTGATCACCCAAAGCAGCCACAGGTAGATGAATATCAGGTATGCAATTCAAGTGTTCACACCATCTAGTTGTTCTACTCGTTTCTAGCTTAGCCCAGTTCGTGCGTGTTTCTACCAAGGTCACGCTGAAGAATCCTCTAGAATTTTCGAGTGCTTGTTAACGACGCATATTATGGACCCTACAGACTATAAATTGCCAACACCTGCCGCTGAAAGTTATTTTAAGTGACGATTTATTCAAGTGAGGTTCGAAGTATTGTGGCAAAGTGTTATTGTGTTATAATTGTCCGGGACTGTATTAGTTGACATTATTATTGCGTGTGGACAACTTTTTCTTGGATTATTGTACAAGTTGATTATAAACTGTGTATGTGATAAATTAAAGCTGGTGATTAGTGACTTAAGTGGTGTCTGCATTTTGTTTTCCACTGTACCATACGACTATCAAGGAGACGGTCGTAAAATTAGTTTTACAATATTCACTTTTGAGTAATCCGCAACAATCACTTGATCCGCACTGAATAAATTGCCCACTGTAACTAATTTCTAAGCCGGTCGTTGAACCATATTGCAACGTTACAAGTATTTCAAAAATTCACACAAATACATTACCATGTACACAACGCAACTATGAAGTGTATTAAACCGGCCAGGTCACAGGTTTTTTTTAATCTCGTTGCGTCAAGTGTATGTAGTTGCACAATAATTAAATAATTTTCAAAGATGAATGAGATGTTGTTGACATGAAATAATTAATTAAAACCGTTTCAAAATAATTATTCTATGATTTATTAATACTAATAGAAAATATGCAAATATTATAATATTCGAATATTAGATAAATAAAAATATTTTCTATTATAAGTTTACACAAATACAATGTAACCTTCTATGTAATGTATTGTTTATGACATATAAAATATACAACCATATAATATTACCAGCTAAACAGACATGTTAAACACATTACGTAAACCATTTTATTTCAGTGTGTCTGACTTTGACTCAGATTTTAAATAATAGCAACTCATTTACAAACAGAATTAATATTCACTTTCAAGAATCAAATTAATTGTTGCTATAAACAAAATAAAAAATATAACATTTACTTCCAACCTGTTATTTATTTCTATTGACACACCCAAATTTTAACATATAACAGAAGATTAGTATTGTTACGACGTCACAAAACAATCTACGTGTGTATCAAAAGTTCTAGAGAGATCCAGAATATAAACGTGTGGCGTACGTGCTTGTAGACGCATTTGCGAGAGTGTTCTCGATGCCGCCAGCCGTGCGGACTGTGTCAAGGCCGCAGTTAATTACGTAGTTCATACGGACGCTAAGAGGGAATTAGGGATCGTCTAGATATTCGACTGGGTATAAATACCAGTACACAAGGACGTTCAAGTCAGTTTAGTGCGAGATATTGACAGTGCGGTTCGAGAGTTATAGTAACGATATTACTGTGTACGTTCTAGTGGTCATTAGTGAAGTGTTGCGTTTTATAATCGGGCGGTATAATACGCTTTATTGTAATACAATTGTGTTTAATATTAGTGACATTTTATTGCGTGTGAACAATTTTTATTTGATTTGTTGTAGTAGATTGTGTTGCTAATTACGAACTGTTTTACTGCAAAAATTAAAGCTGGTGATTAGTGACTGAATTGGTGTCTTGTGTATTTTTGTTTCCACTGTACCTACGACGATCGAGAAGACCGTCGTAACAGTGGTGTCAGAAGTGGGATAGAGCGGTTAGCAGTGGAAACAGTGGACACTTTGTACAAGAAGAGTGTGATTCGTAATTAATCGGTAAACATGGATCCCAGTGAGATGATGGAACCTTTATAAACACTGCTGCGGCAAACAAGGAAGAAGCAGAAAACCGACAGGATGAGAAACGCAGCCAGGAGGCCGAAGAGGCAGAAAAACGACAAGACGAGAAAGCGGAAGAGAGACAGAAATCCCTCCTGTTGGAAGCAGAGGAAAGACGCAGACAGGCGGCGGCAGGAGCGGAAAGACGACAAAAAGAAGAACGAAGACAAGAAAGGGAAGAAACAAAGGAACGACGTAAGCAGGAAGCAGAGGAACGTAAATGTGAAACAGAACACATCAAAGATTTAATACAAGAGCAGAAACAGAAGCAAGAACATAGTACCGCAGAATTGAGTCTCCTACGAGGTGAGCTTAATAAACAAGTTACTAAAATATCAGAGGTACAAGAATCAATTACATTAAAAATAGCTGAAGTAGAAAAATCTGTTTCGACTGTTGAAATATCGTTGTCCACAAAATTATCTGACATAGAAGAAACCATGTCAAATAAAATATCTGCAGTAGAAATCTCAATGGCAAACATAAGAGAGCAGTTCCTGAAATTACAACCAAAACAACTTTGTGAACAGATTGTACCAATCATAAATACAGAAAAAGACACAGAAAATAAGTTAATGGAGAAAGTCACTTTGCCTCCAGTAGGAACAGTTCATGTCATAGCTCCAACCTTTGACGGAAGCAGTCACTGGAAAACGTACCTCCGCCAAGTTGAAGCTGCTGCATGCGCAAGTAATTGGACAGAGAAAGACAAGGCAGTCTCACTCGTTCTCGCATTAAAAGGACCAGCGGCAGAATTACTAAAGAAAGTCCCACCTGACAGCCAGAACATCTATGGCGAGTTGATACAAATTCTAGAATTACGCTACGGTGATAAACATTTGCGAGAGTTTTACTACGCTCAGTTGAGAACAAGACGACAACGTTCTGGGAAAGGTTTTCAAGAGTTTGAAGCTAGTATCGATAGATTGATTAGATTAGCCAATCCTGAAGCACCAGAAGGCTTCCGAATAAGGTTTGCGGTGCAGACATTTATTGATGGCATCGGAGATTGTGAACTTCAGAAAGTGTTACGAATGGCAAGATACCGAAATAGCTCAGAAGCTCTTGTTCACGCCCTAGAGTTTAAAGCTGCGAAGTCAGCATACCGCTACATTAATGGGTTTGTGCCATCACATTTAGGTCAGTAGATCCATGTATCACATTGCCGTTTCGATGGGTGCAGAAAAACAATGTTGTCGGACAAACAATTCAAAAGTTCAAGAGAGTCGCAACGGTTTGAAAAAGACAGAAGACTGAAATGTTACAACTATGGAAAACGTGGTCATCTACAGGTAGACTGTTGGGAGAAGAAGATACCGAAAGAAGAGAGTGATGGCACAAATTGGAGAAGTAAAGCCCCAGAACAGCACACAGTTTCCACGCTACATAAGACCAGTGGAAACTTGATTGTTAATGGATTTGCGGAAGGTAAACCAACATCATTTACATTTGACACGGGCCCAACAGTGTCCATTGTGCGCCTTGACTTATTCAGCAACCGCCAGCCTCTAATTAGCTCTTGTGCAATACTGATTGTGACTGGAAGCCCCGTCAAAATGTTAGGAAATGTAGATGTACGTGTACGCCTGGGTCTTCTCGAGTTTAGCCACCAAATGCTCGTTGCAGACATTGTTGACGAAGTGATTCTTGGCACGGACATTATGTATGCCTACGGATTCGTTGTGGATTTAAGATAGAATGTCCTGAAGGTTGGCCAAGAGAGGATAAAACTTTGCATGGCTAAAATGACAGGGTCTACCAACCATTCGATTAAGCGAATGGCATTAGTCGAAGAAAAAGTCAACAGGTCTGGTCAAGAGGAACCCTCACTATTGCAAGCGGAAATGGAGGAAGAACTAACAGAGGAAATACAAATAAGTGCAACGACAAAAGAAGTGATTGGAAAACCAACTATGGGTGTCGAGACAAAACTCTTCCTTGTTCCTGAGCTGATAGAAGCGCCCGAGGGCAAAATGGCTGAAGATGAGGTTACGCAAGAGGTCGTCGACGAGAACCAAGCAAACTTGGATCAGCCAGTGGTGTTTAGGTCATCAGTACATGACGCAACGGGAGTGATTCCAGCAAAACTAGTGGTTGAGCGGAAGACTCGCATTCCTAGGAACGTGATGTTCGGATCACATGAGACTGAATTCGGAGAACGGGAGAATTATCTTTCGCAATGACGTCCACCTAGATCGCCTGGTCTAGTATTACTTCAGAGACGGTTTGCCAGTTCGGGACGACAGGCTTAAGGAGGGGGCAGTGTTACGACGTCACAGAACAATCTACGTGTTTATCGAACGTTCCAGAGAGATCCAGAATGTAAGCGTGTGGCGTACGTGCTTGTAGACGCATTTGCGAGAGTCTTCTCGATGCTGCCAACAGTGGGGACTGTGTCAAGGCCGCAGTTAATTACGCAGTTCATACGGACGCTAAGACGCAATTAGGAATCGTCTAGATATTCGACTAGCTATAAATACCAGTACACAACGACGTTCAAGTCAGTGCGAGATATTGACAGTGCGGTTCGAGAGTTATAGTAGCGATATTACTGTGTACGTTCTAGTGGTTATTAGTGAAGTGTTGCATTTTATAATCGGGCGGTATAATTACAATTTCTTGTAATACAATTGTGTTTAATATTAGTGACATTTTATTGCGTGTGAACAATTTTTATTTGATTTGTTGTAGTAGACTGTGTTGTTAATTACGAACTGTTTTACTGTAAAAAAAACCTGGTGAGTAGTGACTGAATTGGTGTCTTGTGTATTTTTGTTTCCACTGTACCTACGACGATCGCGAAGACCGTCGTAACAGAATTTTTAAATTTTCTTGTTAAATTTAATTATTTTCTTTAACTACTGTTTAAATTTAAAACTTTAAGTCTTTACTGTCCATATATTAGTTTCTTTTTGACAGTTCTTTTCACAAACAAAAATATAATTGTTTATTCATCCCCTGCGTAACGCCGACGTTACCTAAACGACGTTACCGTTGCGCGCGCGCACGTGTGTGTGTCCTGAATCCTGAGAATTTGATGATGATGATGATTGTGCTGATGCTGTATTCTCTGTCCCAACGGGTTGTTGTTTTTGATGGTCCAGAGTCCCTCCATAAGTCTTGGTGCGTGTGGTAAAGATGTCGATCAATCGGCAGACCAGCAGCGTGACGTTGTTTGAAGGTATCTTGAGCCTCTGAGACCGCCCCAAAATTGCCGGTGGTATTTATACTAGACGGCAATCTGACAACTCCAGGACTGTTTTCGACCTGTTAGATATTGTCACTTCGTGGAAAGCGTCCTTTTAATTACAAATCACTTTTTGGTCCACTTTCGCGATTTCGTAATCATACTCGTAGCACAAGCGATATCATCGTTTGCGTAATTTTTTCCTGGTCACTCACATATAACACACTAATTAATTACTATTTAATTACACTAGTAATTAACATTAAATTACCTGGCGTCTTTATTATTGCAAATTTCTGCAATACTTTTACATCACTATACGCGTATTAGTTAAAAATTCCCTAATGTTATGGTGTTTTTATAATTGGGGTAAGTCTTTGTTCAGAGGTTTAAAACGTATTAATTAGTTTATTTTTATCCGGTTAAAACCTGATTACAGAGAATTCGTACGCATCATCCTATCGTAAACTCTTGCCTGTCGTAGCTTGCGTTCACACACACAAACACACAAGCGCTGTATTCACTCGCGGGGGCAGGTGTACGCTTTCTGACAATTCTTATCCTGCATAATACTGTTAAAAACTGTTCATCGTATATTTTTCTATGTTAAATATTTACAAACATACCGCCCTGGACAAATATGCAAATATATGTATTGTTGCAATATATATACCCCGCAGAAGTTAGAAAAAAATGTCCATTTTCCGGGGACGGCGCCGAGATAATATGCCAAGTTACAGGAACTCAAACAGTCTGGAGTCCAAGTCAGACACGCCGAGCCTGGAACAATCTTAAACGATCCCAGCTGTTCTCGCTTGGCTAGTCGAGTACCTGTAGAACGACAGTTTCAGATTTTTAAGGGCCTAAAGTAATTGTCTTTTTTTAATTCATAAATTTGTGTTAGTTGTTACAATCACAAACAGAATTAACACTCTGGCACCACTATAGAAAACTTCCGATTAGCGCTTTCAAAGTTCACATGTCATCATCATTAGAACGGAAATAACATGATTTATTTATTTTCCGATCACAGTTATTTCCGATCTGATGATCAGCTGTGAAAGCGCTAATTGGATTAATTTTTCTATAGTGGTGTGCAACTGTGTTAATTTTGTTTGTGATTATAACCACTAACACAACTTTATTAATTAAATATTCTGATAAGGCGTGGCATCGACGGCAGGTAATGGACGACAACAATAAGGTAAGTAAAGTCTTCAAATATCTTAGACGTTATTTTTGATCTGATGATAAGCTGTGAATCTTGGAAGCGCTAATCGGAATAATATTTCTATAGTGGTGTGAAACAGTGTTAATTCTAATTGTCTTTAATCTCAACAAACATAGCTGAGCTCGTAATTTTGGACACCGATAACGTGAACCCGTTATCAACCGATGAGTTTATTGTAATTATTTTACAAACCGTAACAATATCTTGTGACTTTTAATGATAAATGTTAATAATGTATATTAAACAATCAGTGTATTTTTAGAAACAAGATAAGTCGAGAGACAAATTAAATGTTTACAATGTTGTTGCGGTTCCACAACTCCCTTACGGATGTGAATCATGGACGACAATTAAGAAACGAGAAAGTAAAGTAGGCTATAGGCCTCGGAATCGGCGTTCTTAGGCGAAGAGGGTTCTTGTGTGTTTGCAGAGTGAACGAAGTGAGACTCCTTAAAGAAATTAGAATTTATACGTTTGAAGTGAAAATAAATACACACAAGGACATGACTTGTAGGCTCTCAGGTGACATTCCAATAATTAAGGGAGTTAGGCAGGGATGCTGTGTTTCCCCAACCTTGTTTAATTATACATTGATGACATGTTGAGATCATGGAAATCTAGACTGACTTTGGGAATACAGCTTAACAAATCAATTTGTATGGGTTCCATGCTATATGTGGATGACATGGTTCTTGTTCAAGAAAATGAGGATGATTTACAAAGAGCTATGTTTCAATTACATGAAGTGGCTAGAAAGTACTCACTGTCAATTTCAGTAAGAAAGAGCAAAGCTATGGCCTTTAAAGGTAAATATCCAGTGAGGACTAAGATAGTTATAAACGACAGCAATTTAGAACAAGTGAGCCGTTTCAAATATCTCGGCTGTGCAGTAAGCAATGAATCTGAATGTGATATAAGAGAGAAGATAAATAAATTTATTAATATTTTTGCTAAAATTCATAGAAATCTTTGAAATAAAACAAGAAACAGCACAAGGATTAAATTTTATAAGACAATTGCAATAACCAGGTTGAAGAATGCAAGTGACGCGTGGGCCATGACAAAAGAGGAATGAGGCAATATTCTGAGTGCTGAAATGCAGTTTCATCAAAATACTTTAAATTATACATTGCAAGGTAGGATAAAGAATGAAGATATCAGAGCAGAACTCGAAGTAAAGGACATAAATAAAACAATTTCCATTTACAGAAGACAATGGTGGGATCATCTGCAAAGGATGACAGAAGATAGCTTGCTGAAAGCGGCACTAAACTATAAAGCCATTGGTAGAAGAGACGTGGGTCGTCCGATGATGAGATGGGTGCCTGAGCAGGTTTATATAACCTAATCCTTGAAAAGGAGAAAAAGAAGAAGAAGAAGAAGAAGAAGAAGAGAAGTTAAATTTGTTCTAAACTGGATCGTATAGAGAATAAAGTCGTAGTAGAAGAATTACAGACTTTCGGCTTGAATAAAACACTGTTGTTTATAAACAACAGTGGAAAGAATACTTAGACGAAATGTCTGATTCAAGACTAGCCAAACAAGTCTACTAGTACAAACCTATAGGAAACAGGTGTGTGGGTAGACCCAGGAAGAGATGAGTGCAGTATCTATGAAGGCGGAACAGGCAGCACCTTGTCTATGCAGTGTTGTGAAGATGATAATTAAGGTCTACTTTGTTGTCAAAGCAATTTAATTGTTTACTATTATTGTTGTTAAAATTATATCCCGGGCTGTTTGGCCATGGTCCATTGTTTTCACCAAAAACAGATGTTTCGGTAATGCCACCGGCTGCCATCGTCAGTGTAAAATTGGAAGTTTCGCTAACCTGAGGTGGTTGATGTTAGTGACCACAGTACTGTGGTTAAGACCAAAACAATGGAATAAAGACAATGGACCACGGCTAAACAGCCCGGGAATGTATTTTAACAACATTGACTCTGGCCGTGTATGGCTACGAAGTATAGTTACTATTACTATTTATTCGTGTACTACGTAAAGGGAAGCGACTAGCAGAGGAGTATTACGGTAATTTGTGTGCCTATACTTTTCTTGTGCCTGTGCGATAATTACTTCTTAGTAATTACTTTTATTTATGTTGACCACATTAAACTGTTTCCCTCTACTATAGTTTTGATCACACCAAATACGTAACAAATATAACCAATTTATTGTCAATTAGTTTTAGAATGATATTCTAACTGTTGTGAAGCCCAACAACATCAGTATATATCACTGTATGGAACTGTGATTCTGTTGAATCTCTTTGAATTGAACGTATGAAAATTAACAGTAGCGTGGCGCCAATGTAACCGCTGTTGCCGGCGGCGACAGTACTAGAAATAACAGAAAATAATATTAATTATATCACAGAATAAATACTCCAGTTATTGAATAATTTGAAATCCGGACAATAGCCTATTATTAGGGAGGCTTGAAGAAAAGCATAGCATTGCTTTAGACCTGCTGCGCACTTGCACTGTCTTCTTTTGCCGGCTCAGACATTGGCAGTGTTTTACTGCGTACGGTCGTTGGCCTCGTAGTAGTTGTCACTGTACAAACTGTTGAAAGGGGACACATTCGTCCACCCAAACTGTTGCTGCTGTACAAACCGGCAAAACGCTCAGTTAGCAGTTACGT
Organism: Magicicada septendecula; assembly: GCA_034769895.1. Classification (NCBI taxonomy): domain Eukaryota; kingdom Metazoa; phylum Arthropoda; class Insecta; order Hemiptera; family Cicadidae; genus Magicicada; species Magicicada septendecula. Next base: position 3,924,182 of record CM068371.1, read on the forward strand.
TTGTTTTCGGAACCGACGTGCGCCAGTTACTAAGTAGCTATTTGTGTTTTGTTCGTTTAGTCCTGATGTTTCTCGGTTTGTCTTTATTATTTTAATATTCGATTATTTGTGTCCTCATTTATTCTGTATAAGTATAATGAAGTCAGATTCCGTTGAACCGGTACCCTCTTCTTCTCCCAGCGAATGACAGAAAATTCTCTAGAAAGAACACTTGTTAAAAAAAAATTCAAATTAATTTGTAGGTCAAGTTTCAGGCCTATAACAACCGGCAACAGGTGTTACGTACGCACGCCGCATTACTGTTAAACACATTAAATAATTTCAGTATTATAGTTTTGGTCATGCCAAATATGTAACAAAAACAACCAATTGGTTGTTAATTAGTTTTAAAATAATATGCCAACAGTTATAAAGCATAAAATCTATCAGTTTTTATCACTGTATAGAACAGTGATTCTGTTGAATCTCTTTGAAATGAACGTATGAAAATTATAGCTTTACCAACTGTCAGCAAAGTTGATACTTACCACCCTTAGCCAGCTGCTCAACAACAATGAGACTCAAGGACAAAAGCGACACAGCTGAGATAACAGATAAGGAATGCGTTTACACGAACAAAAGGAGGAATGGAAGACTGCTTTTTATGAAGAAAATTAGCTGGTTATCGTTGTTGTTGTTCTTGTCTTGTACAGTGCACAAATGTCAAGACGTTTCTCGCTTCTAGCTAATTCTCTTATTTTCCCTTTGTCTGTTGTCCCCTCAAATTTCTTTGTATTCATCCCGTACTTCTCTTCAGTTCTGTGTCTTTATCTTTGTTTCTCACTTTCTTTCTCTATTCATTTACCGCCAGCTTTTCTCTCGCTTCTTATTTAAATTTATAATTGACAGTCTGTTGGCAACAAGAGCATGTTACACTGACCGAATGATCAGTCGGCACGGCACTTGGTAGATCATTTTATTAATACTTGAATTGAGTAAATAAACAATTAGTATAGTTCTATTGATAACTTTTATTTTCCTGTCAATTGTTTCACCAGTTACTGCAGCTTCAGAGGTTAGATTTGAACTGGATTTGTAAGTGCAACTAGATTTTAACACTTCAAATCCAACCTCTAAAGCTGCTGTAACTGGTGAAACAATTGTACCGCTGATGTTTTGGTACCTGAACCCACTAACTTCTTGTTTACTAAGGCCACTAAAACATTTTGTTAGTAAGTCAGCTAAGAAATGTGGCTGGTGAAATGTCTAATAACATAGTGCTACGTAGAGCTGAAACACATTCCACGTACTGTACAATGATGAGACGAATTGCTACATTAAGGTAGACTAGGATGCAGTCAGCCAACCTTACGCCGATTCCAGAGAAAAGTGTCATTTGAACTTTAAATCCATGAAAAGATATCTCTTTGCTACTAACCTACCTCGATCTTTACTCAAGAGCTACTAACAATACGAAAAATATATGCTGCTACGACAATTAGCCTATGTAACGCTCTTGAAAGTGGGCAGGTGCAGTTACTTGAAAGTTGTACACGTTTCTCGGCTAGCCAAGCTGGGGGCAGTGTCTCTGTCAAGGCCGTGTGCTCAAGTACCTTTTAGACTATTCGAATACTCTTACCTACACAATTACGCTGGCACGCCACAAAATGAATGGAAAATTATTCTGAAACACCTGCGGGAACTATATAAGCAATATCGGCTGGTTTAGAAGTTTGTTACTCCTGGCGAGATTGTCGAGTGGGGATCAAGTGGGCGTGAAAATTGATTACTGTGTTATAGTTACTGCAGAACTTTTAATAGTTGACATTATGATTGCGTGTGTACAAATTTAACTTTAATTATTCTAGGAGAGTGTTGATAGTTGATTTCACATTGTTATTTGCGACTAGTTAAAGCTGGTAATTTGTGACTTCATTGGTGTCTGTATTTTGTTTCCACTGTAACATACAACGATCCGTGAGATTGTCGTAACAATATTAGTAACATGTTATTATAATGTAGACCTATATTATAAAAATGGGAAAATCAAAAAGGTGACCAGAACGCCTTAAATAGCTGGATACATTCTACACTTATCTTCATTAGTTTGGATCAAAACACCTTGGTATTGCTTAGAAAAAAACTTTGATTTGTTTAGATAATGTTAAAGCAAAGCTAGAAAATTATAGCTTAGATAATATTTTGAATCAACTTTAATTTAAAAACTGTATAGTTATTTCATACATAATATGCTGAATTATTTATAAAATAATAATAAATTGATTTGTTTATACCACAAAAGACACTTTTAGTGTCTTAGCAGACGCTCAAATTTCATAACTGTACTACCCACTTAAGGAACGGAAAATAGTAAGAGGTGGAGGGAGTTAGAAGGCCATAGATAGAGTGAGAAAAAGGGTGAGGAATGAATACGGCATTGAAAACGTTACAGATCGATAGATAAGACGCTAATAGTAAGAGAAGGCTGCAACAAGATTGAGAGAGAGGTGAGTGGGAGAGAGACAGGTCAGCAGTAATGAGAACGATACAAGAAAGCCAATCTAGAGAAGATATCTGTCCGGTTTCATTTTAATTGCTTCGTTTCTACCTTTAGTGGCACTGACAGTAATTGGAATTTTTTAATCAATAGCAACGGAACGTCGGTTAAAAGTATTGGTATCTCTTTAAAGCGGATAAGATTGCTGCGCCAAGTAAATATTATTAAATAATAACATTATTATTATTAATGGTTAACACTTTTATTACAAGAATTTATTATATACTTTTTAAATATTTTACAGTGTTTAAATAGTTTGAACTAAAATCATAAAAATATTAGAAATTAACAAAGTTTTAAAAGAAAATTGTTAATAACAACTGTTTTATATGTAAACTAAATTTAATGTATGTTTTTGTGGGCTATGTGGATATAGAAATGTTATATAACTGAATGTAAAATATAACACAAACATTTATTATTTTATTAAAATAATAATTTTGAAACTACTATCGTCTTTGGTATTAATCTGGATTTGTTCAGGTATAATTTAATATTTATTTTATGTTCAAATTTTTTTTAATAATACCACGAGGTAATTTTTGGGCCTTTAGAAACGTGCTTTAATAACGTGATATTATTTCAATTTAGGAATGTGTGATTATTTCTACTTAAATAAGTAGCTGAATTTTATTTGTAGGCCTATATATATATGTTTAAATATGAAATACGGTGTTTAATAAATCTGTTTTTTATTTATAAAAGTCTCTCGTTTATTCTTGTCAAAAAATTGTTATTTATTGTAATAATAATAACAAAAATATACAAGTATAATGTGAGGAAATATGAGAGTAAGTAATAATAATAAATTTTGTGAGTGTGTGTGTGTTTACTTAAAAGGTGTAAACTATGCACGTACTTATTGTCACAATGGCACTCTTCAGATATTGGTATTACCACTAGAAACGTCTCCTTAGTCATAAAACTTAATTATGCTAACCTCGCGGAACTGCTGCTAACTATACATGCGGGGGTAAGCTCTTATTGTGGTTTAACGGGATTTTGAAGGACGACATGCGTATTTACGAGGGAGGGGCACGAATGGGACCGGACACCTCCCCAGAGGGTCCAAAAAAGCTGGCAAGACATTTTTTTAGTCTCATAATTTTTACGTTTTTAAAATTATTTTTTCAGCTGTGTACGCTAAAATGACAATACTTCTTTTTTAAGTTTATATACAGACTTGTAACACAGCATTTGCGTACAGGTTTGGAATATGATATATAGGAAAATCAATTTAGTAATTCCGGAAGAAGTTGTTAATGAAATTCATCAAAAATTAAGGTAAATTAAACTGTAAAACATTTTCAAACAGTGTTTATTTTTTGTGTATCAAATTTTCTTGGTTTACTTTTTCCTTTTATAAAAACTGTAGTTATCACTTATAAATATGAAATATCAATACGTATCTTGTAAACAATGATTAATTAGCACGTATATTTATTCGGTTTTACCGTTTACGGGAATTATTTCAGCATGTTATCACACATTTTCAGCTATTTTAAATATTATAATACTGGTTATTCATAACATGTGTTATTTTATATGAAGCCGACACGACCGGACCCACCTAAGGCCAAATTCTAGATACGCCACGGAGTGTAGCCATCTCACTGTAATTGCCGCTAACTTTGCTGGGGCTGCGCAAGTAGCTTTTCTCTATCCTGGCAAATATATCTTTTATTTAATTTTGCTTTTCCAAGTTTATCCAGCGAGTCTCCTGCATGACATACCCTTCAACAATCTTTGCCTTTCATGTAACTACAGTCTTCTTATCTCCAAGCTTCTTCATTCCTTGTACTTTCGGTATTTCCTCTCTCTCTCTCTCTCCCTTTACTCCTACATGTTGTTTACTTAGAGAAACTTTATTCTCCTTACCGACTTCTCCGACAGCCGTTCCCTTAGATTGATGGACGAGCACGGTTTGTACGTAAGAACTACAGCTGATCTTACAACCACCTCTTATGCCGTCACAGAATTCGGTACTTTGTCATCTTGTTCTTCCCCTCCCGTTTCCACAGAACGCTTCTTCTTCAGTGCACTTATCGATTCCCCCTTCTGGCACCTTCACTGGTTTAATCGAATGTTGGCTGTCCTTGCACATTTTAGCTGTGAAAACTGTTCCTTTTCTTGGCCAACCCTCAGGTTATGATATATTAAATCTACTGTAAACATAAAGCGTTCATAATGTTTGTGTCAAGAATTACTATAATAATGTCTGTAACACGCACTTGGTTTTAATCACATGATAAGAAGAAAAGTGATTGAAAAAGGTCAGAAGAGATACTCTTTTGAAATTTTATAAAGTGATTGCAGTTCCATGCGGCGTCTATACCAGTGAGACTTGGACACTGAACCCAAAAACACAAAGTCGGATACAGGCTAGTGAAATGAGAATTTTACGATCAGTACTAGTCGTATCACGGAGGGACTGGCTAAGAAATGAGGATATAAGGAGCATCCTTGAAATATACAACCTAAACGAAAGGATAAAGCTATACAGACAAGAATTGACATACCATGTGTTGAAAGAATGCATAAGAACAGGATACCAAAACAAATTTTGGTTTATAATCCGAAAGACGACGGAATATTGGAAGACCAAAGAAAAGATGGTCGTACCAAGGAGTGGGCAACGGATCGTAAAATACACAGCCTGAAGAAGAAGAAGAAGAAGACAATGACTTGATGGTTAACAGTAATATGTGTCACACTAAAACGACAATGTTATTCATACGCAACAGTAACTGACAATTGCAACATGTTTGTGTGTTTGTGTGCAACAAACTTTGGTGAAGGAATCAAGACATTGTTACCCCATTACAGAACATTCTACATGCTTCTAGGCGGTACCCCAACACAGCCCAGCTGTAATGTTTGTGTGCGTACGTAGTGCTGCTACTTTGTGATGAAAGACAATTACGTGAGACTTATCACGCGTCAACCACCCAGGCTCTTCCAGACTTCACCCGTTCGCGCGCACTGTGTTCAAGGCCGCAAGCAATTACGCTTTAGTGTTTTCTAGTAGTGTTGACGCGTATTGTGGATTATTCTTGAACACTTGTGCCATTTACTTAAACAACGACAGCTGCCGCTTAGTTTCAGTTTAAGTGGCGATTTATTTAAGTGGGATTTGAAGTATCGTGGCGAAGGTGTTATTGTGTTATAATTGTGCGGGACTCTCACAGTTGACAGTATTATTGCGTGTGGAAAAATTTTTCGCGCATTATTGTACAAATTGATTGTAAACTGTATTTGTGATTAATTAAAGCTGGTGAATAGTAACTTGATTGGTGTCTTGTATTTTGTTTTCCACTGTATCATACGACGATCAAGGAGACAGTCGTAACACTATGGTTAATCAGGATCGGTGGTTTCCTGAGTTTTTAGTACAGATTTATTTATAGAATTAGTACGACCAGCAAAAGCAGATTCGTAGCGAGGAGGTTTTAGTCGTTGTAAGCCGTACCCCCCCCCCCGGCAACCCATTACTCTGATTCTGTCACCCCGCGGTACGTGATCAGACTCCGCAACCTCCACAACTGTTTCACAATTATTGGTTTGTGCGTGCGTCTTGGAAATGAAAACGCCGTGGGACTTGTAGAAACTCTTATTTGTGAGCAAGTATTATTGCAAGTTACCTGACTTTCTCCTCTTCTGAAACGTATTATTTTCAAATGGTGGTATGAAAATAGTATTTCATTTCTGATTGCTTTCTATAAAAGAGTAACAATTTATTTTTAAATGATCATAGAATAATGCTTTAGTGGTCCTAAAACGCCAGCTGACCACTGACCAGTCACACGTAGCAAAATTGTGGAGAAATATCATTATGGACGCCAAAAAAATCAAATTTGATATTAACAGTTTTAAAGAAAATTTACTGTAAAATATTCATTCATATAATAACAGTTCTCCTAGGTAGCCACAGCCAAATGCTCTCTAAACTCAAAAAACATTAGAAGTCACAGTGTTGAAAAAATTTATGTTCTATGTGTAGGCTCGTTGTTACCATTCTTATGGCTGACGTTAAGTCACTGTACTTTGTATTCTCTCGTATTTTTGAGTCGGTGTTACTGTTAACTAAAGCTTTAAGTGTCTTGTTGATTGTGTGTGAAGTTTGCTCTTAAAGTTGGAAACAACTCTCCCAGAATCAACCTGAAAGTTTACACCATTGGAGAGTAGGGTAGCATACTACTACTACAGCTCATGAACATATCTGGCCTTCAGAACGACGTGCCTCCACTATTCTCTATCCTGTGCGACTCGTCGACAACTTCTAGCCCCCCCCTCTCCAATCACCTCAAGTCTTTATCTACATTGTCCACCTATGTTCCCCTTGGTCTGCCTCTTGCTCTGTTTCCTCCTGGTCCTCGAATATATACTTTTCTCACTGCCCTTTCTTCTATCATTCTTTGTACGTGACCTACCCACCTAATTCTTCTTTGTTTTATTACTGTGACGATGTTTGGTTCCTTGAGTAGTTTGTACCATTCGGCATTTGTCCACATTTCAGCATCTACTACACTTGCATATATCCTCATCAGAATCCTTCGTTCCCATCTTCTGATCATAATCTTCTTGGACTGAGAAATGAGGACTGAGTTCCAGGCTTCTAAAGCATACAATACGGTTTTGTAAATCTAGACGTTCGAGATTCTAGAAATGTTTCTGAACTTTAGTATAGGCATCACAGACAATTAGTACTTATTTTCCATGGCTAGTTTATCTAGGATAGCATAAACATATCCATTAATCAATTTGTCGTCTGACAATCCATCGGTATGGAAAGTTATATGTTTGGACGGCGGAAGAAAGTTGGTAGTCTTCAAAAAATTTTGAGCAAATTTTTGTAATTCTTTATTTATCAAAGTTGGTTAGTTCCTACTCTTCCCTATAGTTGTCTCCACCTCAAGGTTACACCTGGTGACGTCACACTTCATTCCATCTTCTGGGTGGTCGTCGTATACTCCTTCTCTCTCTTGGGGCATCGTATGTCACTTTCTTGATTAGTCTTTCACCTTCCACGCTTTCTTAGTTATTTCTTTACTCCTGTCTATATTTAGTCCAGTAAGGAGAGCGGAAAAAACCCCAAAACGTAACAAAATTTTGACTGTACATGTATCAAGGTGATATTTTGTTTATACACTCCATTTGGGTCCTATATCGAAGTTAAAAAAAAGAATTGTACGCTTTCACCCCTAAAGGCTGAAAACCACCCCCAAAAGTACAAAAATACGTGGGAGACTGAATAATTGGAATTAGAGGCTGCAAATTTTTTTGGGTGAGGTTTGAAGTGTGCTGAATGTAAATATGACATGATAATTAACATTAATTCTATATTTGGCGTGATATCGACAATTTGTCGGGGGTGGTTATAAGAACATTCGCAAACTATTATTATATTATAAGAATATGTAGCTATAACTTTGTTCATTTTAACTCTACACAAATAATTCAAAAACGAATAGATAGATAATTTCAACCCTTACAAATAATGTCCTGAGGACCACCTGTCTAAAAGTTGTACGACAAAAGTTGGGAAAAAATTCCAAAAAATGCGCAATTTTTATGATGTAACTTTTTTTTATTTTGAAGACAGAAAATCCGGATAATGATTAGTTTAAAGGATATTAATAGACCATCAATATGCGCTAGACATTTATAGTCAAAAGTATTTTTCTCGGTTAGTAGGAAGGGTTAAACTTTGTTAGTACAGGCAAAAAATTTGCAAGTTACAATTTCTCACGGCCATATCTTGAAAACAACTCGTAAAACCCGGCCAAAACGGATTTTATTTGTTATGTTGTATAGAATAATTTTGGTCGTATTCATTTTTACTACAAACTCAAACGTTTGTTAGTTATTCGGTAAAAATTACACTACAATCCTGTTTTTTGGGGGTAAAAATCGAAAACGTTGATTTGGAATAACTCGAAAACAACGCATTTTTCAAACAGTTGCATACTGACTTTTTGCTTAGAATTTGATTGTCTATTGGATCCTGGGGTTAATTTTTTTGTTTGTCAATCACCCTTGAAAAAGGGGTGGTTCTCACTCACAAATAAAAAGCGTATCGTTTAACTTTTTTAACTTTGTTCTAGAGTGCATATAGAACATACATATCAAATGTCGTGAAATTCCATCGAAAGTCAAAATTTTGTTACGTCAAAAGCTGCGCTTACTGGACTAATTGTTGAATTTTTATTTCAGCGCGTATATAATATACGAGTAAAACATTCATGATAAGTCATATAACTAATTTTCAAGGTTAATATATTTTATATATTAAGGTTAATATAATTATATATAATTATTACATTTTCAAGGTTAATGTTATTTCTTTATACATGTCTAAAGTGTTGGATTTTTTTCAGCGTGTATATAATATATACAGTGATAAGCCATAAAACTGATTTTTAAAGCTAATTTTTATTATTGGTTGTGTTTTTTATTGATTACATGGCTGTTGGCTGTTAAAAGGTAAAAATAAAAAAGAGAAATGGATAAAAATGTCGTTTTTGAAACATCTGGAAACCTATTTAAAACTTCGACTTAGGTAGTTTTACCACTAACTCCTTGTTTATCTAAATCTTATTTTATCTCCTAATTCTTCAATTTATCCAATCGAGTGCAGCATGTATCTTTCCGTGTAAACATAATTTCAGCTTTCAGTATTCTTCATTTATCTTTATGAGACGGCGAGGAATCCAGATTTACAACGATACAGTAATGCAGATACCGGTATCTTCGCGATTGCATCATCAATAGATCGAGAATGTTAAATGACCGAAGCAGATATTCATAACCGTAATGCCGTAGCAATTCTTTGAAGCCAGCGGAATGGCAGAGACACCAAGTTGAAGAAATTCTCAATAGACTAGCTGAAGGAAGAAAACTATACAAATATATTGTAAAGAGAAAAGCAAAAGTTACTGTGCGGCATGAAACAAATTACTAATTATTATTAAACAAATTAATGGAGTTTACAACGAAAGGTAGCTTTACAGAACAACGCCAAACGTTCCCGGATAAAATCAATAATCTTATGGAATTTTTTAAAATAAATTATTTTTCTATTTGTTTCGGCCATCTGAGGACCACATGATAATTTCAATTCTTTATTCCTTGTTCTTTCTTTTTTTCTAATATTGTTTCATCTTTTCACTGTCTCTTTACCCTCTCTTCAGTCCACTTTTCTCTCTCCTACTTTGGACTCCTTCCAGTTTTAACATTTTGTCCGAAAAACGTCTCTTTCAGTTGTCTCTTCAACGTTTATATTATTTTTTTCTAAATCCTCCTGAACTTTCTTAATTCAACTTGATGTTGACCTCTTTTCCCACAGATATTTTAAGATCTGTTTTGTTAACCTATGGTCGTCCATTCTATACAAATGTCCAAAAAATAATAGTCTTCTTTTCTCATTGTTTCTGTTATGATTTTTAAATATAGAATTTTATTAGGAACTGCGTGAAGACATGCGTAGCAAGTCTAATTACTACAGACCACATGCATCAGTAGTCCCGTTGCTTACTACAACTCTTAACTCAGCTAACCCTTCCTTACCGACACTGTCACCCCACCCCACGTGAGCAGACTCATCAACTGTCACGGAACGTTGGTTTGTGCACAAAAACGTAAGACGTGCAAAACTCTGTAGTCTTTCTCCATGTTACTTTCTGTCTTCTCAGGAAGCACTGCTTAGGATCTAACTTTGTCCGTTTTGATCCGTATTTCTGAAACCTAGACTCATCAATACAATGGTAATTTTAGGCCATTTTACGATATTCTCTTTCAATAATCCTGGACGTGACATTACTTACGATCAAGATAAAGATATAGCAAATAAGGTGACGAATTTCACAAGAATGTGTAAAACGATTTGGATAACGTTGGGAAAAAATGTAGAAAATAAACTTAGATAAAATTTTATGAAACAATATTCGTGCCTACACTACTGTGTGTTTCTGAAACTTTGATCAAATAGCAAAAAGATGAACAGAAGATACAAACAGTAGAAATTAAATTTTTGAGATCAGTTAAAAGATGAACTAGACGAGATCATATAAGAAATGGGGAGATAATGAGTGACTTAGATGTTTGTGTAGTTAATGAAAGCATTAAAGAATACAGAAGAAAATGTATTCAACAAAAAGCTAAATTGAAGAAAGTAGAATACGGAAGATAGCGAAAGATTCCAACCTTAGGGGCAGAAGAAAGTTTGTCGACCTAAGACAAGATGGACTGTGGAATAGGAACAGGCCGCTAAAATCTAAAGCCGTTAAGAAGATGATGATTCATAATATACTCAATGTAGAGGACATTGTTAGCTACTTTAGGAACTGCGGAGCAAATAGTGATAGTGTAAGGGGGTGAGAGAGGCAGTGAGTGAGTGAAAGCGGGAGCGAGAACGATAAATTACACAGTAAATGCAACTGAAAATGGCTTACAATGTTAATTTTAGATCATTTTATGGTATTCTCAATGTAGAGGACAACTGCCAAGAGAGAGAGAGAGAGAGAGAGAGAGAGAGAGAGAGAGAGAGAGAGAGAGAGAGAGAATGATTCAGCAAATTCTAGTGAATAATATAAACTTGTTATTAATAATTACAAGTTGCCAAGAAGGCATCTTAACCTTTAATTATTAAACATTATTTAATAACTGATTTGTTAAAATCTGTGCAGTTATTCCATATGTGTTACAGTGTTATGTTTTTCTAGCATAGGCTGATAACCCTGAGAGACAACTCAAAGAAAGTTGATTTATTTCTACCCACACTTATAAGCCTGACACTTAAAAGGTGCTTCAGTAAAATCAATACATGAGTGACATACATCGTATAATGAGGTCGCTGATAGCATAACGAGGGGTGTCAAGGTGAAGTAGGAGTCACTTGGTTCGTATTCCGTTAACCCCTTTTGTGTAACAATGGTAGAATGCCACCCCCTACTTCCTAAACAAGGGAGAGTACAAGAGTGAAAAAACAGCTTTGAGTTTACGCAACTTACGAATGCATGTAATTTAATCTATATTTGAAATAGTCTTTATCGTGTTGTGACTAATCATACTTGTATACCTTCTCGCAAAGTATAAGTGCGTCATCTCAGTGAGTTTATTAACAATTTGTATATAATTAATTATGTTAGAAGCATCATGACTTACGGCTCAAACGTTTGGACTACTAATAAACACACAAGAACAAAATTAATGACAGCAAAGATGGACTTTTAGAGAGTATCCTACGGCAAGAGTATCCAGACGTGAGAAAATTAGAAATGAAGTCATTAAGGACAGAGTGAATGTGAAAAATTCAGTTGTTAATTTTATCCAAACAAAAATTAATTACAGTGGTATGGACATTCAAAAAGAATGGCACAGGAAAGATCGGCAATGAGAGTTATGGGATCGACCCCACCAGGAAGAAGGAAAAGAGGAAGACCACTTATCACCTGGATAAAGAAATTTAGACTATATTGAGGAAACGAGAAATTGAAGAAGATCTTTGGATGCATAAGGAGCAGTGGAAGATGAGAATTTAATCATTTCTGTAACCTTTGGTTCCGGAAAATTTGTAACCATTGTACAACCGGAATAATAATAATTTTGATTTTATAACATCTACACCTAAACAATTCATCATTTCTAGCAAGGATTAAATCAAAAACGATCTCTTCCAGTGCCAAGGAAATACACTAGACAATCCCACGCTTCTTCGGACGTGTTAAACACCTCTCAGTCATTTCGGCTTATAATTCAACAGTTGTATAGGGATGTGGCAGTAACCAATTCGGTTGAGATGTTCCAACCATTTTACCTGATACTGGGCAATTCTATTGAATATATTCATAATATTTACTTCCCCCCGAATATCTTGGATTTATTTTGCGATCTTGCTGGTCACATCATGCCACCTGCCTGAGAAATCCCATTTCGTGTGCTTTAAGACGTAAAAACTTGACATGTCGGTTAAAGTACATTTATTCGTAGCTCTTGTCGGCACATTTGATCCGTCCGATAATATATTGTTTAAACGAGTTAAAACGAGTTTAATAACAAATATGTCCCCTGGATATGTGTTACTAGCATACTGCATGGTAAAGAGGATGGTGGGGCTGCCATCTTCGCGCTTAACGGGATTTCTGCCAAAGTCTTCCATACATTCGCTGTCTTACAGCACCAAAGAGGCCAGTTTTCCCTGTTTGAGATATCCATAAGGATGCTAATGTGATGGTTTCGCCTTGCCTCAAGCATACTACCCCAACACAGGATCTTTCGACTTTACGTGGTATTTCTTACCTCAAGGGACTGAAGGTGATCTTACCTCTACATGGCTGTCACTCGGACTTTGGAGCAGCTTGTGTTTCCAGTCCACTCTTCCCCTACATTACTCACCCTCTCCAGTTTCGGGGCACCCTTTCCTTAAGAATTCTTTCCTTGAAATTCTTTTTTAACATTATTACTATTAACTAAGAGAAAGAGGTCTCTACAAAATTTGTATAATGGTAATTTTATAGAGCCATCTTTCTCTTTAACTTCATCTACAATTTACTTTACATCTATAGCTTAGCCTAACATTATTAGTATTATTATTCCGGCTGTACAATGTTTACACATTTTCCCGAACCAAAGATTACAGAAGTGATTGAAATCTTATCTTCCACTGCTGCTTGTCCATCCAAAGATCGTCTTCAATTTCTTGTTCCCTCAATATAGTCTGAATTTCTTTTATCCAGATGATAAATGTGTGGTCTTTCTCTTTTCCTTCTTCCTGGTGGGGTCCATTTCATAACTCTCTTTGCCAATCTTTCCTGTGCCATTCTTTTCATGTGTCCATACCATTCTATATTTGTTGTTTGGATAAGATCAACAATTGAATTTTTTACATTCATTCTGTCCTTAATGACTTCATTTCTAATTTTTTCACGTCTGGATACTCTTGCCGAAGGTCTCCAAAATCCATCTTTGCTGTCATTAATTTTGTTCTTGTGTGTTCATTAGTAGTCCAAACCTCTGAGCCGTAAGTTATGATACTTCCAGCAATATTTTGACTTAAATACTTTGGTTTTAGTTTCTGCTGTGATTTGCTTATCCTCATTATTAATAAAAGAGTTTATAATAACCGGGCTATTGAGTCGTGGTCGATTGTTTCAAAATTATTTTTTCTAGACCTGTCGGTCACTCACCGGAGGCCTACTTTAGTATAGCAAGTTATTAAAATGTTCGACAAGGGATAGTTTGCTCAACGTACCTCTGACTAAGGCAAAAACATTTTAATAAATGCCATCCCTTGTCGAGCATTTTAATAACTTTCATTATTTTAGATAGCATTCGGCTACAGAAATGTCTAGTAGATATCATTTCAAAGCAATCGACCACTGCCCAATTGCCCGATTAAGTTAAACTCTTTTTTTACACCATTAAACTTAAATTACATAGCCTACATCTTTGTATCTGTAAACGCACACTGTGAAATATTTTTCTTTCTCTAACGTAGTAGACAGAAGCATAAAAATAAGAAACACAATTGTTCAATTAGTCGTCAGCTGTTGTTGGGTTTGTAATCTCCAAACTACATCTTCTTTTTCTTTAACTTCCTTGTTACAACTCTGTCCTCTTCTATAACAACGGTCCTACAAACTGTCACTCCACCTTCCCTTGGCCGGCCAATGCTCCTCTTGGTGTTTTGTTGGCTATCTCTTGCCTTTTTCCCAAGCCTTATGTCGTCCATTCTTGATACCTGTTCATTCCATATCTTTGTTCTTTCCACCATTAAGAATTAATATCTGTTACATTACACGTTTCTATTATACTATTGTTTTGCAACTTACTGTACCTTGTCTGTCCTAGTACCCTCCGTAACATTGTCATTTTTATAGTTTGTCGTTTCCTTTGAATTGTTTCTCTATCAGGCTTGGCATCTGGTTCACTGGATATTACTGGACGTATTGTGGTTTTGTAAACCCTAGTTTTTGCTTCTTGAGTGATTTATTTATTATTCCATATAAGATTATTCATGCATCCAGCAATTCTTCTAGATTTCATCAATTGATTTTCTATTTGAGGTGCCTAGAATCAAAGTCCGCCAAATCCATTCACCCAATTTGTTGGCAAATTGCAAAAAACTGTCCATAGAAAACCATTATCCAGAGTAAATCAGTTTTAACATTAAAAATTATCAAGTAGTCATTCAGGATATAATTTTGAGATATCAATCTAATCTGGAATATAGTTTTAAAAATATTTAAGAAATAAAATTGAGAATGTGTCAGGTTTTGATACCAAGACTGGGATTTGGCGGATTTTGAAACTAAGAAATGAAAGAATTGAAATACGTTTAAAGGTGAAAAAGGGTGTTTATTACCTATCTAATACAATTTTATTTCTAATTTTGGTTACTTAACATAATGGAATTTAGGGTACAAATAAAAAATACAGGAGTATCTGAAAATTGAGTGTTATTAAAACATGTTGTCTCTTAATTAGACGTCATCACAGTTAACTAACAGTTACTTAACATTTTCCAATGTAACATTAAAGTCTAAAATTAGTTTTTTTACATTTTTTCTCTATTACACTACATCTGTGTCTATTTAATTCCCATAAACTACATCTTCTTCGTTGTAATCCAATAGCTTTTTGTTTTTTCTAAATCAGAATAAAACTTAAGCAGCTGATTATTGGTCCATTCTTCTCTAAAATGTTTTGACAGTAATTTTGACACACCAGTACCTTAGCAGGATTCAGGCAAACTCCTCTCTTTAAAGTCTTTAGTTTAATGTGTGTCATGTTTAGTTTGGGTTTAGTGAGAAATTAAGCTTTACAAGCTTCACTTCTATAAAAACTTCACCTTGGACGAAAACATTTTTTAGGTTAGTCTTCTTTTTTAAATGATCCTTTTCGATGAGTTGAACTTAAAGTGCCACTGGCCAGGTTTTTGTACTCGTTTTGCTTTACATTTCCAATCCTTAATTGTAACAGTAGTTACTACTTATGTACTGTCACATGTCTCCCAAGAATTTCTTCATACTCCGATAGCTGAAGAATAGTATCTTTCTTTTTCAGGTCCTTTTCTATTAAACTGAATACTTTGTTGGGTGGGATGAATGAATGGCCATAGGAAATGTTCACTTGTTCATGAGCATCAGTGACTAGCCACTTTTCCAGCATAGCAATGAGTATGATATTTTTATTTTGTCCATCACACCCATCTGAAAAAAAATTAACCACTGTTTTCCCTTCAAAATCCATATTCACTAGATGATGGTACACACACAAGAAGAAATTATATTTGAATTTTTAGGAAATTCACTTTCACACCATGTGTAGCAGTCAACATTTTCCTTTGTCAGTTTGCATGATGAATTTCCTGTAACTATAGTGACATTCTAAAAGAATGCTGTTTGCTGATGTAAGCAGACTGATCAGATAGTCTCAGCAGAAGTGAGTTTTTGCTTGACAGTCAAAGGTTATGAATATTGCATTGTTATAATAAGATTTTAATATAGAGTAAAATGCTTTAGCCTTCAGTTTGTGCAATCGCGTCTGAGTTTCCAATTTATTTCTTTTAATAACATTTCTGTTAATTCATTTAATAATAACATTTAATAATTCATTTCTCTTTTGTCACGTTTCCATTCCTGTTTGTTAGGTGTTTTCTTCCTAGATTCATTCCAGAGACAACTTTTAAATTAGCTCCCAGTACTTTCCATTTCAAAAGTGTGATAAATAACACCAGTTTTAATAATATTTGATACAAAAACTTATGTTTAAAAAACGAAACAAAATATAACTGCAAACTCACAATCAAAAAGGTTAAAACAGTGTGATATGTGAAGAAGCAATAAAGAAACATGTAGTTTGTGCATGCTGGGAAGTCACGTGATTGACGGGAAGCTCTCATTGGTTGACAGGGATTTGGCTGACTTTGAAACTGAGAACTCCAAAACAGCCATTGGATTTGGCGGAATTTGAAACTAAGCCTCATATTTGAATGCGTATTTTAATAGGATGTGTCAGCTTTTGATCCAAAATAATGTTTTTGCTGAATTCCTCGAGGTCAAATTTATAAGAAACAATGTATAACTCTATTTTGTCAAAAAAAGGATTTAGCGGCTATTGATACAAGGCACCTCATTTCTTCAATCGCCCTATTGTTACTTGTAAGCCTCTCCAATCTACATAAGGAAGTAAATTTGTGGTTAACTGTGATCGTGTGAGATTTAATTGTTTGTTGGCACAAATAAGAATTATGTAGGGCAAAATTAGTGGGCCCTATAGTAATTTCCGATAACACATTCGAGTTATTTATCTCATGATAGGATTAGATAATATTAGATTTAATATTTGTTTGGAAGATATCATTAAAAGGTGGAAGGAAAATTTCAAATGTGGGATTAAGCTTTCCCCGCATTGTACACTTAGTATTAGTTTATATGCTGATGGTGTTGTTATTACACAACAGACAGAAAATGATTTGCAGAGGGATGTATTGATCTGGGATGATCTAGCAGAGGTGCTATCTCTACACAGAACTAAAGCAGTGGCTTTTAGAAGGAAGTATCCAGTAAGGGCAAAGATAGAGGTAAATGGAAACACCTTGCAGCAGGTATCTAGTTTTAATTATCTTGAATGCGAAATATCTCCCGCAGTCGATTGTGATGTCAAATATAAACTTAATAAATTTAAACATACATGTGATACAATCTATAGAACCTTAAAATACCAAACTAGGAAAAACACAAAGCTTACGTTTTATATGACTATGTCTGTACCGGTGGCGCTGTATGGTATTGAAACATGGGTACTTTCACA
Source organism: Magicicada septendecula (assembly GCA_034769895.1). NCBI lineage: Eukaryota > Metazoa > Arthropoda > Insecta > Hemiptera > Cicadidae > Magicicada > Magicicada septendecula. The sequence continues at coordinate 3,941,529 of CM068371.1, forward strand.
GAGAGACAGTTGAAAGGTTACATCAGCAGAAATGAAATATCTCAGGTTGGTCAAAGGGTGGACGGGTGTTACGAGACAGAAAAAGTAATGAACAGATAAGGCGACAATTAGAAATTGTTTAATTTCAGGATAGATTTACGGAATACAAGGTCAACTGGTGTCGTCTTCTCAAACTTACCTTGAATTATAAACCCACAGGGTGTAGTGCGTCCGAGGATGAGATAGTTCCGGAACAGGCAGTGCAGCCTAATCAGTAAAGTGGAGATGATGATGATGATAATGATAAGATTAGAATCGAATATTGATTTATTTTTTTAATGACTTATTTCTAAGAATTAGAATTGAATACATTGGATAGTCACAAAACGTAACAAAAACAGTAAGCTGCAATATATGCACAGTACAGTACTACACTAATACAGTACATTCTGTTGATGAGGGTTGTCAAGTTTTAATTATTTCAGAGCCGGTTTATCGGTAGTCCTGTTGCTTACAGCGACTCTCTCTCAACCCCCACCCTTACTTTGCCAACACTGTCACCCTTACTGCCAACCCCTGCGCACTACGTGACCAGACTCCGCAACCCCTGTAACAAGAAACTGTCACAGAATTGTTGGTGTGTGTGCACGTATTGGAAGCGAGAATCTAAGACTTGCAGAAACTCTACTCTTTCTGGATTTTACCCTCCTTCTTTACAAACACACAGAATAAAAAAAATAACTATTGAAAAAGTGATACCACATTATAAAAGTAAAACCCCAAAAAGATAACATAAGAAAAGTACAATACAATAAAATAAAAACAATGTAAATTTAGTGTAAGTAAAGCTATTAGATATATGACTAAAAGTGGACAAGTGTAATTTATTTTTATTGTGAAAAGTGACTACTAATAATGCAATTTAAGTGATGTTCCTTATTCCCCTAGACTAGATAAAATTACTAGAAATAAGATTAGGGAATACAGTGAATAGTGAGGGGAACCAGGGTAAATCCCTAAATCAAAACAAAAACAGCAATAGACTGAATAAAAGTTAACTTTAATAAACTGTTTAAATAAAAACAGATTTGTTTTGTTGTGTTAGAAGTTCATTGAACCCATAGCATTGACTGCTTGGGATTAACTTTATTTTTAAGAGAATATCTTTATTATGTTTTAGTAATGTCAATTAATCATAAACTATGTTGTAATGAAGTAAGGGCAATTTAGTTGTTAGGATTTTATTAGAATTGTAAGTCAGAAAGGGTAATAGCAATCTGAAGTAATTGTAAATTTTGTGGTAGAACTAACTCAATACATAGACAAAATTGTAAACATCACTAACATTATAGATTATTAGTAAATAAATTAATGAAACAAATTAAATAAAGGAAAGTTGTTGAATTTAACACCAACAATTTATTATAAATGTAACAACACTTAGTGAAAGTAATTAAGGAATGTATAGGATATTATTAGGAAAAGGCAAGTGTAATAACACTGTGGCCTAGAGAAAAGCCTAAATTGAAGGTAGTGTTCCAATTAGCTAAGTAAATCATCAAATTACTGAGAGTTAAAGAAACCAAATAATAATAATTCAATCAATGATCTTGTTTAATGATAATTGGAATCTAACATATACTGTATACCATTTAATTTGTAAGGAAGTGAAGTAGGTAAGGCCTACCAGCAAATATAATGTAAATATGACTTTTGAGTTAAAAAATACTATAAAATATATCATGTATGGTTGTAAATTATGCAGAATTAAATAAGGAATTTGATTATGTAATTAGAATTTCATAAGAATAGATAATAATCAAAATGTAATTTTTAATATAAAGTAAAATTCAATTCTTTTGAACAAAATCAAACTTGGGACTTAAGTATCAGTTGACTGAAAACAATGTAAATTTACTAATAAATCAGCCAGGACCTTTTGTATGATGATGAAAAAACTAGGAGTTGATTGTTAAACGTCAAGGTGAACACATCAGAACGATATAGCTAAGAAAGATAAAAAAGTTTTTGATATGGACTAAGCCTAAGAGAAGGTAATTTAAAATATGAGTTGTTCATACTAAAGTCAAATAAAAGAAATCAAACCATTAATTTTATAAAGATTGGTAATTATAAACCAGATATAGGAACAGTCCAGGCACTAATCGAGAATTTTCCAATGTGAATATTATCACGACATTCGGGATGAGCTATTTGAAAAGAAGACACTTTTAACCAACACCAATTACCAAAAATAAAACGGATTACGAACACCAAATCATCACACTAGACCGAAGAAAATTAATAACTACTGTTCTGATGAGGAATATTTAAAGAATGAACATTGATTTGGAGGAAAATTGTTGAGAAGATCTTTGTATAAATCCGAGGTGAAGAAAGCGGCCATCTTTGATGATAATCTGGTTAACGACTTCAATCAGCTGTGATGACGTCAGCCCATGCGTAGCTTGCGGTTCGGACAATTCAATTTTTACTAACATTTTTATAATAATTATTATTTCTATTTTATTAATTAAGAACTTTTAGTTGTAAGTATTGTACTTTTCAGCATTGCCCTTTTTTTGACTTCTGATAACAGTTAAAAGAATCTATTAATTTGATATTAATTTAAATTAATATATTATTATTATTAATTTAAATAAAAGAAACCAAATCGACCTGAGATAAGAGTTTTCGAGCTGTGAATAAGTATTTCGACCCAAAGTCGACTAATCGCAAAGCGATCAATAAATTCACTTAAGCATTCCGTATTTGAGTTTTATTTCTTTGCAAGGTATATAATTAAAAGAATTTCAGATATTAAGTGAAACATCGACGTCAAGGAAAAAGAGAACAATATCGAGAAGGAATAAAAACACCGAATATAGAAATACAATAAATCGATTATTCAATCTCATAATCTATTTAACGTTTTAACAAATTATTCATAACCCACCAAAATAAGTAAAATAAGAAGGGAATTAATATAATAAATAATAAACTAATAAATAATTAATAAATGATTAATAAAAAAATAAATAAAAAATAAAAATATAATATTTTATTTTTTAATAAATTAAATTTAAACAAAGTTTTTCATTATTTTTAATTGATAAAAAAAAAACGGTTCATTACAACATTAATAATTTATTTCTTCCTATTTAGATTAATCTCACCTGGTCTTAACAGATATGGTTAATCAGTTTTAAAATCAAAAGCAACAAAAGAAAATATGTTAACGTTACCTTTGCCAAGAACAAACGAAACTAAAAAGCAAATATTATTTCGTTCGTCTAAATAGTCACCACTTAGCTCACTCTGATTTGTAAAATTTTGAGATTATTGCTATTACTTTTTTTTATAGTTATTACATTTTTTCACAAATAATTTATTAACATTTTCTGCGATTTTTATATACAATAGCGCTATTGCACACCGCTGTATGGTAAAAACGCGATAAACGCTTTCCAACTTCTCAGCTCATCATCAGAACAGAAATAAAGAGCTAATAGGAAATCTCTTATATACTGGTGTGTAACAGCGTAACTTCTGTTTGTATTGATTGTAACCGCTAACACAAATTTATTATTTAAAATTTAAATACAAGTGATACACTACATATTTGTCAAACGCCTGTCAACTACAGTGGGGAAACACGGACAGGGAAAAAATGCTGCGGAATGTAATAAGAGTACTAACAATAAATAAGTGACAAAGGGACAATAAATATCAAAATACAAATCACCATTATCATCATCATCACTTCATGGATAGGATATCTCCCGTTCCGGCCTCATGACTCCCGCCATCTTGTGAGTCGCCTGCCTACAGATCTTCTTCCATCCGCTCATACTCATAAGCCAACGTATTGTCCATTCTTTCTAGATGTTGTTTCCAGCAATGAATTTGTTTCTATAATTCTGAATGAGTTCGTTTAGGGAATCTGTATCAAATAGCTCAGATTTCTGCAGCTTATATGTGGCAATAATCCTTCTTGCCTATAGTCCAGGTCTCGCATCCTTACAGTAGTGCTGGTACTGCAATTGTCTTGTAGAATTTGATACACGCCTCTTGTCTGGCTTTCCTTTTCAATGTCCTTCTCAGTATTCCACATACAGTTTGGAACCTGCCTAGTTTATTGCTGAGATCATCACTACCTGTATAAGAAAGACTAATACCAGGTAATTGAACATAAAGACCTGTTCTATGCCCTGGTCATTTAACATCATTTTATATCAAATTGGGGTATTTTCCACAATACGTCATAGCCTTTGTATTTGAAGCTGAAATGTTTAATCTATATTTCTTACTTATCTGTTGTAGACCATATAAGCTTTTCTGGAGTGCATTCTCATTAGCCTGGATTACAGTTATATCATCTGCAAAGAGCAGCGTGTTTAGTGCATTACAGTTACTTAACTTGATGCCTGAAGGCATCCCATCATTAAGTCTTATAAGCAGAACGTAAGATATATATATTAAACAATAGCGTGGACAATGTGCACCTTTGTCTAAGCCCTCCGCTTATTAAAACTCCTCGTGAAACCAAAATAGAAATAAAACCGTTATTCTGTAAGGACAACTACAAGAATGGTAGAGTATTGACTACAAATACCTAAAGTGATTTTACAGTAACAAAGGAAGGAGAAAATTCGGAAACGAGGAAAACCGTAGGATAAAGGTATTAGCATGGATATGTTGGCGAACAACTTGCAAGAAAGATTATGGAATTTTGGAAGGAATCCTAGTAATACGTAAGGAAGGTTATATCGTCGCACATGGATAGAATTGTCTATAGGAGAGGATTAGACAGAGGAGGCTTTCATTAATCAAGGGGTGCGCCAAGGTTGTACCACATCTCCAACGTTGCTTAGTAACTACATTGCTTACATAGTGAGTGGAAATTTACAGTGGACCCAAGAATAAAAATAAATAATAGAACATATTTCAATATAATGTAGTTTGCGGATGAATAATCATCCAAAACAATGAATACAGACTCCAGAGATCGATGTTCCAGTTACGGCAAGTCTGATCAAATTAAAACATGAAAATTTTAGTTCAGAAGACAGAAACTATGGCATTTATGGGTAAATACACCTTACTGACTAAGATTGTATTGGACAATAGAGTATAGGAGCAGGTGTCGCATTCCCGCTGTCTTGCTGTGACATCACTTATGATGTGGATTATGACTTTGATCATAAATTGAACAGGTTTCAGTCAATATGTGGAACAATTCATCCAGCATTATCAAGGAAAAGAGACCCGACTAATAAAGGGTTTTATGCTAATGACTGTGCCAGTGCTGTTATATGGTTCAGGAACTTGGGTTCAGTTGAAGAAATAACTTAGTAAAATACAAGCACGAGAGATGAGACCCTTGCGATCTGTTAAATGTTGCATTCAAAGAACCTATGATAAATACTTACGCAACAATTGGAAATGATCAATATCCAAGATTGCATTGCGCACAATTAAGAGAAATGGGTTGATCTGAATAGGATTCTGTATGATAGGTCGCTCAAGGGTATTTGGCCATACAAACGTACTTGCTAAAAAATATAGGACGTTTTGGAAAGCGTTGGACAAAAGCATGTATTTCCTAAGGAGCCGTAATCGACGATATCGGAATTCTCACGAAGAAGAAGAAGAGTAATACTTAAACTTATATTTGGCAAACTTCAACACACTTGCATTCCCCCAATAACAGAAAGAGGAAGTGAAAGAGAAAGAGATTGAAAAAGAGAGAGAGGGGAGGAAGAGAGAAAGAGACAGAAAGTGACAAAGAATGTAGCAAGTGGAAACGCAAGTGAAGAGAGTACGAGTTTTGTTTTGGGAGCTTCTGAAGTTTCGTAAACTGTACTCTATTATATAAAATATTTCATAGTAAAAGGTTAGCAACAATTCTTGTTGGCGAATCTTGGACGATGAGGAAGGGCGACTGGAATATGATTCAAGCAGCGGAAATGAAATACTTGAGAACTTTAAGGGATGTAGAAAAGCGGACCGTATAAGAAATGAGGATGTAAGAAAGGATTTGAATATATTTTTAGTTAGAAAAAAGATAGTGTTTTATAGAAAAAAATGAAAAAGCCATTTGCAACGAATGGGTAATAGCCGCATACCACGGTTAGCGTATGATTACCAGCCACTTGGAAGAAGAGACTTTGGAATACTGGAAGCAAGGTGGAGAGAGACATGTGGCCGGAACAGTTCACATATAGCAGGAGAATGCTCCTAAACCTTGAACGTTTAATGATGATGATTCTTGCTCTATGAGTTTCTTAAAGTTGTTTCTCTTGCGAGAGCCACGCAACATACTTCACATTTGGCTCATTAACGTGCCTCACTAGTCCACACCCGCCGACATCGTAAAGGAAAGGCGAGACATAGGTGAGAAAAGCGTGCGTCATGCCGCCAGCCATAAACACCTTCCTCTCTCCTCGCTCTATGAGTTTCTTAAAGTTGTTTCTCTTGCGAGAGCCATGAGTGCAACATACTTCACATTTGGCTCATTAACGTGCCTCACTAGTCCACACCCGCCGACATCGTAAGGTAAAGGTGAGACATAGGTGAGAAAAGCGTGCGTCATGCCGCCAGCCACAAACACCTTCCTCTCTCCTCGCCGCTGGCAATCATGGTAGCAAGAATACGGAATCTCGCTGTCATTGATATTAATGATATCGTTACCGGGAAAAACACCAGCGTCCTGCTTACTTTGTATCTGTCTTTCTTTTTCATTCTGTACCCACATTCCTCATCATAACTCATTTATTCTGTTATTTTTATTTGTATATTTTTTTTAATTTTAGGCAAATGCAGTGACCCTTATGTACGAGTGACTACCACTGTACCAACTCTCTTTTCTTTAGTCTGACATTAGGAAATGTATCACATCCTTTTAGTTTGTTTTAAATTAAACTGTAATAATATAGTTGTCTAGGCATGTAAAAAATGAAACACAGAAGAATACCTGAACGACATTTTACAAAACTGTGGCTGCCCCCACATTCCTGTATCCCAGTGAGACATGGACTCTTGTTAAAAGGGACGTACAGAGGATTCACACAGCTGAAATGAAATTTATAACACGGACGCAAGGTTGTTCTCTCCTGGATCGGAAAAGGAACGAGGATATTAGACGCGAATTAAACATTGAATCGTTGCACCAGAAGATTGAACACTACAGAAGGAGATGACGTGTACACTTGAATACCCGTCTATTCGTGGCTGCCATGGGTTACCACCATACTGGGAAGAGGGATGTCTGTAAATCAAGGAGTAGTTGAGTTCCGGAACTGGTCTACGGTCTATTTCTCGGAGTGGTGATGATGAAGATGAGATAGTGGAAATGTAATTAAATGTTATAAACCTCTGAATACCAGGTGACATTGGAGTCATATATTAACGGTTCTGCAGATCAAACACGCTCGTGTTACAATTGTTCCTCCGTGTAATATAGATATCCACTATAATCTGAATGTTATATACCTCTGCGTACCAGGTAAAATTGTAGTCATATATTAACGGTTCTGCAGATCAAACACGCTCGTGTTACAATTGTCCCCCCGTCTAATATAGATATCCGCTATAATCTGAATATTATATACCTCTGAGTACCAGGTAAAATTGTAGTCATATATTAACGGTTCAGCAGATCAAACACGCTCGTGTTACAATTGTCCCCCCGTGTAATATAGATATCCACTATAATCTGAATATTATATACCTCTGAGTACCAGGTAAAATTGTAGTCATATATTAACGGTTCTGCAGATCAAACACGCTCGTGTTACAATTGTCCCCCCGTCTAATATAGATATCCGCTATAATCTGAATATTATATACCTCTGAGTACCAGGTAAAATTGTAGTCATATATTAACGGTTCAGCAGATCAAACACGCTCGTGTTACAATTGTCCCCCCGTGTAATATAGATATCCACTATAATCTGAATGTTATATACCTCTGCGTACCAGGTAAAATTGTAGTCATATATTAACGGTTCTGCAGATCAAACACGCTCGTGTTACAATTGTCCCCCCGTCTAATATAGATATCCGCTATAATCTGAATATTATATACCTCTGAGTACCAGGTAAAATTGTAGTCATATATTAACGGTTCAGCAGATCAAACACGCTCGTGTTACAATTGTCCCACTATGTAATATAGATATCCACTATAATCTGCATATTATAAACCTTTGAGTACCAGGTAAAATTGTAGTCATATATTAACAGTTCTGCAGATCAAACACGATCGTGTTAAAATTGTCTCCCTACATAATATAAATATCAACTATAATCTGCATATTATATACCTCTGAATACCAGGTAAAATTGTAGTCATATATTAACGGTTCTGCAGTTCAAACACGCTCGTGTTACAATTGTCCCCCCCCCGTGTAATATAGATATCCACTATAATCTGAATACTATATACCTCTGAGGACTAGGTAAAATTGTAGTCATATATTATCGGTTCTGCAAATCAAACACGTTCTTGTTACAATTGTCCCCCTATGAAATATAGATATCAACTATAATCTGCATATTATATACCTCTGAATACCAGGTAAAATTGTAGTCATATATTAACGGTTCTGCAGATCAAATACGCTCGTGTTACAATTGTCCCCCCCCCCCGTGTAATATAGATATCCACTATAATCTGAATATTATATACCTCTGCGTACCAGGTAAAATTGTAGTCATATATTGTCGGTTCTGCAGATCAAACACGCTCGTGTTACAATTGTCTCCCCGTGTAATATAGATATTCACAATAATCTGAATATTATATACCTCTGAGTACTAGGTAAAATTGTAGTCATATATTAACGGTTCTGCAGATCAAACACGCTCGTGTTACAATTGTCCCCCCGTCTAATATAGATATCCGCTATAAACTGAATATTATATACCTTTGAGTACCAGGTAAAATTGTAGTCATATATTAACGGTTCTGCAGATCAAACACGCTCGTGTTACAATTGTCCCCCCCCCGTGTAATATAGATAGCCACTATAATCTGAATATTATATACCTCTGAGTACCAGGTAAAATTGTAGTCATATATTTATGGTTCTGCAGATCAAACACGCTCGTGTTACAATTGTCCCCCCGTCTAATATAGATATCCGCTATAAACTGAATATTATATACCTTTGAGTACCAGGTAAAATTGTAGTCATATATTAACGGTTCTGCAGATCAAACACGCTCGTGTTACAATTGCCCCCCCCCCCCGTGTAATATAGATAGCCACTATAATCTGAATATTATATACCTCTGAGTACCAGGTAAAATTGTAGTCATATATTAACGGTTGTGCAGAGCAAACACGTTCGTGTTACAATTGTCCCCCTATGTAATATAGATATCCACTATAATCTGAATATTATATACCTCTGAGTACCAGGTAAAATTGTAGTCATATATTAACAGTTCTGCAGATCAAACACGCTCGTGTTACAATTGTCCCCCTATGTAATATAGATATCCACTATAATCTGAATATTATAAACCTCTGAGTACCAGGTAAAATTGTAGTCATATATTATCGGTTCTGCAGATCAAACACGCTCGTGTTACAATTGTCGCTCCGTGTAATATTGTGCAACGATACAGCCATACGCTGTATTAGGCATTATTTTAAATAAAATATGAAATGTGTAGAATTTGTATCATTTACGGGTAAATGGACAATTCTGAGTTTGTAAAAATATGTCATTGTTAGATTAGGGGAACAGTTTACCTGTTCCGACACGCAGTGAACACCTGCTCAATTGTATGTGTGTTACACGTGTATCCTGTGTGTGTTAGTGATGCATGCAAAGACAGGAATCTCAGCAACCCGCCCCAAGTAATTAATAAAATAACTATTTTAATTCACTGTGCGAAAACTAATTATCGTATGGTCAAACCAAAAGCACCAAAGTGTGTGTAAAATTTATTTTTATCCCCAGAGAAAAGATGACGTTAATAGAACACATTATGCGAAGTCAGTGCAAAATAAACGTGCTAAAAAATACGCAAATTACCTTAAGACAGTCAAATTAATGTTGTGAGTGCATAATCGAAATAGCTATGATTTTTGCTAATTTGATTCTGTGCAAAACAGTGCTATTTGCTAATAATTGCAAATAGATGAAAAGGTTCGGGAGTGGGACTGTCACGAGATATGCAGGTATCGACAAGACGATTTTGGAGCCAACTGGCGCGGAATCTCGAGAGGGTATAAATTAAGGGTTCGACCAAAAACCCTTCTCTTCATTTCAAGACACAGTTGCAGCCGGACATGCTGTTCGTCGGCAAAACAGTTTATTTTTATTTCTATTACAAGTCGCAGTAACGAAAGAAATAACGTTCGTTAAATTCACGACAATATTCCGGAAAAAGTAGATACTGAAATCATAAGTCTACCAAGAGTATACACACTGCTGGAGAGCGACGCTGAACTCTAGACGTATCCAGGAACAAACTGCTGGAGAGCGACGCTGGACTCTAGATGTATCCAGGAACACACTGCTGGAGAGCGACGCTGGACTCTAGACGTATCCAGGACCACGCCAGGACAGGAGGAATGGAAAACTAACTCTGGACAACGCTGGACCCCGGACAACAAGTCGTAAGATCATCAGAACTCGAGGTGACATGCGTAATGCATTTTTAAATGATTTTTAAAAAAGAAAAAAGCTCATAAAGACTATATCAAAAGACAGTAAACTAAAACAAAGAAACATTTATACTTAGTAATAATATTTTAAAATGTAGATAAATGTTTAGTCGTAAGAATGAGCGATCGCATATAAAAAGAATTATTAAATGAAAGAGAATTTGAAGTAGAGAGAGTAGAGTTATTATCAAAATAAATAGTAAATTGATTTGATATTTGAATCATAGAAAATATTAATTTAAAGTTGAATATTAAAACAAATGCCAGTCTACAAGCAAGTAATATAATTTTAAAGTGAATAAACGATAAATATGAGTTTTAAATACTGATAATTAAAATACTCTTATTATAGTTACACCTGGTACCATTATACAACCTGCATAATTTCCAGTATATCGAAATTACATATAAATTCGTTACATAATTTTGTCGCTTCCAATGCGAGGCTCGATATATGTAATTGTATCGTTGTAATAGATATCCACAATAATCTGAATATTATATACCTCTGAGTACCAGGTAAAATTGTAGTCATATATTAACGGTTCTGCAGATCAAACACGCTCGTGTTACAATTGTCCCCCCGTCTAATATAGATATCCGCTATAAACTGAATATTATATACCTTTGAGTACCAGGTAAAATTGTAGTCATATATTAACGGTTCTGCAGATCAAACACGCTCGTGTTACAATTGTCCCCCCGTGTAATACAGATATCCACTATAATCTGAATGTTATATACCTCTGAGTACCAGGTAAAATTGTAGTCATATATTAACGGTTCTGCAGATCAAACACGCTCGTGTTACAATTGTCCACCCGTGTAATATAGATATCCACTATAATCTGAATGTTATAAACCTCTGAGTACCCGGTAAAATTGTAGTCATATATTAACGGTTCTGCAGATCAAACACGTTCGTGTTACAATTTTCCCCCCGTGTAATATAGGTATCCACTATAATCTGAATATTATATATATATATAGGCTTAATGCGAGTCGACAAAGTACATAAATTTGATTAACCGCACGTAAATACTTTTGTATGTCTCACTATAATAATATGTTTTATATCGCTAAGGGAAATCACTCATTGTACTTACTACGTTGGGCACAGATCGTTGTAAAACAATTCTCAAAAGTAAAGTCAATGATTTGCTATACATGTGTGTGTGTGTATGAACCAACCAAGGCCTTGTTGGCGAATTCTATTTAGTCTGCTGTTTATTTGTTTGCAACTCGTTCATTTTGTTACGATAGTCTCCTTGATCGTCATATGGTACAGTGGAATACAAAATACAAGAAACCAGTGAAATCACTAAAAACTAGCTTTACTTATCACAATTAACAGTTTGTAATCAACAACTTATTCAACAAGATAATGTCAACTATAAAGAATTCCTGACTATAATCACTTTTAACTAATGTACCACTTGAGAAGCACTGTGTAAATCGTCCGACAATAACTGAAAACTGAGCGGAAGGGTTGAGCAATTTATAGTCTGCAAGATTTTATAATATGTCCCCTTAACAAACATTTGAGAATTCTAGAGGATACTTCAGCGCGGCCTTGGCAGAAACACGCACCGTTGGGCTAGTTGAGAAGCTTGTCGAACAACACTATCGAATATACGAGAATGTTCCGTATTACGTAACACTGTCTCGCGTGTTAAGTTTCGCGTACTCACACAAACATTACAGCTGGGATAGACGAGAAACATGTAGAGCTTTCTGTGGCGTAATGGCGTAACAATACTAAGCTGCTTCTCTTACATGAAAGTAAATAATAGTAGATCATAGAGCCTCATTCATTTACTTCTCTAGCGCTAAAGCGACTGATATGTTTATTTGGCGATTGGTTACTCACCACCGTTTCCACTCTCCCGGGCGTAACAACATAAAACTAAAGAACGTTTTCCAGCCTCTACAGCGATTCACTGTGTAAACATTAGTACGAAGGCCAACATTCTGGAGGGTAGTAATAGGTGACTGAATGAAACGGCTGTCACAACATCATCCTTATGCCGAACAGCCCACATGAAGCCTTACAACTATCCTTTAGTTTACTTTGGTGGGTAAAAATAGCCATTAGTTAAAACAATTTGCTTGTGGACTGCTACAAATTTTGTTGTAGATGAAACAAAACAAAAAACGACGGCTTTTTGAGTATCATAGTTCAGTTATCCCAACAACCGTTCTTCGTATCTGAACAGCAAGTTGCCTCCTTCGACCTCTCTGTGTTTTAAGCAAATGACCGTTAACCTTTCCTTTTAACCTCTTACTATTTAAAAAAAAAAGTACATTTATTATTATATAAATTTTAATATTGCATAATTTTTCAATTATGGAAAGAATGACTATAGTCTTGATACTCAACTATTTCTTTAGTAATATTACAATTTTAACAATAGTAGTTGGTAACAATAGCAACAATATCAATAATATAACAACATAACAATTACATAATTATAATTAGGAAAGATATCAGATATTCAAAAATTATCCTAATGTGTTTCTGTAATTGATTAATGTATTAGTTAGTACCAAACGTTCTAGGACAGGTAGTGTTTCATTAGTGACGTAATCAGTTATAAGTTGCTTTGTTTTAGCGTGCACACTGTAACACTGTATACATTACCCCCGGTCTAATACTACCAAAAGTAGTGTTGTCAACAATACAAATCGTCAAGAGAAAGAATTCTTTATGACCGTTTAGAGTATTCATTATCACTGCACTACGAGTCATCTGGTAAAACTCAGCGGCTGGTGTTATGTTTGCACCGCTGCACAACCATAAATACAGAATATCTAAATTACAAAATATTATACGAAAACTGTAAGCAGTTAAAAGTGTTATCAATAATTGATATTGATTGGGATAGTAAGCTAACAAAATTTAGACGCATCTGTGGAACGATTCATAGGTATCAGAAAAATAAAACACGGAAGGATACCCGAATGACATTTTATAGAACTGTGGGTTTAACCACATTCGTGTATGCTAGTGAGACATGCACTCCTAGTGAAAGGGACGTGTAGAGGATTCAGGCAGTTGAAATGAAATTTCTAAGAGGGGCGCAAGGTTGTTCTCTCCTGGACCGGAAAAAGAAACGAGGATATTAGAAGCGAATTAAACATTGTGTCATTGCACCAGAAGATTGAAGACGATAGAAGGAGCTGGTGTGAACACCTGAACCGCATGCCCCATATCCGTCTACCTGTGGCTGCCTTGGGTTATCACCCTGCTGGGAAGAGAGATGTCGGTAGACCAAGGAGGAGATGGGTTCCGGAACAGGTCTAAGGCCTAGTCCTTGAGGTGGTAATGGTGATTATGAAGTGTTATCAATTTCAACGGAAAGCAAATTAAATGTGGAATGCGGTAATGTTCACGTGCAATTGAAACGTGGCGCGCAAGCTGATGGTTGTAAGCCGCTTGCAACTCCAACAGTAAATGGCAGGCACAGCCATACACAGACTTTTTGATTTGTAAGGTTTGTAAGGTGTGATTTGTGTCAGGTTTACTCTATATGTTTGTTCAAGTTAAACGTTATCGGTTGTTTGAAGTAATAAAATTATAGTAATGATTTTGTATAAGTTCCACGACCATAAAAGAAACACAGATATACGGCAAAAACTGAATATTATGCGTATACTCGAAAGGATTGCCCAGTATCGGCTGAATTAGTGTGAACATATTTGCCGAATGGATGACTACCGCATCCCCAAAGAATTATGGAACTATAAGCTGAGGGGACGGAGAGGTGTGGGACGTCCGAGGAAGTGCTGGAGTGACCAGTTCTAATCATTGTCTATTTGAGACCGAAACAAACCATTATTGGTTTAATCCCTGAAGAAGAAAAAGAAGAAGAAGATGATGATGATGATGTTGATTTTGTATAAGTGTGATCATGACAGTTTAACTCCTTCCCCACCCACTCAACCAACGACTACAAACACTAAAATCTGGAACCATCAGTTGTCACTGGTAAAAATAATGACATGTAAAATAATGTATTATATCAGAGATAAAGGAACATTTTTAACTAGTATTACGACAAAAAAAAAGTAATTGATGTAAACGGGAATCAGAGAAGAAAAATAAAAAAGTTTAGAGATAAAGGAGCGCGATAGCTGTACAATGTGACAGAAGCAAAGAATGACTACGGCGCGTCATTAATATCAATCACAGCCACACAAAGTGAGATTCTGTGTTTTGCTGCAGTAATTAATGACGTCAGTGGCCCTGATGACGTCACACTGTATTTCCAACGAATTACTGCTAACTGCCTGACCCATTTTTTGCTGCTCCACTTCAGGCGGTAGGTGGCAGTGTATTGTAATGAGCCAAGAGAGACTTATCTTTCCTTATAACTGTACCTGAGAGAGAGAATCAGAGCTGAGTTTTAACTGTGTGTTATGTCCTTGTGTATCATTGTCCTTATCTCTCCCGGACAGTACTTGCTCGAGAAAGATATTGTTACGACGGTCTACTCGATCGTCGTAGGTACAGTGGAAACAAAATCAAGACGCCAATTAAGTCACTAATTACCAGCTTTAATTTTCACAAATAAAATAAAAATTGTTCAGATTCACACGCAGTAACCATGTCTACTAATAGAGTCTTGCACAATTATAAAACACATAACACAATAATTCTTCACTTTGACAAGAACTCAATCCGCACTAGCGGAAGTCGCTCACGTAACTAACTGACAACCCGGCAGCAATAGCTTTATATACGCCGCGCTGAGGCCGAGTACAGCTTTCCCTCCTTAACTACACGTCGGCTGCTCAATGCGTAGTATCTCAAGTGTTCACTAGAATCACCCCTACTTGAATAACGTAACAGCTGCCACACTGGACGGGGGGAGTGGAGAATGTTCTGTGTTGTTCGGTAGGCTTCTCGTAACAATATTAAGATATTGATAAGATTGTGAAACGAAGTCGAGCATATTATTACAGTAATATGGGATTAAAACGTGTTTTGTGAAATATTAAAATTATGTTCATTCAAGTCTCCATCGTATACAATAATAACGGTCTACTTTTGTCTTATAAATTTTAACTTTGCTATAAGCTGTCATATCTTTGTTTTACTCTGCTACATAACACATGCGTTCTTACAATTATAAATACTTTATTAAACTGTAGTATCACTTCTTCGTTAATGTTTCTCAAAATATAGCTTCTGCTGTTGCTTATATAGCCGGCAGGGGTTTCAGAATAATTTTCCGTCCTTTTTGCGGGTTGCAGCATAATTTGCGTAGTTACAAGTGCTCTCGAACAGATGAAAAAATACTTGTGTGCGGCCTTGACCGAGACTCTGAACCTGCTCGGGTAGCCGAGAAAGGGGTGTAAGGACGCTCTTGACTCTTCGAGAGCCTTCCGTAATATTGTCGTAGCAGTATATTGTTGTCCATGACAAGTCCAAGTATTTATAATATTAGGCAGTGTAATCTTCTACAAGGGTTGATCGAAAATTAGTTTCTTCTACTCCCAAGCAGAAAAACCACATCTAAACCACGAGCTTTAGGACTGTCGTACAATAACGTTATGGTTTAGGACTTGAAAATGGTAGAAATACTGAAAGCCCTCGTCAGTAACATGACAAGAAGTAGTTCAGCAAGTAAACACGACAAGGGTTGCAATTACAGAGACTGCTAATTTAAATAACAAGACGAAGATAAACTAGAGCTGGTCACTGTAATGCTTCTTCAGACGCTCCACATCTTGCAGTCCTTTCAGCTTGTAATTTAACTGTAGCTAGGGGATGCGGCAGTCATGCATTCGATCAAGATATTCCAACAGTTTTAGACGATACTGGGCAATATTGTGGAGTGTATTTGTCCCTGCTGTATATATCTGCATTTCTCCTGCCGTCTTGGAGAATACACGCTATCACATACCAGAGAAATCTTGTTTCCGTCTCTGAAATACGACTGGCCTAAAATTACGTTTAGTTACACACGAATTAAAAATATCATTAAATCTTCCATTCAAGAAGCTTAGAAGACCATTGAGTATGGCGGCTAGCTACTAACCTGGATTCAATTTACGGCGGCATCGTAATATCAAAAGTGAGTTTTTTACCCTCCAGGTCTACTCAATCTGTAGAAACACGGAAACACGACCTGAAGTAATAGTGGGCGGTTGAAGCGTAATGCTGGCCACTAGACCGTCCTAATAAACCCTACAGGTCACAATGCTTTCTTTGAATCTACATAGACAGTAAAAAGAAGCTGTATTTAACAGTACGCCAAACCGATTACTACAAAATTATTTGTCTTCAATTGGCAATCACTGCTGCTTGTGTGCTTCTGCTCTATCAACAATCCCTCCTCCATTCTTCTCTTTCCTTCACAATTGTTTAGCCTAATTCGTTAAATGGAAATCAGTGAAGATTCTCTTGTAAAAATATTTGGAACAATATTTTTTACCACCCTTAAGCCCGACCACAATCCTAAATGACCAGGAACTTTGATTTCGGAGCTCTTCATCTGGAGAGTGGCTTTCACCTCAGCTGCTGAGCTCACTCTGCCCAATCGCAGTAGCTTATCTAACTCAGCCCATTTGTCCTATTGTAGGCTGTAGATGCACACCCTGAACCCTTAAGCTGTCCTAACGAAACCCCTATTTCTCGTTTGTTTACCAAAGGGAGTGCAAATTAAATGCTAGCAGACAAAATGCAACATTTTACCAATAATTCCTGTAACAAAGTAGCTGAGACTGGAGTGCAGCTTTTCCGCAATACCGTTTAACATTTATCTGGATATAACGCTAAGACAGTGGAAAACGCTGCATCAGAGAATAAATATTGGAGACAATCTGTTTGCACTCAATTCTGCAGATAATCAAGTCTCATAATAATTTCGACTTCGATTTTATGTTTAAAAGACTTCACAGTACTTACGTATAAAACGGACTTACAATAAATATGGATAAGACGGGCTACTTCCTACCAAGTAATCTAATTTAAGGGTTAGGAACAAGCGAAACAGATATCGAAATCAAATATTTTGGAGTGATGATCACAAAGGAAATCTTCTTCTTCTTCTTCTTCTTCTTCTTCTTCTTCTTCTTCTTCTTCTTCTTCTTCTTCTTCTTCTTCTTCTTCTTCTTCTTCTTCTTCTTCTTCTTCTTCTTCTTCTTCTTCTCCTCCTCCTCCTCCTCCTCCTCCTCCTCCTCCTCCTCCTCCTCCTCCTCCTCCTCCTCCTCCTCCTCCTCCTCCTCCTCCTCCTCCTCCTCCTCCTCCTCCTCCTCCTCCTCCTCCTCCTCCTCCTCCTCCTCCTCCTCCTCCTCCTCCTCCTCCTCCTCCTCCTCCTCCTCCTCCTCCTCCTCCTCCTCCTCCTCCTCCTCCTCCTCCTCCTCCTCCTCCTCCTCCTCCTCCTCCTCCTCCTCTTCTTTCTTCTCCTTCTTCTTCATTTCAAGTATTAGGTTATGTAAACCTGTTCTGACACCCATCTCATCCTCGGATGACCCACGTCTCTTCTACCAACGGGTTTATAGTACAGTGCCGCTTTCGGCAATCGATCCTCTGTCATCGTTCGCAGATGATCCCACCATTGTCTTCTGTAAGCTGAAATAATTTCATTTATGTCCTCCACTTCGAGATCGGCTCTGATATCCTTATTCCTTATTCTATCTTCTAACGTATAGTTTAAAGTACTTCGAAGAAACTGAGTTTCAACACTCTGAATGTTGCCACATTCCTTTCTTGTCATGCCCTACGCCTCACTCGCATATGTCAATGTGGGTATTGCAATTGTCTTATAGTACCCAAAGCAACAAAGGAGCAACAAAATATGTCACCAAAAAGAAGTGCGGAACAAAGTCACAAAGTTAAATGAAGATTGAATTCCGTATGGTAGGACAAACACGTTTCCATAAGCGTTAAACAACATATTGGAAAGTACCGGTAGAGTGAATGGGAAGTATGGAGTTTAAGAGGAGATTAAATGCTGTCGTAATGGACTACTTGAAGTGCAGTGCAGTAAAAGCGATACTGCCAAGGCTCCGTAATGAGAAGACGGTTATAAATGGGGGAGATCAATGTAGCTCGTATTTAAATAAAAAGAGGGTTGAAATGGTGTGGTCATGTGTTTGATTGTAGGAGACGAACGGTGACCGAAGAAGGTACTCGAATGGACATCACACAAAAGACGGAAGAGGAGAAGACATAGGGCCGGGACAGTGCTCCGGGGCTCCCAGGTCCAAGGAGGTCTCATATTAATTAATTAAAAACGACATCTTTGGAGCAGATTAATATTGCTTCTAAAGCTTTACAAGCTGAGTCCTTAGAGATAATGACAGCCGATAATCTTCTGGGAATTGCACTGATAGAAGTAATAGATCTTAGGAATTGCTTTGAAATAGTTGTTAAAGAAGTTACACATATATACTCTATGTGCAAAGAAGGGAATTACAGGTGATAAATTATCTGACAAAAGAGTAAAACGGGAAAAAACATTTTGACGAAGTCTGTGAGGACGAAATATTAACATATCCTAATAGCATATTTAGAGCGACAGTCTTTTATTATTTTATATAAATTATATTATTACATTATATTATATTATTTTACATTATATCAATATTATTTTATTTTTTCTTATGAAAAACATTAGAGACCGAGCTATTGAACATGATGATTGGAAGGATAGGAAGAAATAGCGATCAAAATGCTGGATTACATAGATTGTTCTACAGTCTGTATTACATAAACTGTAGGACCCCCGCTAATAAAAAAAATTGGTGTATTTTTGTCTAATATTATTGTAACAAGATTTATAAAAGACTTCACTGATTGATAATCTTTAAATACCCTTTATTTATTTTAAGTATATTGTATTTGTTAATTCACTTGCTTGTAAAATGAATTATTTTGTTAAAGAAGACACACGTAGTCAGCATATCAATTGAAAAGGAAGAATTGTGGTTTAAAAACCTAAAGAACCCACCTTTTTAATTGTATTTGTATAATTATAAGAATCTAGATTTCTTCTTCCTTAGTTAGCAATCCGTAGATTGGTTTGTAGCAGTTCTCCACACCGATCTTCTCTGTGTATTTCGCTTCACCTCTTAATTGAAATTGCAACTTAACATCACCAAAAACCTGTTTCATATATTGGAGTCTCAGTCTTCCTCTTCCTTTTCCCTTCAATTGAAATTTAGCCTATCAAATCCAAGTAAAAATTTCTCTCTTACTTCATCCGTATTCTATGATATTACCCCCTAAATATGTGAACTTCCCCTATCTTTTTCCATTCAGCAATACATTTTTACTGGACTGTCCGTGTTTACAACAAATCACTTTATTTTTATTACCATTGATTCTTAAACTGTACTCTTTGTTCAAAACCTCATCCATTATATGTAACTGTCTGTGCAACTCCTGTTCACTTTCACCCATAATTGCAATATCATCTTGAGTCTTAAAATGTTAGTTTCTCTACTTGCACATTTACTGCAACTAGATTATAATTGTAAAAATTACAACATTATAAGTAAAAATTCGGTTATCAACACAAACATTATGAACGTAATTTTTAAAAAATTACATAAAATTGTAATATTCAATTTTAGAGTGTAGCTTTGACTATACTATTCATTTTTAAACTTTTAGTGGTTAAAGAGCGAAACTTTCCTTATCTTCATTACCAAAACGAGTTGAGTTGATTGAATCTGTATTATTAATTTTTGATATAATATTGTGTATTTTGAACTACGTAAAATAATAATAAAAACAACTTTTGCTACAGTTAATTTCTTGATGCATATATTATTTTTTATTATAATTATAAAGTATAAATTTATAAAATTATATATTATTATAGAATTATTAAATTAAGTTAAATATTATTATCGAATTATTAAATTAAGTTAAATATTATTATAGAATTATTAAATTAAGTTATATAATATTATAGAATTATTATATTAAGTTAAATATTATTATCGAATTATTAAATTAAGTTAAATATTATTATAGAATTATTAAATTAAGTTATATAAAATTATAGAATTATTATATTAAGTTAAATATTATTATAGAATTATTAAATTAAGTTAAATATTATTATAGAATTATTATAATTATTATAGATATCAAAACGTAAAATAATAATATTTACATAATTTTAATATTATGTTGTATGAGAAACTGCGTTATTAGTATTTTATTTTGTTTTTATATAGTATCCAAGTCACTTTTTCACAATAATTTAATTACCTTGTATCCGTCAGTGACTTCGTTCTAGCGTTTTTTATATAGACGCGTTTCGTGACATGTGTCACATCATCAGTAATCCTCGTCAAATGTTAAAATTCACATAAAACACAAAAATATGTGTGCGGTAAGGGTAGGTTAATGCACGCTCTCGAGCAGTTTGGGATTTATAAATCATTTAAAGACAAGAATATCAACAATAACAGTATATTAAACGAACAATTAAGGTTTCAATCTCACTCACTATATGATACAGCCCTAAATATAATCGCGCATGACGGTAATGACTGGTGACAAGGATTGACTTTGTTCAATTAGTGGCTCGGCAACTACACGCGCGGTCGGACCGGTCCAACGAAGCCGAAGTTACATCGTGTTATGTGTGTGTCGTTATTGTAATTTAGTAAATATGTGCAAATGTGTTTTTATGTGTTTTATGTGAATTTTAACGTTTGACGAGGATTACTGATGATGTGACACATGTCACGAAACGCGTCTAATAAAAAACGCTAGAACGAAGTCACTGACGGATACAAGGTAATTAAATTATTATTAGTATTTACTCGTTATTAATACGGTAGGCAACAGGTCGCATACATTGTGACTGACAGGTCAATTTGCATCAAGTATAATAATGTTGTGAGACAGAGTTCTCGACCATGTTTACGTATGCGGTAGATAATCCCTTTATATACGGAGTAAGAGATCATTACGCATCCGCCTGCCGCTCATAGTGTTACGTAATACGGAAAACGTGTACGCCATTACAGAGCATCCTACGTGTTTCTCGGCTATTCCGGCTGTAATGTGTGTGTGTGTGCGTACGTATTGCTGCTACTTTGAGATGATGGTCAATTACGTGACACTTGCCACTCGTCCGCAACGAGATTTCTCCATAACATACCGGTCCGAGCGCGCTGTGTCCAAGGCCGCAATCAATTACGTTCTAGTGATTTATAGTAGACGCGTATTATGGAATATTCTAGTATCTCAGCGGGGTGTAAATACAAGACTTCAGCGACGCTTAGTCAGTATTAGTACCGATTTATTCCAGTGCGGTTCGAAGTATTGTGGCGAAGTTTTACGTGTTTTATAATTGCGCGGGACTCTATTAGTTGACATTATTATTGCCTGTGAACATTTTTTATTTGGTTTGTTGTATGAAACTGTCTTGTTGATTACAAACTGTTTAATTGTGATAATTAAAGCTGGTGATCAGTGACTGGATTGGTGTCTTGTATTTTGTTTTCCACTATACCATACGACGATCACTAGATCGTCGTAACAATATCTATTTTATTTTCATTACGTTTTCTTTAATATTACTAAATTTGTTTGGAAAAGAAGGCAAAAATAAGAAAAACAAAGAAAACAAAAATAATTTATAAAATTGCTAAACTGCTATAATTGTTATTATTTAGACAAAGCTTTTTGTCATCACTGACATCTTCAGGTCTTAAACAACCTATGTTGTTTAAGACCTGAAGATGCCAGTGATGACGAAAAGCTTTGTCTAAATAATAACAAATAAAGCAGTTTAGCAATTTTATAAAAGAAAAGTAAGGATGGCTGCTAATTTAAACAATACGAAGAAAAAAATAATTTAAATAACATAAAAGGACTGATAATATTCTTCGATATTGTGTACGGAGAATATGATGGGAAAGTGTTATGCAATGTAAGCGCACGCACGCGCGCACACACACACACACACACACTCTCTCTCTCTCTCTCTATCTCTCTCTCTCTCTCTCTTTCTCTCTCTCTCTCTCTCTCTCGCTCTCTCTCTCAGATTACACAATATCGAAGTATAGGAGACACCGATTGTGTGTCGTAGGCTGCTTGTAGTTGCAGCAATAAACTCAAAGTCTGCCTCTGCCTCTGCCTCTGACTATGGCTTCATTTTCTCTGTCTGTCTGTCTCTCTCTGTCTCTCTCTGTCTCTCTCTCTCTCTCTCTCTCTCTCTCTCTCTCTCTCTCTCTCTCTCTCTCTCTCTCTTCTCTTTCTCTCTTCCTATCCGTCTGTTATCTCTTCCTCTCTGACATACGACCTAGACTCTCTCTATCTCTGTTCAACTTGCTTTACACCTACACCTCTGTCTCTGCGTAGCTGTCTTTTACAACACTTAGTGTAAGTCTCTAGTCCCATGTCACGTCAGCGTCTTGACCTGTTATTTTATTTAACATTTCGAACCTGGGTCACTCCCGCCGCTGCTTGTTCACATAATGTTCGCTCGACTGTTCCATCTCATACTTTAAGATGTGTACTCTGTGTGTGTGTGTGTGTGTGTGTGTGTGTGTGTGTGTGTGTGTGTGTGTGTGTGTGTGTGTGTGTGTGTGTGTGTGTGACAATACATGAACTGGCGTATGGGTCACGTAACCCACGCGTGTTGTCTATCACCTCAGGCAAATGTGTTGGCAAGAAGAAGATATTTTACAATCAAATTATACTAAAAATTAAATGTCATACAGTTGACTGGGTATTAGACTGGGGGAAGAGAAAGAAACTAAATAATATGGCAATCCGTTAACTATTGATGTATTGCTTAGCTAAAATAGTGTAAATTTGTAAAGAAATTCAATACTAATTGATCATATTCCAATGTAGTGTTCCAGTTACTGATGAAGCAGTCAAACAGCTGTCCGCAATTTGCCACCATTTGTAGAGTGGGTAACTATACGTCTCACAGATGGCGCTTCTGTTGTCTCTGAATCACGTAGCTGCTACATTTGTCACCCTATAAACACGTGTGAACGGCTGGAAGACTATATACATCGCTCGCGCTCACACATATACACGCTGGTACACGTACACAAACACAGACAGACATACACATTCACAGCACGTACACGCACGCGTATTTACACGCTTACACCTTCGCAGGTGAGTTTGCTTTTAGGCCTATGCAATATATATGTAGGCCTATATGTATATACGTTTCTAGTCTGAGTATAGGAAAACATCCGGAGCGTTCGTAGTAATACTTCATACGATTCTTACATTTAGTGTTTTAATATAATTCGGTTTAGATGAATTTACGTTGTATCATCCAACGGTATTGAAATAAATGGCCACAAAATGCAACAAGTAAACCGTTACAAATGTCATCATTATTATCATCATAAAGCTCAATGATTAGGCTCATCCTGAACCTATTCCGGGACCCACTTCGCTCTCGACCGTCCTACGGTGCTCTTCTCCAGCGGTCTATATTCTATTGCTACCACTGGAATCCTGTCACCCGCCATTCTTCCCAAATCCACGGTGGGCGTCCAGACGACTCTCTGACATGCATACGAATTCAAACGGGCGGTCCTTGCAACCTCTGTCTCAGTATGCCAACGTAAGAGAAGATAGCTTAATATGGTTGAATAATTTTGTTTTATTGGGATCATTAGCAACTTGAATCAAATGACGATTAAATGCAATGAAACATAGTTCTTTTTAACGTCCAGCCAAGCAATTCTATATTACATTCTCTGCAGGAAAGATATGCTTACAGTCTTCTAGAATTCATAGAGAGTGCTGATAGTATTTTTACAGATGAGAACTTGAATTCTGCATCATAATCTGAAGTGCTGTTAAAACTTTGGTCTGCAATTCGAAGAAAACTCCTAGTCTGCTGACTGGCTGGAGTTTGATTCATCGTGATGATTTCAGACTACATACAGTACGATCAACTCAAAAGGGAATTGGTAAATAAAAGTAGCGACTTCTTCAACGTCTGACTTACTGGCGTAAATTAGACTTCAGCGGTTACCATCCAGTTGGTTTGCTGAAGTCTGACGTTTTGTGGATGATGAAGTCGTCGATCGAGAGGTGCGTATGTAGCTGAGATAGTAGTCCAAGGCTTTTATGTAGCAGGTACTGGAGGGCTGATAGAATTATGGGACAAATATGTAACAGTTGGTAGAGTTTACGTTGAAAAACAAAAATAGTTTTCAAGTTTACGTCTCACGCAATATCTTTTCAAAAGCCATTTCTGAATTGTTTACTAACTTTCAGATGTAGATAAGTGAAACACATGTAAAAAATAAAACTTTATGAAGCAGTTATTATTTTTACGGACACTTACCTCTAATAATAAATTAGCTGCTACTACTACTACTACTAGTACTACTACTACTACTACTACTACTACTACTACTACTACTACTACTACTACTACTACTACTACTACTACTACTACTAATTCCTGTCGCACTCATCAAAGCATAGGCTCGATGAAGCCACGCCAACGGACTCTATTTTGGGCGAGGACTCCAAAGGACTTCTCCTCCTTTTCTGCTTCCATCGCGACAGTTCTCCTCCTCGATATTCATGGTCTTCTTCGTCTTCTTCTTCCCTGAGGGTTTTAAAAGACGGCTTGTCTGTCAATTGCATTTTGGTTCTTCCACAAGGGATACCCAATCCACCTCCACTTTCTCCTTTTGATCTGGGTGGTAATTGATTCCTCGTTTGTCCTCTTCCAGAAATATACGTTTCAAACAATGTTTGGCCAGAGAATTTGAAGTATTTTACTCAGGCACCTATTGATGAAGACCTGCAGACACTTGGTAATTTCCATAGTGACTTTCCAAGTCTCGGTTCCCATACAACAACACAGTTTGGCAAGGTGCGTAATTTTGTTGCAGTTGATTTCCAACTTGGGTAAAATTGTGTGTATAAAGGGCGCATTAGCTTTAACAGTTTAGCTAGAGGTTACGAAATTTGAATCATTGACTAATTAAAATAAATACAGTTAATAATATTTGCTACAACTTTGGTTTAGTCAACGATTAACCACAAGTAAATAAAAGTAGTTACTAAAATCAGTGTAAATAATAGCAAACAATAAACAGACATAAATAGAGTTTTCAGAAACGTGTGAGAGAGAGAGAGGAGGGAGAAGGGAAGAGAGACACAGTTAGTGATCTAGGACGGTACATTGATATATTATATGGTGTAGAACTAATAAACGTTGGAACAAGCCAGCCAAGTTACTAACAGATGGAGGTCACCAAAATCGTACATGACATATATTGTAATATATACGACATATTCCCATACATAGCGACTTGGCTCTTTGCCGACTAGTGTATATAGTACAACAATAAACTGTCATTTATGTTATGAGACAATACAGTCTGTTATTGATATAACGCAGTCCTGCCCGCTATATCTGCTGGCGGTAAACCATACGAGTTATGCTGTATTGTTGACCCTATGAATGGTGATACCCTGTGCCTCCCGTTAATGTGCTGGCGCATATCCGGACTGTATTAATAAATTAATATTCACGGTTAATACCTACGACACGGATTTTATTTTCGAATCTAATGTATAACGCGTCTATCCGGTGTTCTATTGTGCCAATAAATTTGTGTTAATTGGTGCGTTTGGGTGTTTGTGTGCTGACGTGGCTGTATGTGGCTGGAAAGCAAACCTATTGAAACTATTCTTTTGGATTTCATTCGACAACTCTCCGGGCTCAAGGTGTCCGACAAGGATATAGTTTATCCCATTACCCATTTTACTCTATATGTAGACGACTTGGTGAAAAATTGAAGGACAACATTTCATATTGGGATGAAGGTAAATAATGAGACTACTTTGAATACTTTATTATATGCAGATGGTCAGCTGATTATGCAAGAAAAAGAAGATAATTCACAGAGACCAATTCACTAACTAAGCCATTACACTGTTCAATATAGTTTGGATATACCTGTTGTAGCATGACAGATAATCCACATAAATCAATTACTAAATGATCATTAATAAAACTCAAATATATGGAATATCCAAATGAGAGTCAATTAAAAGCACTATGAATTATTATAGTCACAAGAAAAGTAAACGTAAAGAAAAAATCTGCAAATAATATAATTACTACAAATTAAAAAACCCAGAAAACTAAAATTTGAATAACA
This sequence comes from Magicicada septendecula, assembly GCA_034769895.1. Taxonomy (NCBI): domain Eukaryota; kingdom Metazoa; phylum Arthropoda; class Insecta; order Hemiptera; family Cicadidae; genus Magicicada; species Magicicada septendecula. The sequence goes on from CM068371.1 coordinate 3,968,332, forward strand.
ATATTATCCAGGTAGGATAGAAGCAGGCAATTAAGATACCCAGACAAAGAAAACAAACCAGAAGAAACAAAAGCATACACAGCGAAATGGTACTGAAGAACGAAGAAAGAAGAAAGAAGAAATATAGAATGAACAAAAATACTGAAGAATAAGAAACCAGTGAAGACCAACTAGAAAAAAGGAAATGAAACGACCAATACCAAACAGAAACCCCATAGGGAGCAAACCCAAAATACCCCAAAAATAAATGAATGGCCCAAGAGAAAGTATAACACCCCAAAAAACCATATGAAAATGTAAAACTGATAAAAACCAAATGTGTTTAGAGTATTAAGTAACAGTGCACCCAAAAATGTTATTGTGTAGTTTATATAGACAAAACTTAACAGTCCCCCCATGGTTAAATATTTCATGTTGTAAAACTAGAAAAGGACTAGTGATAATATCAATAAATAACCAGGGACAAGTGTAAGTTATTAAATTGTAATCAATAAACTTTGAAAAGGTACATGAGTTGCCGTACAAATGAATAACTTTTAAGTGTTTTTGAACAGTATCATATTTGGTATGAAGGAATAATATTTCTAATAAAATGCCACTGTTTATAAGAACATTCCATAGAGTGAATAATATAAACAGCGAGCTTGTGTTATACATAAAATGACGGGGAATACATCCTTAAAATTGGGAAATACAGATAAGACTGTAAATAAATAGTTTTAAGAAAGTGTTAACCATCTAATGGAACCCATATGTTATGTTCCTATTTCCAATATTAACTAGATAAATAAGGTTTAGTATTAAGCAGTATTATAGTTATACAATATTATTTTTGTTATTAATTTAAATTAGGAATGCCATATCTAAATGTAGATACCATTCCTACATTATAAAATGTTTTTTTTATTATGTTACTATGTGTAATCAGTACACAAAAAATGTATGATTCAAAGTACCAGTTTTAATAGTAGATATGTGTTATATTTTAATTGTACAATCAATAATCAATGTTATAATATTCAAGGAACAAATTGTTAATAAATTGTATAAGAATAGAAAGTCAGAGAAGGGTACAAACTAACTATATTAGTAAACATTTTGCAAATAGCAACAGATCAAATCTAAGCCATATAATAAATTTAGCCTACAGAATAATTAACAAATCTAGTACTATAACCCAGTTAAACTGATAATATTTATGTAAGACAAACCCAACATATAGTAATATCATGTAAATAATACTTTATAAAGATATGGTCAGCAGATATGTAAAATCTATACAAATAAATAAAATTGAAGTGTCTGTTTGTAATGTCAAAATAACAGCTTTTTACTAAATGCATATGAAAGTATATAAGGTACTTATAACAAAATAACAATTTTTAAAATTTTTGTCTGTCTGTTTATTCTGGCTAATCTCCGAAACGGCTGGACCGATTTTGACGGGCTTTCACTGGCAGATAGCTGATGTTATAAGGAGTAACTTAGGCTACTTTTATTTTGGAAAAAAAAAGAAAAAAGTCAAGCAACACGTGCCCCACGCGAACGCCGCTGCTGCCGTCGTCGGACCGAAAGGCGCCTCTCACCGCTTCCCCCTCCGACTTAATATAACAAAGGTTGCCTGTCGCGCAAGCTCAGACGCGCGAGCGGGCTGCTGTACTTCCAATAAATACACCCTTTTAATGTACACTAACAACGTAAATTTTATTTAAGTTACATTGTCGTACATAACCTCCATAAGCTGGCATTAGTTACTTGTGAAGAAAACAGTTGGTGTACACATCGGACACCGAAATGTAGTACACGCGCGGCGACGGAAGTTACATTTTGCCACTGACTATTCCCTAAGACCTGCGATAATTTCTGTTTGTTTTTTTAAAAATATTTATCTTTACACAACAATTTTTACTTCCATATTCCTTAAGGAATGGAAGTATGGTGATGGCAAAAAAAACCTGTTCGAGATTATTGCAGATTCTGATTCTACTACACTCAAAACATGAAAAAAGTCGTTTTCCGAAAAGTGTCTGTGTGTGTGTGTGTGTGTGTGTGTGTGTGTGTGTGTCTGTAGATTTTTTTTTATGGCAAACGATAACTACCGCAAATTCAAACAGAATCAAATAATTTTTTGCATACAGCCCTGATTTGTAGAGTACTCACGACTTATTGTTTTTGGTGAAGATCGGTTGAGGGAAAGGGGTAGTTTACCTGCAACGGTTTTTTTTTATCAAGGGCAATTTTTTTTTTTGGCAAACGATAACAGCCGCAAATTCAAACAAAATCAAATAATGTTTCGTATACAGCCCTGAATTGTACAGTTCTCAAGATCTATGGTTTTTGGTGAAGATCGGTTAAGGGAAAGGGGTAGTTTACCTGTAACGTTTTATGTTTTAACAAGGGTATTTCCTATGGCAAACGATAACAGCCGCAAATTCAAACAGAATCAAAATATTATTTGTATACAGCCCTAAATTGCAGAGTTCTCAAGACCTATTGTTTTTGGTGAAGATCAGTTAAGGGAAAGGGGTAGTTTACCTGCAGCGTTTTTTTATCAAGGGTATTTTCTATGGCAAACGATAACAGCCGCAAATTAAAACAGAATCAAATAATGTTTTGCATACAGCCTTGATTTGTAGAGTACTCAAGACCTATTGTTCTTGGTGAAGCTCGGTTAAGGGGAAGGGGTAGTTTACCTGCAACGTTTTTTTATCAAGCGTATTTTCTATGACGAACGGTAACAGCCGCAAGTTCAAACAGAATCAAACAATTTTTTGCATACGTCCCTGAATTGTAGAGGTCTCAATGACTTTCGATTTTGGTGAAGATCGGTTAAGGGGAAGGGGTAGTTTACCTGCAACCTTTTACGTTTTAACAAGAGTAAAGTACTTGAAAATTTATTTAAACTTTTTGAAACAATGGTAATTGTTAAAAATAAAATAATTTTGTTGCCAGGCAATAAAATTATAATTTTTTCATTTTAATGTAATATAATATTTTTCATTTAATACAGCAATAAAAAGGCAGGTAAGACAGCCTGGCTGTTTGGCTGAAAATGATTTTAAATATAAATCTTAGAATATGGAAGTCATGTATGGTTCTCCATACCGATATTTTAATTATCTTTACAATTTTTACTTCCATATTCCTTAAGGAATGGAAGTATGGTGATGGCAAAAAAAATCGTGTTCGAGATTATTGCAGATTCTGATTGTACTACACTCAAAACATGAAAAAAAGTCGTTTTCCGAAAAGTGTCTGTGTGTGTGTCTGTCTGTGTGTGTGTCTGTCTGTGTGTGTGTCTGTGTGTCTATCTGTAGATTTTTTTTCTATGGCAAACGATAACTGCCGCAAATTCAAACAGAATCAAATAATTTTTTGCATACAGCCCTGATTTGTAGAGGACTCGCGACCTATTGTTTTTGGTGAAGATCGGTTGAGGGAAAGGGGTAGTTTACCGGCAACGGTTTTTTTTTATCAAGGGAAATTTTTTTTTTTGGCAAACGATAACAGCCGCAAATTAAAACAGAATCAAATAATGTTTCGCATGCAGCCCTGAATTGTAGAGTCCTCAGGACCTATTGTTTTTGGTGAAGATCGGTTAAGGGAAAGGGGTAGTTTACCTGTAACGTTTTATGTTTTAACAAGGGTATTTCCTATGGCAAACGATAACAGCCGCAAATTCAAACAGAATCAAAAGATTATTTGCATACAGCCCTAAATTATAGAGTTCTCAAGACCTTTTGTTTTTGGTGAAGATCGGTTAAGGGAAAGGGGTAGTTTACGTACAAGGTTTTTTTAACAAGGGTATTTTCTATGGCAAACGATAACAGCCGCAAATTCAAACAGAATCAAATAATTTTCTGCATACAGCCCTGATTTGTAGAGTATTCAAGACATATTGTTTTTGGTGAAGATCGGTTTAGGGGAAGGGGTAGTTTACCTGCAACGTTTTTTATCAAGCGTATTTTCTATGGCAAACGATAACTGCCGCAAATTCAAACAGAATCAAATAATTTTTTGCTTACTTCAGTGAATTGTAGAGGACTCAAGGCCTTTAGATTTTGGTGAAGATCAGTTAAGGGGAAGGGGTAGTTTACCTGCAACCTTTTACGTTTTAACAAGAGTAAAGTACTTGAAAATTCATTTAAACTTTTTCAAACAATGGTAATTGTTGAAAATAAAATAATTTTGTTGCCAGGCAATCTGAAAATTTCAGATTTTGTACCACAAAATCTGAAAAGATTATACGATAGTTTATGAAATGGTTAATATAATACGTCAGTTTAAGGTGTAATGAGAAATTAGCAGAAATGGAAACCTGGGGAATGTTAACTGTTCTGTAGATACAATTTTGTCAGAATGTTTGGAAATGATCATCAACATTGAAGAAAAAGTAAGCATATTAAGAAACATATGTAAGTACTTATTATAAAAAAATAATGTTTGTTTTTTGATAAAGTCATTTTGATTATAAAATATAAATATTTACAACAAGAAAAGAATTTTCAGTTTTCAAAATTTAAATATATTTTTATAAAACAATGGGTTCTTCATTGAGGTGGGGACCATGTCACTCACTCCATCTCAACCCTCCTCTCCCATTTTGCAGAAAAAGAGGACCCTGTCAAGGCTGATACTTTGACGACAGTGACAGGGCTTTCTACCAAATTCAGCAGAGTGACAGGTAGGCCCAACTCTGATTGGCTCCTCAGATTTCCCCAGCGTTAGTAGGTTCTATGAAAATATTTTATTTCAAAAATGATTTTAAATATAAATCTTAGATATGTTTTATAAATCTCATGTTTTATGTTTTAACATGCGTAATTTTTTATATGACGAACCATAACTGCCGTAAATTCAAACAGAATCAAATAATTTTTTACATATGTGCCTGAGCTATAGAGAACTCAATGTCTGTTGATTTTGGTGAAGATCGGTTACGGGGAAAGGGCAGTTTACCTGAAACATTTGTTGTTGTAACATGAGTAAAGTACTTAATTTTGATAAAGTATCCTGATAAGATCTTAATAATCCACTGTAGAAACGTAGATGAAATATCTATAAATGAAGAGGCTAGTTGAACGGGCTGGGGGTAATTTTCTATAAATCAAAATTATAGTTGAAGGGGGAGGGGATAATATTTTTTATATGTGTACTACGTTATTGGCAAGAAAGAAGTATTTTTTTGTTAAAATTCCTTCCCTGGCTGTTTGGCTGAAAATGATTTTAAATATAAATCTTAGAATATGGAAGTCATGTATGGTTCTCCATACCGATATTTACATTATAAAAACGAATGTTTTTTTTTTTGTCACGTATGCGTTCCTATACCATTCATCCTTTTGCGATGAAACTTCGGTGAGTTGTTGTGCACACGCCCGCGAAGGTTTTTGTATTTTTTCGATGGGGTCCTTTTGGGGGTTCTTTGGGCTCTTCCACATCTCCTCCTAAACCACCGGACCGATTTCAACCAAACTTGACACAAATATTTTACGCAATGGGAGAACCAACTTAGGATAGGTGTTTTTTCGATGGGGTCTTTTGGGGGGGTTCTTTGAGGTCTTCCACATCTCCTCCTAAACCACTGGACCGATTTCAACCAAACTTGGCACAAATATTTTACGCAAAGGGAGAACCAACATAGGACAAGTGTTTTTTTTCGATAGGATCCTTTGGGGGGTCCTTTGGGGGGTCCTTTGGGGTCTTCCACGTCTCCACCTAAACCATTGGACCGATTTCAACCAAACTTGGCACAAATATTTTATGCGACGGGAGAACCAACATAGGATAGGTGTTTTTTCGATGGGGTCCTTTTGGGGGTTCTTTGGGGTCTTCCACATCTCCTAAACCACTGGACCGATTTCAACCAAACTTGGCACAAATATTTTACGCAACGGGAGAACCAACATAGGACAGGTGTTTTTTTCGATACGATCCTCTGGGGGGTCCTTTGCGGTCTTAAAAATCTATTAGATCTGGTTACTATGGCAACCCAATAGAATAGATTCTGTTCAAAATATTTTATCGCATTAAATTGAAGACCACGCGAACGAAGTTGTGGGCAACAGCTATTTATTTTTAAGAAGCCTACTTTAATTGAACTTTATTAATTAAACTAACATTTTCATTACGTACAACGTGAAACTCCGTAGCGAAGCACGGGTATTCTGCTAGTTATAAATAAAAATGGAATGTACTAACTGACATTATCAGAGGAGGAGTCATAGACAAATGAATTATAATTAAAAACAATCATTAATAAACTAAATTGCAAGAAATTAAGTAAGAATAGACAATTATATCAATTTCAGATTTAATAGAATAATAATTATATCAGGGAAAATGGCTATTATTTGCGTAAAGAATAGGAAATACAATATTAAGCCTACCTTCCAAAATGTAAGAAATATAATTTTTTTAATGAAAACTTTGTAAAACTATATTAATTTGTATCAAAATAAGCAGAATAGTATAAAGAAACCGAATATGTATTTAGTATTTCATACAGTTAATTAGTAACGAAATTATTTTCCGAGTATAATGTATTAAAATAAAATGTATCGGAAGCTAAGATAATTTGAAACAATGTATAATATATGTTAAATTGGCTAAGATTTTCAGGAGACGAAGGAAATGAGAACAGTTCATTATTATCCGTTGACGAGTGTACTTAACGTGATTATTTGCTCGAAATAACCTATAATGGCGAACTATCAGTAAACCGAGTTCGGTGAAAATTTTCATAATTTATTTTGAGTTATTTTTTAATTGTGAACCGGTGAAGTTAAGCTATGAACAGTGTATCACCAATAAACAGAACAACATACGCCTAATTAATTGAAATAACACCAATACCACACAATTTACAGACGAACAATCAAGGTTGAACCCGACACATATAGACCAAGTGAGATAGACACAATAACAACAATTTACACCAAGTGAACTATTAAACCATACACCAGTGACACTCAATTAACTCCACAACTATTATACACATTTGCTGAGACCATTTAAACGGAGAAAAGGCATCTTTATTTAAACAAATCTGTCGTCAAGGTTAGATGCTCCACTACGCATGCGCCAGTCGGCCATTTTGATTCATCGCGGTTCTTACTTCAGCTGTAGAGAAACGAATTTCTTCTGCTTTTTGGTTTGAATAAATATTATATAAACTTTTATTTTTTAATTATAACATTGTATTGTTTAATATTAAGGCATTTATCGTTGTAAGTGTTATACTTTCCTGTCCATACTCTTCTCTGGCTATTCTTAAATAACCGTTCAAAGAACTATATTTTTATATACTACCAATGTAAACTTTTATATCGACCGGCCCTGAGTGAGTCGATACTGCTTTGTAACATCGATTCTTATCGATCAAATTAACTAATTTGTTAATAAACGTTCTCTTAAGTAATTTGGATTTAATTTTTCTTTAAAAAAGCTTAACAAATAAATTAATCAAGAATACTGACTAACCGAAAGGCGGTACATACGAAACAACGAACGCTTCAAGAAGAAGAAGAAGAGAGCCGTTTTTCGACTAGATTTTGAGTTAACCAGATTGTCATTAAATAAATTTACAGAAAGTGATACTGTTACACTAATAAACATAATACCATTCCATTTCGAAACACAGACAATAAACACGATTATTTTTTAAATATTAGGGTTAAATTTTACCCAAAAAATATTTTTTCAGAAATTTTTTTTTAAATAAAATTATTTTTTTATTTTCAAAATTTTTTAACAGCAGTCACACAGATTTTATTTTGTAACCACAAGGATTGTTACACTGTTAATAAAAGAAAATGATAGCTTTCAAAACTAAACATCCCACAAGATAAAAAATTACGATCAGTGGTGAAATGCGAGAGAAAATATCCCACTTTCAATACGTAGGGTTTAATATTACATATCAATTTGACGAGTACATCGAGAGAAAAATAAACGAGTTTCAGGCGATTTATGGCACTATGGAAAGAACTTTAGGAAGAAAAAGAAGAAGGGAAACTCAAATGAAGTTCTATAAGATTATGGCAGTCCCCACTCTTTTAAACGGTTCGCAAACAAGAATATTATCTAAAAAAGATGCAAGTAATATACAAGCTGTAGAGATGAACTTCTTGAGATACGTAAAAGGATGTAGGCTTACACGAAACGATAGAATTAGAATCGATGTGATAAGACATGAATTGAATATATTCTCTGTAAATGGAAGAATTGAGGTATGTGAGCTGAGATGGATTGCACATACAGGTAGAATGGAAGAGAAAAGGCTACCCCAACAAGTTTTACAATATGCGCTTAAAGGGAAAAGAGATGTGGGAAAACAACGCAGAAGATAGCCTGAAAATAGTTATCGGAATAGGTGATTTCTCCTAATCCTGGAATGAAGAAGAAGAAGAAGAAGAAGAAGAAGAAGAAGAAGAAGAAGAAGAAGAAGAAGAAGGAAGAAGAAGAAGGAAGAAGAAGAAGGAAGAAGAAGAAAGAAGAAGAAGAAGAAGAAGAAGAAGAAGAAGAAGAAGAAGAAGAAGAAGAAGAAGAAGAAGAAGAAGAAGAAGAAGAAGAAGAAGAAGAAGAAGAAGAAGAAGAAGAACATTCACGTACGATATTGGAAGAACTGATCATCTAAGACAACCTGTTGATTATAACAAAAGGTACATCTGCAAACGATACAGCTGTCCTGACTCTAACTGGCATACAGATCCTGTAATAGCTTCATCAACTCTACAGAATCATCATGGCTAATTAGAACACTGGCAATTTTGTAGACTTTCACCGAAAATCGGGTGTGTCATGTTATTTGCTAAAGCTATTGAGTTAACTCGGCCGTGGTCTGATGTTAAATGTGGTCTCTTATCGCCTGACATTTTGACGTCTCGAGAGGTCGTCATCGTCACTGCAGCAACCGATAGGGGGACGGTGCAGACGGTAACAATATGTTAGCGGTATTTCTGGAGCACCTATACCAACCCGACATAGATGGTGACGAACTTTCGAATCGTGAAAACGTCAGCCAATAATAGACATCACTTTAAACATCAGACCACGGCCGAGCTAACCCATTAATTCTGTTGTTTTTATATCTGATCTGACGATGAGCTGAGAAGCTTGAAAGTGCTAATCGGAATAATTTTTCTATAGTGGTGTGCAACAGTGATAATTCTGTTTAAAACATCTTAGCAAACTGATATGCCAATGAAGGAATCGACGCAATCGTATAAAACCCGGTAAGTTGCGACCGAGGTGGACATTTGAACCAGGTCAGTTGCGATCAATTGTATTTTCATGTTATTATAATATTACAGAAATTACCATTATAATTGTATTCATTCCTAACCTAACGTAACGAAACCTAACACAACGTAACCTGACCTGACGTGACCTAACCTAACAAAAATATTGGAAGAAAGAGGTTACTCATACAAATGCAAAATTGCAGAATTCAAATTCCATCGAAGTTCAAAATAGTAACGTTTCTAAATGATTTATTCAGTCAGTAAGTGAAAGTGCGCTACGCAATTGACCGCGAAGAACAGGTGTAAATGTTGTTTCGTTGCAACTGACCGAGACCGGTTAAAACGGACATTTAAAACAACTGCTCTTATAGGAAGCAAAATCAGTCGTTTGGGGTTCTGCAAAAAATCGAGGACTTCTGTTAGTGAATGCATCGGTTGGCCATTGTTCAACGTGCACCCAATCAAACATTGGTGCAATAAGTGACGCCGGATGGTATATTACAAATTAAATATTAATTATAGATATACGTAAACTGTTTGATAATCGCTGATCACACAACAATATAAAACGCAAGCGCTGAAGTTAAGGTACAGGTCTGCAACCCTTGATATTTCAAACATAATAATCCCCCTTGATTGTCTAAACTCGTAGGATTTTGTGATTTTAAGCCCAGTGCTGTAGGAATTTGTAGCAGAATTCCAGAAACTGAGTTATTTGCGACAACAGTACAGCAGTACTGTAGGTGTCAATAATCTGCTTTGCTACACAAACCTAACTTTCCTTGCTCGCCCACGTGTAACTCAAACCCACACAACAAAGCGAACCGGATCCCAGGTTATTGTTCTCGCTGTAACGAACGATTACAATGGCTTCAAGTAACCTACTGTGAAACTATAAAATTTTTTCCCCTAAATACTGTTTGTGTGTATGTGTTTTTGTTTTTAAATTGAAGTGGGCTAAGTTAGCGCAGTTACCGCCCACCTACCCAAGTCTCTCCGGTACTTACCTGAATATACGTGATGATGAGTTACTTAGGCTAAGCGAAAATATCTTCAGTGATCTCGCTGAACATTAATCGTTAAATATATGTGTTTTCAGGGAGAAAAGATGACTTCAAAGGTAATACTCAGCTGAAACATCCTTAAACTCAAATTCAAGAACAATAACTTTTGAATTTAATTTGTTTATTTAAGTACTTTAAATTAATGTTTTGTGTTCAGGGTGTTTTATGTTTAATTTCTTTGCTTGCTATTTACAAATATGATAAAAGATGTTTGTGTGTAATAATAGATGTTTTGTAGTTTTATCTCGATTGTTAATTACTATTAGCTTTATCAGAGTGAAACTGAATGAAGGCAGAATTGTGCACAACATTATTATAATATCAAGAACGAATAAAAAAGGATAAGAAAATGAAAATGGTATAGGGTAGGTTCTGAATTATAGAGAAAAATAGGGCCATAGATAGATAGATAGATAGATAGATGGGCAAATGGATGGATGGATGGATGGATGGACAGATAGACAAACGGGCAGGAACACAAGTTCGAGGGCTGTGCGGGATGAAGGGCATGCCCGTCGCCCGCTCGTATACTGCGCCCCGAGCTTCAAATAAAACTCCTGCCGCAGGGACCATAGATGGGGCTGGATTTAGGGTGTGGCCTGCTACTGGTCGTGGGAGTTCAATTAATTATCAGTTAATTGATGGTGAGAGTATGCCGAGGCCGAGTCCAAAGATTCTCCTGGCACAGATTGGTAGCGACCGAGGGCGCTAATGAGGTGGTTGCCCTGGAATGGACACGCAGGGATTCGCGGAAGGTTCTATTTGATGTCAGATAGTGGGCTTTGCAAGTCCAGCGCAAATTGTCGGGCAAGGAGAGACTGAAGCTTTCGCTTATAGGTCTTGGGCACGTAGGTAACCATCAGCACCACATAGGTGGAGACGATAAGTTTCCCCAGGCGGCGGGTCATGGCGTTGCTACATAGCACAGGACGGAGTTTATATAGCCGAATGGCGGTCTTGCGGGCTACTTGTGCGGAGTGTGTCCGTCAAGGTGGACCCCGAGGTACTTCTCGAGACCAGGGCAACAGAGTATCGCCTACGTAAAGGCTGTCGGGGAGATTTATGCGTCTGGAGAAGACTACGGCTGTGCTCTTGGCCGCGTTGATGGCAAACCTTAATCTCCCTGCCTACTCAACGTATTCGTCCAATTGTTCCTGGAGCCAGATAACTGCCGTTTCAGCCCGACGATCGACGGCATACACCGCCGTGTCGTCGACGAACATGGCCAACCTGGTGCCAGGCAACTTGGGCACGCCGTTGACATACACAGTAAAAATCAGGGGCCCCAAGACGCTTCCCTGAGGTACACCAGCCGTAATAGCCTTTGCCGGAAAAAGGGTGTTACCAACTCTCACGCAAAAGGTTCTGTTCCGAAGAAAGCTAGCAATCAGATGAATGTAGCAATCCGGAAGCAGAATCCCCGTAAGTTTGTAAAGTAGGCCTGGATGTTAAACACGATCGAACGCCTTCTCGACATCAAGGAAAACGGCAACGGTCTGCTCTCGCGAGCAACCGGCCTCGACCACGGACTCCACGAAGCGCATCAATTGATGCGTCGAGGAGTGCCCGGCTCGAAAACCGAATTGCTCGGGACCAGAATGTCGAACCGTTGAAGGTGATCCGCTAGTCGCCGCTGGACTAGTCATTCGAAAACTTTCGACGTGGATGACATCAGGCTGATAGGCCGGAGGTTCTCGGCAAACTAGGGGTCTTTTGCCCGGTTTCGGGATCATCGTGACCTTAGCCGAACGCCATTTCGTAGGAAAGTAGGCGAAACGGAAGCAGGCATTGAACAAGTCGACCAGGAAGCGAACTTTAGCATTTATGTCGTCCGGAAGTCTCTGTAGGGTGGTGTTAGTAACATCGTCCGGTCCAGGGGTCTTCCGGGGCCGAAGCGCTAAAAGCCTGTCCGTAACCTCTTCCACTGAAGTGAGTTCGGGTTCGGAGGTGATCGGGCTGCCCATATAAGCCTCAACTTCGTCTTGGTCTGGGTCCCCGGACGGGTTAGGTGCAAATTCAAGCTCCATGTGCCCGGCCAGGAACTCAGATTTCTCGTCCAGCTTGACAAGGGGATGTCCCCCAGGTCGTTGATGACCGGGAGTGGAGGTAGGCGCCTCTTCCCGGTCAACGCGGAAGGAATCCTGTAAACGGAGCTTACCTCCCGTGAATCGTCCGCCATTTTGGCGACCGTAAATTCCCAGCAGCTTCGTCGGAAGCCATGGAATTCACAACATAACTTGCCGCCCTCCCGATTGCAGCTGGCCTTGTCGGCCGGATCTCGCACCCGCGGTCACCGTCTCCGAAGTCTGTTCTTCTCTAAAGCAAGAAAACGAACTTCATCAGGGATCCGGTGGTAATCAGGAGTAAGATTAAGCTTCATCCGTGAGCACACTCCGGCGGAAGAGACCACGGCATCATCGAACAAGGCGACCGCCTGGGCAGGAAAACAGAGTGGCAAAAGCGGACAGAATGAGACAGACAAAAAAGATTGATAGCGATCAAGAAAATAATAGTGATTAAAAGGGTCAGAAATGGATGCAAATAAAACTTAAACGTGTCTGTAATAGAAAATCAATAAAGTGGTAATGTTTTGAGGGGGAAGCCACAACTAGTTAGGAAGTTGATCAGGAGCTTAACAGCAACAAATAGTTTTAATTCTATTAAGCTGTCGTAGTTCATGACGCTTCCCTTCATATTGTTTTAATAAAGTTTCGTACTGATAGAGTTTATAATCGGCTTATCCAAATTGTGCCTATCTTTGCACAATCCCGGTTTTGTTAATACCGGGACTCAGCCAGTGACCGCACTCAAAAGGTAGACCTACACCAGGGTAGGCCTACGCCTTACTTTACGGCACTGAAGGTTTGTATCAAATTTATGTTTCCAATGAATACCTATTTTGTAGTCACCTTCAATATTTTAAGAGTTATCTGTTTTAAAATGAAACAACTCTCAACTTTTCCTAAGCGTCACGTTGGAACTGTCTGTCAAGTTTCATTTGAATGCAGTTATCAGTTTTATGCTCATCCGATTTTAATAAAAAAAGAATGATTTTAAAGTCAAAGTGTTGTAAAATAGAATTCATATTATAAATATACTGTACAAGTTTAGTGGAGTTTGATTTTCAGTCACCCTGAAACATTTTAAAATCCAGTAATACCTAAGTTTTTAATGTTAATCTTGTTATATGATTTAACACTCTCTGTAATTCCAATATGCTTACGTAAGCTTTCGCGGCCAGTGTCCATTACGGTTTTGAAGTTTACTTCCGATATGAACCGCGTCAAAAATGACTTATATGACAAGGTTTCACTCATATTACAATGAGTATCCTCAGGTCTGTAATTCCAACTTTGTCCGTACTTAGGCCTACTTGCATAACTGCTACTTGTCATGCTCCGGACGAGGTCTTTCAGTGTTCCCATCATTATCAAATCTTAAACCACTACAAACAAATATGACACTGGAACGCGAATCCGCTTTCACGGCTGTCCAATTGGCAAACAACTCTACTTGTCACTACCCTATTGGCTCAGCTCCGTTAAGCCACTCCCCTTCTTCCTTCCTATTGGCTATCTACTACGGAGCTTCGTCTCTCCCTCTATTACCCTATGGAACCTTATCATACACTATAGACAATAGTAAAAAAACTATAGAAATTTTACAGACGATACAAGTAAGCAAAAACACAAAGCTTATATTATTAGATGTGAAACATATGTTTTAAAACATACCAGTCAAAAGAACTATACAGATAATAAAAAAATGGTAGTTTAAAGAAGGTAGAATATAAGGAACAATAAACAGAAATATTACGAACTTGCGTGAATCAGAATTATTTTAGGTGTAATAATATAGGCCTATACCACGTCCAAGAAGACGGACTGCGTTCACTGTTATCTCCTGTAATGGCTGATGTTTGTATGAATAGTTTTGAAAAAAGTTTTCTATTTTCTTCCATGAAGAAAACTTGAAGTTGTAGATCAGATATGTGGACGACATTCTAGTAGTCTGCGATGGAATAAACAAAGATTTTGAAAAATTAACTCATGAAATTAATGGAAAAGAAACGAAGATCAAATTCCAAGAAGAAATAGGAGAAATAGTAATAAATTACTTAGACATAAATACAAAGATTGACAACTTCAGTTTTAAGTGTGATATATACCGGTAAGAAGACTTAGACGAATTTAAAATAGATCTGAATAATAAAAACTACAAACGATAGGAAATCAACAAGAAGGTAATTGCTGGTAACTAATGTTTCCATGCCAATAAGAACCTTTTTATATCCAAAATAGTCTGCTGATCTACTAAAATAATGCTCTACAGAATACTGTGACAGGCCACAATGGTAACATGTAGATTGGGAGCTTGAACCCTTACAGCAGCAGCAGCAGCAGGTATAGCTACTTTAAACGTGTCTGAATGGAAAATAATATTACAGAGATATAAAATAATTAGCCTAATTATATAAAACGTAGAAAGTTTCGCAGCGTTACGTAGCAGTTGTTACTGGACTTGTTAGCAATGTAAACAGCGTAAGTCCAATTACTGCTTCCCTCCCTACCGTGTTGTTGACTTAACTAATGAGTTGCCTCTAGTAATTAATACTCCAACTAACATAAAGCAATATACGTGTCGCTGTTTTCCTTTAATTAGTAAACTTACACATTTTTAAAAGTTACAATTTGATTTATATCGTATTAAAATATAAAGTAGTTAAATTATGTCTCTTCTTCGTCTTTTTCCAACCAAGCGGTGGTGAGTTTGCAATTTTTTCCTTCCGAAGACAGTTTTAATCACCACACACCTTTCTTCTCTTATTATCTTATCCAAATACTGCAGTCTGGGCTTTCATCTTCAACTAGTTTTCTCAACCGTACCTTCGATCAAGGTGGTGAACAAGTGTGAACGGCTAAGCGGGTGACCAATCATACTGCTTCTTCTTTCCCCAGTGATTTAATCAGATTTTCATCAAACAATCCTTCTTTCATCCACTTTCTCCAGTACCTCATCATCAGTAATTATGTCGTCTTCTTCTGTTTCTTTAACTTTTTCTTAGTTGAGACTCTATCCTGTTCTGTAACAACGGTTCTACATGCTGTCACTCCATTTCTTCTTTGGCCGACCAATGCTCGTCTTAGTGTTTTGTTGGATATCTCTTATAAAAATAAACTATAATAAACTATATACTATAATAATTAAATTATTCATATAATCCAAATTCAATAATTCGAACAAAATTAATTCTTGGATTTCGTTGTCCATGACGTGTCCGTTACTTAACTAAATAAAATTACAACACTACCGACTCGGAACACAACGTTTTTTATAGGTGAAAACATAAATGTTTTACCTTATAGGCTTAACCGGTTTTCGTTTTAAAAAAGCTTCTTCAGAGGCTCTGAACAAGCATTTTAAAAGCGAAAACCGGTTAAGGTTATAAGGTAAAACTTTTGTGTTTTTACCGATAAAAATTTTGTGTTCCGAGTCGGTAGTGAAGTAATTATATTTAAAATTAGTTCATTAAGCCTAACGCTAATTCACTAATTTATTCAACTTCAACGTATAGTACTACTTGCGCAAAGACCTATAATTTAGATTTAGCTACAAACAGGCCTACTCATGATTTTAGTAATGCTAGGAATTTAAACCAAAATATAATATTGTTACGACGGTCTACTCGATCGTCGTAGGTACAGTGGAAACAAAATAAGTACAAGACACCAAGTAAGTCACTAATCACCAGCTTTAATTTTTACAGTAAAACATTTCGTAATTAACAACACAGTCTACTACAACAAATCAAATAAAAATTGTTCACACGCAATAAAAATGTCACTAATATTAAACACAATTGTATTACAATATACCGTCCGATTATAAAATACAACACTTAACTAATGACCACTTGAATGCGCACAGTAATATCGCCGAGAATAACTCTCGAACTGCACAGTCAATAATTCGCTCTAATTCTGAAAACTAAGGCCGCTACCGCCATGTATTTATAGTCACGCTCACACACCAGAAGCTTCCAAACTGCGTCTTACCTATCGTGTGAACTACGTAATTAACTGCGGCCTTGACACAGGCCGAGCGCCCGAGCGAAGCCCGGTACAGTCGAGAAGATTCTCGCAAAATGCGTCTACAAGCACGTACGCCACACGCTTACATTCTGGATCTCTCTGGAACGTTCGATAAACACGTAGATTGTTCTGTGACGTCGTAAAAATATGTTGACTTTAGCTACTTTGTTACACTATACTTATACGTAGGCCACAGACGCAACGTTGCCACGTTTAATATTCCGGCCTTCTACTAGAGCCGGCCATGACAAGAGGCATCCCCTCCATCAAGCTATGGGTGCTGTAGGCCAATAACCTGCACATTTAAGACCACACTTATTCGAAGAAAACAGAGGAAAAGCCGGACGGAGGCAACAGTGGCGATCTCTTTGCAGCTAGTCGACACCTCAAGGTTGCGACTAAGACTAAGACGGGTGGTAGTGAAACTGTAGCTGCTTTCAAGTAGGATCGAACTTACGCTACTTACAAGCGTGCTGACTGTCACATTGCCACTGAGACACACGATACCTTACGATACCTTTACGATACCTTCGGAGTAAAATCCGAATACTTGCAAACAAAATTAATTTCTTAGCGACATTTTGTAAATAAAAGAAATGTATGATTACTACTGCAGACTTATATTCCTTTGTTGCGTTCGCCAATCGGAGCGTCTAAAATTCTAGTATATTTAGCTGGCACGTGCCGGCAATGTTTACGTTAGCCAATATCGATTACTCGATAAATCACAACTCCTCTCAACTTTTCGTTTAAATCATTCTTTACTGCTGTTTGCACTGCCAATAGAACGGCTTCTTCTACCCCGTTCTCGGATTACGACTTTCCACTGCCTTTATGATTGATCGCGTTTCATTCCATTTCTAAAAGTCACAGCGATCGAATCTGCGATATCTAATGAGGAGACTTTCTTGACTTATTTTTTATTTTATTCGCGTAATTTTTTAATTTAACACTTTATACTTTCTGCGTTTATTTTTTGTTTGTTTCCGAACGTCTTGCATTAAAATGTATGGTGCGTTCTGCCAATGCCCTCTTTATTCGTCGGGTCTCATCATCAAATTCATAAAAATTCATCAAGGCAACTAGAATTTGGCATTTGGCCAGTAGGGCATCTAATACTACTACTACTACTACTACTACTACTACTACTACTACTACTACTACTACTACTACTACTACTACTACCACTACTACTACTACTACTACTACTACTACTACTACTACTACTACCTCTACTAGTATTACTATTCTCCATCACACAGCTTGTAAAGATGTAACTGAAATTAATTTTTATTTCTCCTGATTCTATCATTGACGTCACACCTAATTTTGGCTCCTAGATAAATAAAATTTCTACACTGTCTCCAATTATTTAGATGACTATTTTATTTTATTTGTCTTTAATTGTACTCATCAGCTTTCTTCTTATCAACGTTTGGGTATAACTACTAACCCACTTGCAAAACTATTGTTGCGACGGCTTCTCTGATCGTCGTATGGTACAGTGGAAAACAAAATACAAGACACCAATGAAGTCACTAATCACCAGTTTTAATTATCTCTATTAACAGTTTGTAATCAACAAGTTATTCAACAAGATTATACTCGTATAATAATTCAAGTTAATCTGTCCACACAAATAATAATGTCAACTAATAGAATTTTGCGCAATAATGACTTTCCGCTAATAACCAGTTGAACGCGCAGAGTAATCGCCGTAAGTATACTGACTTCCAAGCGGCAGGTGTCTGCAAGGTTCCATTATCTTCGTCCTTAACAAGCGCTCGAAAATTCTAGAGGATACTTCAGCAGAAACACGCACGGTTGGGCTAGTTGAGAAGCTTGTAGAACGACACTATCCAGTGTACGAGAATGTTTCGTATTGCGGAACACTATATATAACTACCAAACGTTTTCTAGTAACATCCATTACATCAGCATAGTCTAGTATGTACTGATTTATAGCATACTGTACTTAGTGTCAACATTTCTAATGCATTTCTATTGCAATAGGAAAGTCATCTTAATTGCAAACACTTATACATTGCTGTTTCTTACGCACCAAGTTCATAAACACGTTTATAATTCTGCCATTAATTATAAAAATTGTCACTAGAGGTAGACCGATATATCTATATCATGTATTTTGGAACTATTATTTTTGTGGAACAGATATAACAGTTGCTGAAAACTTGAAATACCTGTTCCCATTCAACGATAACTGAAAAGTCGAAATACGCGTTGTGATTAGTGGCGACCTGGCGGTTCCGAGTTGAGGGACCCCCTACGCAACTAACGAATAAACAAGTAAACGAGTACTACAAGTATTACGAGTACACGAGTAGAAAGCCATTGTTTGGTGTTGAATACTTCATTCTACGCACGTGCCGATTGCTATACAAGTACGAAACGAGACAAAACAGCGAGACGAAGAGATGAAGCTGTTTTTACTAAATGAAAAATTTCATACTGTTCTGACATTTATTCTAGTGTGTTATACAGATATATAATACAAATTATAATAACGAATCATACTTAGGCTATATTATGCTAGTCACAAACTTGGTAAATTTTGGAAAAGCGAATTATATTGTATTATAACCTACAGTGTGTCTGTAGGCCATATAGTACTTTTTGTTAATGTGATTTTGGAGATGATTTTAACTTTACTTCAGACCAATATTTTTTGGTATTATTTGCTGTGCTATTACGTGCACTCTAAATTTCATTGCCTGAGTTTCACAGCTGATTTGTCTAACCAAAATGGAATCAATCATTTAATATTAAATCTATGTCAGTTTGTATTTACTCTTAGTGAAAACTTAAAATAGTATTCCCAAAGGGAGATAGGCCTACAAATTTTCTTCTTTCTTATTTTCTTTCAAACACTACCGGCTTAATAGAGTCACAGTGTAAAGTAACACTGTTAATACTTTTAGTTTCAATATATTTCTTACAACAAATTTTATAACACAGGTATATGTATAATAGGTATATAATAACAAGTATTTGTACGTGTTATTTTTTGGAACGGTTTCGTTCGTACCTGTTACTTTCAAATACAAGTTTAACACACCTCTAATTGTGACCAAGCAGCCGAGTCAGTAGAGTATGAGGGGTTACTAATGACAGACATTAATCAATGGGCTCTGTGATCGCAATCCCCCGTCTCTTTGCACGCCCTAAATCGCGCTGCTATTGTTTGTCTGCTGATACGACGCTGCCGTCATTTGTCACGCACGTTTGGCACCGTGAACACATAGTATGATAAATGTGGTGCGAATTGAGCACTAGGAAACACGTGAGACACTGATTGTTATTAAGAAAAACGACTGCTGCAATAATGGAACTGTCTTGCGTCGGTTCTTGCGACTGGAATCTAACGATGGAGCACTTTGCAAAGGCATTCAAGGGCAACAAGTTGGGTTTGTTGGTAGAGTTTGTTATCGTATATGGTTGCAGAATAATTTAAAAGGAACCAAAGTAGCTCCGCTGCAATTCTTACAATAAGAGTTCACAGATAAAGACGGACAACAGTTTGTTTATGTTGTGCTTAAACTGCTGTACATCTGTAAACAAGGAAACGTGCCAACATTGAGTAATGGTAACGGCTTGCCTCCGTTAGATCCACCCAGCAAACGTCCAATATCTCCGCGACTATAGTTTATGCAAATCAGGTGTCTTGTATATGACGGGACAACTACGGTATTGTGGCCGTGAATGGAACGGTCAGGCAACTTGGACAACGACCAAGCGACAAATGTCAACTTGTCGTTCATTTCTGTTTTACCAAACCTACAAACACCCCCCCCCCCATCGACACCGCCAGGGTCCGCAAAAACCTCAGTGGTAGTGACCCAACACTACCTACTCCTTTTTTTAAGTCAAATTTATAAACATTATGGCTAAATGGGCAACAATTCAGTCGTATCTAGAAAGCTTGTGTAGTACTAGCTGTTACCCGCGGTTTTGCACGCGAATATTTGAGTCTTAATAAGTATTTTAATATAATTTTTATTGTCTATGTATATATGGCGTTCTGTCAGCTCGTATAAATATTTTGTTCTCATTAGTCAAATTCTCTCCAAAGCTGTTTTCAATACTTGTACTATTTTAAATTGTATTAAATTATTATGTTGGTGCAACAGCCTTTGGATATTTAAAAGTACCCGTTTATATGGCCTTTATTGATATTTATAAAGTACCTGTTAAATAAAAAACGCTAAATTCTTTATTTTAAGTGTTACTATGTTAGAAGCATTGTATAACAAATTAAACGTTATGTTTTCCTCAACCATGGCTTTTATTTATTTTACCAGTAAACTAGAGACCAAAAACCGTTGTCACCTAACCTCACAAATGAAA
This sequence comes from Magicicada septendecula, assembly GCA_034769895.1. Lineage (NCBI taxonomy): Eukaryota > Metazoa > Arthropoda > Insecta > Hemiptera > Cicadidae > Magicicada > Magicicada septendecula. The sequence continues at coordinate 3,989,098 of CM068371.1, forward strand.
ACAACACGTATTTTCGCTTTGCATTAAGTAATAGGATAATTTGCAATTAGCACACTTCTTCTTTTCTTCATACACTCCCATATTATATAAAATATCGAAAATGTACTGCAGGAGTGGATAAATGTAGAGTTCCGATGCCGCTAAATAGCTTTTGTTTATTTACTTGTTACTATGGTAATTAATTCTGGTCTCCATGATGTTGTTGACATCTTTAGCAATAGTATTTAATATATTTCATTACTTATTCATTCTATTATCAGAAATACGTATAAACAGGAATTTTATAATCGTTTAAGACAATTACAAAATACACAAACGTATCTGTATACAAAATATTATATATAGGTGGTATGTATGGTATACATACTTGTGACTGTATAGAACACTTTGCAATATATGGTCGCATTGTGTTTGTCGTACCGGTGCTCTGTCGTTTGTTTAAACTTACTTCCTCTATCCTTTCAGATACACGAATGTTCGCTGTATCTGTATAATTTCCGTATGGACTTCGGAAACCAAAAACATCATAAAGAATTAGGCCTATATACAAACTTTTCAATGTTAAAGTTTCTTTTCTCACATCATATTAAAATAATAAGAGGTTAAAAGTTTTCAGCCAACTGTTTCAGCTGTTATGGAAATTCTTGAAAAGTTACATAATTAGATAAAATAACATAAGAGTTTTGGACTTATACGTGAATCAGTGTAGTTTATTGAAAGGAGTGAAGCAATACGGGTAAGCTCAAGCAACTGTATAATCCGGATCTAACAGTTGTACAACATTTATTTATAGTGGTTTCATTAAACCACTACTTTTTGACAAAGATTACGTATGCCTACCCGTCTCTTCGTTTACAATATTATTATATGTGTTTCCTCGGTTATAAAATTTATTATTTTTAATATTGTAACTATGATCTCACTGATCGTTGCATAGTAGAGTGTAAAACAAGATAAAGACACGAATTAAGTCACTAATTATAAAGTTTTAGTAAAACACACTTAACGGTTTGAAATCAACAAGTTTTACTGTTTACATAAATTCATAACATAATGTCCCATGATTATTTGAAGACTCACACTTTATAGAAAACTTTTCTATTTCTTTTATGAATTTGCTAACGGCTATAATTTTTTATTGTTCGACTAAGCTTTTCGTCATTACTGACATCTTCAGGTCTTAAAAAACCAGAGGTCGTTTTTTAAGACCTGAAGATGTCAGTAATGACGAAAAGCTTAGTCGAACAATAAAAAATTATAGCAGTTAGCAAATTCATAAAAGAAATAGTAAGGATGGCTGCTAATTTAAACAATACGAAGAAGAAAACTTTTCGTTTCATTGGTCCGATTCATTAGAATCTTAAAATAATCACTGGGAATTAATGTTGGGCACTTTTTTTTAATAGTAAACCATGATCCTTAAAATACTTATTGGGCTGGTTCAATAGAGTACCAAGTGTCTTGCGACTCACACAAATGTGTTCAGAGGCCTATGTGTCTGTCAGATTGCCGTTTGTTTGAATTTACAGTCCAATCCGATTCTTTTGAGCTGTCATACATGTTTTACTCAAGTTAATGAAAAGCGAAGCTACAGTATAAATACTTGAATTGAATAAGTAAACAATAATTGGCTTAGTTCTACAAATAATTTTTATTTTCAGGAGAATTGTTTCACAGTTACGGCAGCTTTAGAGGTTAGATTTCAACTAAAAATTAATTTAGATTTAACATTTCTGTTCAAGTCTAACCTCTGAAGCTGGTGACACAACTGTCAGGAGAATAGAAAGAATCTCTACAGCTATAGCAAATGTTTATTTATTCAATTCAAGTACTAATAAAATATTTTAACAAATGCCGAGCGACCATTACATCAGTGTAATATAGTATATTGTTACGATATCACAGAATAATCTACGTGTTTCTCGAACGATCCATTGGAATCCAGCTATAATGTTGCGTGCGTACGTAATGTCAACATGCGCTCGCAAGACTTTTCTGGAAGCCGCCAACCGCGCGGAAACACCCACTGTGTCAAGGCCGCAATTAATTACGTCCTAGTTTAGAGAAAAGGCGTAGTTTGGAATCTTTTGGTCTGTGAGCGTTATACAAACACAAGGCGTCAGCGGCCTTAGCTTTCAATTTATTGTCGGGCGATTACTACTGATTATCGGGGGATATTACTGTGTGCTTTCAAGTGGTTATTATGAAGTGTTTAATAATCGGGCGTGATAATTGAAATACAATTGTGTTTAATATTAGTTAACATTTTATTGCGTGTGACCAATCTTTACTTGATTTGTTTTAAGAGACTCTGTTGTTAATTACGAACTGTTTAACTGTGAAAATTAAAGCTGGTGTTTAGTGACTTGATTGGTGTCTTGTATTTTGTTTCCACTGTACCTACGACGATCAAGTAGACCGTCGTAACAATATATTCTTTCAGATGTTTACAATATCTCACCGATAAAGGTTGCTACGCAACAACGGCTTCATTAAGTCAATAGAATTCACTTTGAAACTGTTAATGTGCTTCGTCAGTACTGTTCTTGATGGAAAACTCAGTGACACTGTATAATGTGCGCGTGGGCGGTGGTAATTAATTAATTAAATACGTGTAGCTTAATGTACACAAGCAAGGAAATTACAGGAATTGTCGTCGTATCTATGGGAACAGATTGCTGTTGATTGTATCATAATGTTCTTTGACATTCTGAGAATCTCTGCCACTAATATCATCCACACATTCAATGTCTCTTCAATTGCTAATTACGCAGTGTGTCCTTACATGACGTAATTGTTTTTTACTTCCATGTTCCGTAAGGAAATTGAAGTATGATGATCGTAAAAAAAAAAGTGTTTTCGAGATAAGGGCCGATTCTGATTGTACTACACTCAAAATGTGAAGAAAAGTAATTTTCCTGAACGTGTGTGCGTGTGCGCGCGCGCGTAGAATTTTTTCTATGGCGAATGATAAGTGCCGCATATTCAAACAGAATCAAATAATATTTAGTATATATTGTTGCTACATTTCAGAACAATCTACGTGTTCTCGAATGTTCCAGAGTAATCCGGCTGTAATGTTGTGTGTGTACGTGATTTCAAAATGCGTTCGCGAGACTTTTCTCGACGTCGCCAGCCGCGCGCACTGTGTCAAGGCCGCAGTCAATTACGTCCTAGTGTAGCGCTGATGCGTAGTATGTGGAAAGTTCTGGTTTCTAAGCGGGGTATAAATACAAGGCTTCAGCGGCGCTTCGTTCAGTTTTACACTATGTCCAGTCCCGGAAGGCGGCTAGAGGATTAGAAAACCCTCTCTCTCTCTCTCTCTCTCTCACACACACACACACACACACACACACACTGACAGGCCGCCTAAAAATAGACAGGGACAGGCCTTTGACCTGCCTTTTTAGTTACAGTCCACTACAAAAAATTAAATTTTATTGTCGTGCTTACACTTTTAATTTTGATTGTTCCATTGAATTCAGACTCTAATTTCATTTAAAATAAGTCCAAACACGAAGTTTTTATGGCGATATTCAAATGTTTTATATTTATTTGTTTATTTTGAACTATTGTTATTGTTAAACTTCAGAACACCATCTAAGCGACTATTATTAAAAATGATGAAAATTAAAAACTAAGTTACTGGTCATCTTATTTATTTTTCAACAATTTTTGTGTGACACTCCCTATAATATGTAATATTTTTACAAATTGATTTTTGATTTTACAACTTGACCTCGAAATTACGAGAATCTTAAAATTCCTGGAGTCGGCCTTGGCCATTTTTTTTTTTTTTTAAACTGTTCCGATTCACCGATTGTGATACTCGATAAATAGCAGATTGACGACCCACCTCTTTATTGCTATAATACTGAGAAAATTAATCAACATATGTAACAGATTTTAATATATAGATTTCGTAGTCCTTCAGCCTTTCGACTGGTTAGTACCCTCCCCGCATATACCCGTGGTGCGTGTGGTACTGAGTCTTTCACAGGTATATGGGACCTACAGTTTAACGCCGGATCCGAACGGCATAGTTGGGGAAGGTTTATACTAAGCAGGATACCTCTCGCTGGTTGCCATTGCCTTGCGAGGGGGAACGGTCGTATCTAAATCAGATGGCCCCCGGCGGGAATTGAACCCGCGCCGACAGCGTAGCAGCGCCACACGCTAGCCACTACGCCACTACCGCTCCAATATATAGATATAAAGATTATTTTCGAACCTCATATTTTTATTTCAAATAAACAATATATGAAATAATAGTTGTTATACGTAATCGAAATAATTGTTTGTCTTGTTACTAGCACGAACTTTTAAAAATGTTATTTATTATAAAATTATTATATATTATTGTTTTACAGACACACAAAATGAAATGTGATATGTATCTATGTAAATATATTAAAAATTTACTGGCCATGTTATTAAACTGTAACTATAACTTGAGAGGACGAGGTAGCGCGTCAGGAATTAAATGTGTATTATTGTATCACGTAATTTGGAAAATAATTACCGGTATTATCGGTATCGGCGCTGGCAGTTCTCAGTGTCATTTGACGGGCCGATTTAATCGGCCGCTAGCAGTGCCAACAATGAACCATAGGGCCATTTAACCGGCTTCTGCCATCCAAAGGGAGTGTCTCAGAAAAATAGTTGAAAAGTAAATTAAATGATCAGAACCTTAGTTTTTAATAATAACATTTTTTTAATAACAGTCGCGTAAATAATTCTCAGACGTTTAGCAAACACAATATTTCAAAATAAACAAATAAGAGTAAAACATTAGAAAATCGTCGTATAAACTTCGTGTTTGGACTTATTTTAAATGAAATCACAGTATGAAATAAAAGGAACGACCAAAATTATAAGATTAAGCAGAATAACAAAATTTAATTTATTAGAGTAAACTGTATTTAAAAAGACAGCAGCGCAGGCCAAGTACCGGCCCCTGTCTATTGTTAGGCGGCCTGCCAGTGTGCGTGCGTGAGCCAAAGGTCTCCTAATCCTCTAGCCGCCTTCCGGGACTGGACATAGTTTAGTGGCGATATATTGGAGTGCGGTTCATAGTATTGTGGCGAAGTGTTATGTGTTTTATAATTGTGCGGGACAATTGTAATACAATGTGTTTTATATTAGTTAACATTTTATGGCGTGTGAACAATTTTTATTTGATTTCTTGTAAAATACTAACTTGTTGATTATAAACTGTTTAATTGTGATAATTAAAGCTGGTGATTAGTGACTTAACAGGTGTCTTGTATTTTGTTTTCCACTGTACCATACGACGATGAGTTAGACCGTCGTAACAATATGCTTGATTTGTAGACGACTCAAGGCAAATTGATTTTGGTGGAGATCTGTTAAGGGGAAGGGTAGTTTACCTGCAACATTTTATGTTTTAACAAGAGTAAAGTACTTAATTTTGATAAATAAAGTATCCTGAAAAGGAGGTCGTAATAATCCACTGTAGAAAGGTAGATGAAATATCTATAAATGAAAAGGATACTTGAAGGGGAGGGGGTATTTTTCTATAAATGAAAATGATAGTTGAAGGGGGAGGGGATAATATTTTATATGTGTACTACGTTATCGGCAACAAAGAAGTAGTTTGTTGTTAGAATCCTTCCCGCGCTGTTTGGCCGTGGAATCCTTCCCGCGCTGTTTGGCCGTGGTACAATGTTTTCTGCAAGAGCAGACGTTTCGGCAGTGCCATCGACTGTTATCATCAGTAAAAATCGAGTGCGCTAAGGTGAGGTGGAATACGTTAGTGATCACAGTACTGTGGTTAAAGCTGAAGAAAGAAGTAGTTTCTATGGAAATATTTCATTTCAGAAATGATTTTAAATATAAATCTTAGAACGTGGAACTCGTGCTCCATACCAATATTTTTGGGAAGAAATTAAAGTTAATTTTTTGTGATATATCTATACCGGTCTATAATATATTTGAATGACTATAGTAAGTGCCACAAATATATGTTTCTATAAATCTTGTTTTTGTCAAGAAACAACTTATTTATGTTTCCGAAAATTTCTCTTTAGTGTCTGTAAATAAAACATAGAGGCAAATATGAATAAAAATGCAGGAAGTTTCCTTTAGCAATTTTGTATATTGCTTGGCTACCAAACATGATATTCTGACTTTTAAAAATACATAATATTAGGTAATCAAAGTTTCAAATTCGTTAATGAGTTTCGTACGTCAATTCGTTAATGAGTTTTTACACAATTTATTTAAAAAAATTTTATCAAATTTAAGCTGTTTTATGACTTCGGTGTAAACTGTGTAGCAAATTATTTATAAGTTGTTAAAGTCCTTTCAAACGTTTTAAGTTAAGGGTTAGATATTCATCGGCCTCTGGCGTACTTTATTTTACAGGTTAAGCGAAAGGATCGCTAGATAATTTAAATGCTTCAACTTTGTGAAAACTTTAGATACTGTAACAAGGTGAAAAATATTTAAATCAGATTAATGGAACTAGTATGGAATAGGCATGGAACTAGTAATAGTACTAGTGATAGGATTAATGGAACTATTTTGATGTTTAAGTACGAGGGTCAGTTGAAAAGTTCGCGAAGCGACATCTGTAGCTTAGCGGTAACTAAAATTTTTGCGTGTGCTCCAAGATTTGTATTTTATGTGAACGCCTTTAATTTACAAATCTATCTATCAAATTATTCATTGTTTAGAAGCTGTTTAAAATTGACATGTTATGGGTATTTTGAGAAACGGACAAAATCAAACATCGTAGTGTGATTCTTGGTTAAAAGTTGCTTAGCGCCATTGGAAATTAAAAACAAAATTTTAAATGTGTCAGGGAATGCTGCGACTACAAAACCAATGGTTTGAAACTAGGCACTTGAGTTTAAACATGGTCGTACGAGCATTGAAGATGATACCTCCCCGCACTGTACCACCAAAAAGTGCAACAACTCCAGATGCGGCAGCCATCTTGGAGAACATCTTTTCACACCAAGTTCTTTAGTTAAAGTATGATGCACACGCCCATATGAGATGTCTATCATTTTAACAACGTCATCCACTCTTGACAAGAAAATTTCAAACAGTTGGTAAAAATTGAATAAATTCACAGATAACTTATATATTGAAATGAACAGGTGTTCACGCAAAATATGCGTCTTGCAGCACACGAAAGATTTTAGTTCTACCACTGAGCTATAGATGTCGCTCCGCAAACTTTTCAACTGATTCTCGTAAACACAGCAGAAATTGATGAAGGGTCAAAGAGAGAAAGTAACCAAGAGACTGGTTCTAAAAATAAGTTACACTAGCGGCGCCATGTATATAGAAAAGCAATTACGATCCTCTTACGTTGCAAGATTTAGACTGGTCTAATTAAGGTGGCAGGGTTGTATGTTGTTGTATGTAGTGAGGTTATGTCAATCAGCTTAAAAAATTTATGTAATGTAGATTAAACGTGCAATCAGTTATTGGATTGCTGAATTCAAATCAAAATAATCAAGAAGAATGCACCGATAAAATATTGGTGTGTACTGTCTTCTTATTCTTCTACACTTCAGGGATTAGTAGGCAATGTGCCTTTTCCGACTCCACATTATCAGATTTATTCCTTTTTTGGTCTTCCTATATCCCTTCTTCCAGAAGGCTTGTACTTGTTTACACTTACTGGTATTCTATCTTCATCCATGCGACTTGAATGCTGTCTTAATTTTCCCCTGTACTCTCATTTAGATTATATATATTTAATTCTTCCTGTTTATCTTCATTTCTTATATGGTCCCTTCATTTCTCTTAACCCTTTCTAAAAATGTCAATTCTGCTGATTGTATGTTGCTTTTATCTCTTTGATTTTTAATCCAGGCTTCATTGCCATATAACAGCACTGGCATAGCCATTGTTGTGTCTCACGTCTAGTTTTTTTTTTTCAGAGTTCTATTAATCATCATCATCACCATCTTCTTATTGGTTTTAGGCTTTAGCGGCCTGTTCCTATTCTACAGTCTACCTTCTCTTAGGCCTACCAACTTTTCTTCTGCCTCTAGAGTTGTAATGTTTTGCTATCTTCGGTATTCTACTTTCTTCCATTCTATGTATGTATTGAATCCGTTTTCTTCTGTATTCTTTAATCGTTTCATTAACTGCTAAAATATCTAAATCTCTTCTTATGTTATATCTAAAACACAAAAAAGAAGTGTTCTATTTATAGTTCCACATGTGTGTTGAAATCTATTGACATTATTTACTTTTGTCAAAGTCAAAACTTATATGACAACTTAAATAGTTAAAATTTGAGGTCTGTACCAATACTTCATCCTCAATAATAATCTTTGAGCGTACTGGAAATTTTCCGTAGTGAGCTATAACTTTTGTTAGTAGACATCTTTAGGCTGTAGTATTGTCGTCCCAGTTTATGTAGTCTGTACACAGAACGTTGTAAGTCTGCTTCAATATTTTCTAGTATAACCACATCATCTGCATATAGCAAAACATTTAATTGGGTGTGCACTGTGAAAGTGTAACTTTACATAAACAACTGTCAGTATTGTGTAGTTAAGGTTAAAACAAGGATGCCATTGCTGTCTGACGAAGATCGCGTAGACACACAGCAAACTACATGCGATGCTGTAACTTATCTTTGTTTTAAAGAACGTTTGTTAACCGAGAGGCGCATAAAATCTGCAGTGGAACCTCAGCAATTCGTCACCCTCTGTAATTTCTCACCCACTCAATCTTTGTTTCTTTTTCTTTATTAACAAGCGAGTAACAGTTAGGTTTTAATTTAATATTCATGATTAATCTGGTATCTAGGTCACTTGATCGAATTAATAAATTTAATTTACCTTCAATATTCCGTCGTGTGACTTCTTATAAATCACTTCTATTACGCGTTTCGGAGACTATGCTCCATCTTCAGGTAGTAAAATAAAACTATATCACTCTTAGGAGATCGTTAAATAATAAAACATGTCAATTTTCATATGAACTGTACGCGATGTACAAGCTACAGCGGATTGAACTTGAATGGGTGGGCACCCAACATCGCGTGCAGTTCATATGCAAATTGACATGTTTTATTATTTAACGATCTCCTAAGAGTGATATAGTTTTATTCTACTATCTGAAGATGGAGCATAGTCTCTGAAACGCGTAATAGAAGAGATTTATAAGACGTCACACGGAGGATTATTGAAGGTAAATTAAATTTATTAAAACGTTTTAATTATAGCCAGGGTAAACCAGAAACGTGCTGATTGTGGCCGGAATTCTAATAATAGCCAGAAGACGGATTGGGGAAGGTATTGGTTCCGAGAATGCGTATTTCGTACTTGTGTACACGGCACAATAAGTGTTGTGTTGTGTTGTGTCGTTACAGCGTAATACGTTTCTGAAAATGCAGTCGGTTTGCTGATGCCTAGCAAAGTATTCCGGAAAACACTTTAATATCTGCTTGGAATACGTTACGGCCATCTGAATTACAACCAGCGTCTACAGAACCAGAAGGTCTTTACCCCTCATCGGAATTGTTAGATATCTGCCAATGCCTACCAGCATTTACCAGTTTAAGTAAAGACGAGGTCAAAAATAGATGGAGAAAAACTTACCAGACGTAAGCTACGAAATATTTAGTGATGATGAAATTGTTACATACGTATCCACAGAACCTAAAGAAGCTAATGATGAAGAAGATGACCAGCCAATAAAACCTGCAATTTCTCATATGGAAGCCATTCAATCACGGACTACAACAATTAAGTGTTACGAAGGCCAAGATGAAGCAGAACTGCCTAAAATAATTTCACTACACCAAATACATAATTTGTCTCTTAAAAATTATGGTGCACAGAAATAAAACAGAAGAAAATTTGATATTTTCACAATCATTAAACAATATTTTTGAAATTTCTAGTGCTTAAATTGTTTGAGTTTGAAATTTCCAGCAATAAATTTATTTGAGCATAACATTATCACTGTACATTGCTAGCGTTGTAATAAAACAATTTCTATTGTCTTTAATAGGTTTGTTTCTTACTCCTTCTCTAATTCGTGACGACCTTCGGTCCCATAGCTGACGATTTAATGAGGTTCTACTGTAAAGGATATTTTCCTTACAACTCCTAAGCGATGGGTGAATTCTAGAGGGAAATCATCTACTCGGGATATTCATAATAATCCTGTAACAAAGACAGAGTCTTTTAAAAACAACAGCGAACTGTTGTTACGTCTTTCAACCGGCACTCTCAGCTTCTAAGGTCGCTCCCAGATCCTGGGGACCGAATTCGTCAAGCGAAAAATATTACGACTAAAGCAGTCCAAGTAGAGGACTTACCCTAAAATATTGTACACAGTTGCAAATGTACTCCAAACTAAGAAATATACCATAGAAAGAAAAGGGATTCAATTATATGGAAATGTCCCGGAACTCCAGTTGCAAAAAATCAAAACATTCAAGGCAACAGCTTTTCCTTCATCTTCTTCTTCTTCGTCTGGACCTCACGGAGTAGGCACTTTGACTGTTCCGTCTATACAGAGTATCTCACCGTCTCACTCTCTAGAAGGGTTGGTCCGGTCTCGTCCGTCCCCTCCTGATTAAAAATTAATGACTTCGTTGTGATAATTTAATTTAACTTTGTCAATTACACCGTCGTTGTAGTGTAATTGGTTTAATCAGTGCAAACATTTAGAGAAAATCTGACAATAATATGTTTAACTAAGCCAACTGTAATAAGTGAGCGCGACAATAAACAGAACAAAGTAATGACGTCACAAACTTGTGTAACTCGTGATGAGCCAAGTTTGTTAACGTGGTAAGTTGTTCAGCTCACAGTTTGTCGCTGTTTGTTGCTACTGTCTAGTCTAGTAGTTCACACCTACTAGTGTTAATAAGAGTAATCCAACCTTACAAAGAGGAAACAGGAGTCATAAGAAAGTTTTAACTACGCGCTTGTAATACTGTTTATAAGGAGAAACAATGTTGCTTTCTTCTTATTTGCTTTCCCTTATTTTCATCAAAATTGTCTGGAAAACCAACCGTTGATTGTTTCTAATATTAATTCATCAGTATCAGAACCACTCTGAGGCGGTGTGCGATAGATGGGGACCACAGGCAACTACCCACTAACGAAAACAGACAGTTTAAACAAAAATTGTGCTACAAAATAAGCTCCTGGAGAAAGTCTCTCAATTTTAGTATCTTGGTTCCCATATCACAAATGAACACTACAAAAATTCATGTCAACAAATTTAATAAATATCAAGTCGTATACAGAGTGCTACCAAAGACGTTTAAGAAAAAGTTAGATTAGACAAAGAGAAATCCGTTTGTATAATAGTTTGAATCTGCCTGTAATGTTGTACAGGACTCGAAGCATAGACATCTACAAGCGATGAGGGAACAAATAGTGTCTGAACATCGGAGATGAAATTCTTCAGAAAAATTTAAATAATTTAGAGGATATACGAAAGCGGATGGGGTAAGAAATGCAACCGTACGGAGGTTTCAGTTGAATGTAGAGAGAGTCAGTAGAAAAGAAAGTGTAGACATATTGGTAAGAACAGCTGTCCAGGATGTATTTGTATGAGAAGCGCATACCATAAGTGCTAGTCGACATAGACCTGACGTCGTGGGGACGCCCACTGAAACGTCGGTGTAGCGGAACGGAACAGATGCAATGACCAGGACCTGCACAAGAACGCAACGTATTGATGAGAGCGTTTTAAAATAGAATCTATTTTTATTACATCATGTCCAACTGGAAAACACATAATTTACCTGTCGTAATCAATCAGATCAGCAATGAATTCCACACGCAAGCTCATTGAAGTATTTGGGCATGACTCTGGATGCCAGACTTAGATGGAAAAAACGTGACAAGAAGAAACGAAACAACTTGGATTAAAATTTAAGAAAATGTGGTGGCTGCTTGAAAGACATTTTAACCTGTCACTGCATAACAAGCTGGTGTTATACAAAAAAATCTTGAAAACTGTTTGGGTGTATGGTGCACAGCTTTGGGATTGTACTAAGAAATTTAATATTAAAATAATTCAGGCTTTTCAAAATAAGGTTCTTGGCAGTATTGTCGATACAGCGTCGTACGTAAGAAACGATAACATCCATCGGGTGATGATAAAGCCTACAGCTGCTGACGATATTAAACGGATTGCGGATGAATATAAAGGAAGACTTTATGAACACGTAAACATTGAAGTGCTACAACGTTTTGATAATGTTGGACTCGTTCGGCGATTGCAGAGGCAGAAACCATTTGAACTAGTGAACTAAATGTGTAGGTATATAGTAATTCTCAGCACATGAACAAAGTATAACTGTACTGAGGAATGCTCCAGTGGGAGCTTACGCTATACACTGTTAACTTATGCATTAGAATAAAATTGCTAGACAGTTTGTATCTAGGCCTAAATATCTTTTAAGGCTTACACGAGCGGAATCAATGTTGTTAGGGTCTTCAGATTCCGGACTGTTAGGTCGTCATCCATTACTACACAAATTATCAAAGTAGCATTTGCTAATCGCTAGTTGCTAATTTTTGTAGCAATGGACCATGGCCAAACAGCCCGGAATCTGAAGATCTTAACATCAGTTTTGTATCTAGCTGCGATGAAGTAAATTAGAAAAAGCAACAGTAGAGTATCTACAGTGCCTGTTGAATTCTACTAAATAGCAAATTTTAATGGTTGAACGGACTCGCAATTTTTTTTTTAATTAGAGAAGACAAATTTTAAATGAATAAAGCGGTAATCATTTAATCATTTTTATTCATACCAAAGTAATATAATGAAGCAGACATGTTCACTCAAACCATGTGCACACACTGGCTCAGTGACGCGAGCTGGCTTCTACACAAAACGAACTTATTTACGCTATTTTAAATACAAAGTATTAACAACAAATCGGTTTGTTAAAACATGATGACTATAAGTGGAACGAAATAGAATTTTAAAATATGTGGCATTTTTTTAATTTAAAATTTTTGCACATTTTAAAAGGTACAGAAACCTGTTTGTGGAATAGTTTTTACAGGCGTTTTAAATTTATTAACAACTGAAACTAAGTTTATAATAAAATGGTGATTTTATAAACCTATTTTCTAAAATAAGGTACAGCATTTCCAACCGAAATGTAGGGATCTTTTTCATTCAAATTTGTTGCGATTATCCGTTTTCCTGTGGGACCGCCACCAGGCTAACTCTTTAGTTGTCCAGAACTAGATACATGCATTATACTAACGCCTACTACAGCTAAACCGGTATGAACTGGTCTTGTACGATTATCATCTGAAGCCTTGACTGGTGTTCAAAAGCTATAATTGGTCAATATTTGAATTCAGTAAAGAAATTGTAATAAGTCCATGTAAAGTTTGATTTACTCTGATCAATAAATGTTCTAAACCTACAACAAAATTATCAAAAACTTTGTTATTGTTATTGGTTTTTTTTTCAAGTATGAGTCATAGGTCTACATAGAATTATTAAAAAGAGTCACATTCAGTTAATAGTGTATTTAATTACAGCAAATTATTTGTAATAACGTCAGCTGTAGTTTTGCCTAAGTCCGAACTGAAACTATTAGTAAATTAATAAACGGTACTTAGTTCTTTTTTAATTAGCGTCTACGCATCACCGAACACACGCTCTCGCTCGCTCTCTCCCACTCCCTCTCTCTCTCTCTCTCTCTCTCTCTCTCTCTTTCTCTGTCTCGTGAATGTGGAGTATAGCTTCTTGCTGTACGGCAAACAGAAATTTGTTTTCGCTTTTCGAATGTTGTGACAATATTTTAACCGACGATGTTAACCATTGTAGTGTCTACACATGAACGTTTGTCTGTGCGTGTGTTTCTGTCCGATTTAACAACCCAACAAACAAAACGTTTCTGTCAGCGCGTGTGCACCACAAAACCACACACACACACACACACACACACACACACACACACACACACACACACACACACACACACACACACACACACACACACACACACACACACACACACACACACACACACACACACACGATGCCCACGTTTCCTGCTGGTCAAATTTCAACTGTAACCACAGAGATCCCAAGCGATTACGCAAACCATAGTCAGTCGGTAACCCTCTTATGAGAAACCGAGTGTAATTCTCTACAGTGTCAGTGGCGCGGATTACTGAATTCATATATATACAACGCAGAAAGCTACAAATTATTTTACTGAAAAACAAAACGTGATGGATAATATGACGTACATTATATAAGAATTTTGTTATGACGGTCTAACTGATCGTCTTATGATACAGTGGATAACAAAATACTAGACACCAATGAAGTCACTGAAAACCAGCTTTTATTATCACAATTAACAGTTTGTAATCAACACGTTATTCAACAAGATTATACTCGTACAATAATTCAAATTAAATTTGTCTACATAAATAATAATGTTACTATAAATAATTCTGCACTATAATCACTAATACGCCACTTGAGACGCATTGTGTAAATCGCCCGACATAAAACTGAAACTAAGCGGCAGGTGTTGGGATATTTATAATCTGCAGGCGTCCTTAACAAACACTTGAAAAGTCTAGAGGATACGTCAGAGCGGCCTTGGCAGAAACACGCACCGTTGGGTTAGTTGAGAACTTCGTCAAACAACACTATCGCATGTACGAGAATGTTCAGTATTACATAGAGGCAGAACAATGTAAATTGAACACTAGGGTCTCGATGCGCAGTAGACAAACACCTCGTTGCGAGGCTAACAAAATTCACTCCAAACACTGCGCGGACATGCGCAGAACAGTTTTGTCAGTGTTTCATAGCGTGAACATCGGCTGCAACAAGACTGGCGAGAACAACGGAAGCATGTGTGTGACAGAGAGGGAAATAATATGGAAGTGAGACAGTAGCGTTGTCTCCCCTCTCTTTTCTCTAGATAAATTAGCTATACTTGAAAGTGGGGGTAATTCATGCGTTGGGTAGGCACCCCCTCTACGACTCTTCAGGAATGAATGGCGGGCCTATAACACTGCCTCGCATGTTAAGTGTCACGTACGCATACAAGTGGTCAGAGCTGTTGGGTTGAGCGTCGTGAGACGACCCAATGGTTTCCTAGTACCGAGCCTCCGGTAGGGGCTCCTGCCTAGTGGTCCTGTCCAGACGGAATATTGTTAATTAATTTTTAATGGTCGCTACAACGACATGCTCGTACTAGGTCGACTAGTACAGTATTTGTCGAGGCCGTTTCCAAGATTCACCTGGACGTATTCGGTACCTGCCAAGGCCGGCTATGAGTGGGTTTGTCTGGGTCCTCGCAGCTCGGACGTAAAATTTACGTGCAAGTCGCCTTGCGGTGTCATCCAAGGAGCGGACACCGAGTCCTCTTCTCAGGAGACGAGAAGAAAACCGATAGGGGACTTTGGCCGCTAGCCGAAGCCCTCTATCGAGAACGCTTTGCAACCTTCTTTTATGAACGGTTGCGAGGTAACCCCAGACGGGAAGAGCATAGGTAATGATCGGCAACAGGTATGCGTTGACAATCAACTTACCCAGCTTGCGGGTCATAGCCTTGTTGGCAAGTAGCGGAAACAGTTGCGCGAGACGAGCGGACGCTTTCTTTCGCATCGTCTCAGCGTGGGTACGCTACGCATACAAACTGTGACGGCAGCGGTATGCGAACATCTGCTCTCCGGTACCAGCGGTGGACGAGGCGAGCCAATCCGACATCAGCAGCCGCCGAGACGTGACCAACTTCGTGTTCGGAGCTAGCCAATCAGCGATGCCGGTTAGATAATAAAACCCGGGCCGGCAGAAAATTTTAGGCACTCTTCATCGCCACGCCATCGAACGCACTTCATCTCCTCTCCTCTCTCGGACGACATCGGGGCGGAGTCAGCCGGAAGGAACAGCCGAAGAATAGAACCGCCGCCGTTCTTGCGTCTTCGCACTCCCGTTCCGCGCCAGCGATGGATTTCGCTGGGCCGGCAGCCGACTCTACAACCGGTGCCGAAAGAAGAGGAGGACTGCAGTACGCCACGATCAGCGGGCGCAGCCGCCGAACACCTCAGCGCGGCACGACCAACATCACAGTTCTCGCCACTCGGTCCTTTTTAGGGCCACCAAAACAACTAGAGTGTACGATTGGAGCCATTTGTCATGCGGCAAGCCTTTTGTCCGGTGACAAAACATTACTGCTGGGATAGCTGAGAAACATGTAGATCGTTCTATAAAGGCGTAACAATATTATCTAAACTTTGATTTGTCTTATGTCTTTTAACAAATCTAATGCTGTGTGTTTTTTGTTTTCTTTTATGAAACTTTGCGCAGATCCGGAGACATGAATGTAGCAGCCTCGCCAGCGTTCACTTTCCTGCAACAATCGGATTAGTAGCAGCCCATTGAGGGTGACTTGTCAATTGTCTAAAGAGGAAAAGCAAATGATTTTAAGCTTTCTACATTTGTTAAAGTTTTATAAAGTCGCGGCAGGATTTCGAATACCAAACGGATTAAAACAAGATATTATTTATCACGCTGCATTGTGAAATGTATCTCAAAAAGGTTCTATGTATTATTGGTTACTTTGTTATGACATTTTAATTATAACTAGATAAGTAGGCTACTTGTAATGCAAAAATTGAGCAATCACAAATTTTACGAAATCAAACTATGCTGAACGTAAAGAAATGTGTATGTTTTAGAAAGCGGTGAGGTAGTGAAACGCCTGTAACGTTAGACGGCGTTACATGAAAGAAATTAACTTGTAAAAAGCTGTAGAGTATAGCGGTAGGTTAGCAACGCCGGCCTTGGGGCTGACGTCTATAAGGAAGGTAATATTAGGCTAAGTCACGTTTTGGGACATAACTATCACAAAATGTATTATTCGCTAGGATATTAGGGGTGTTTGCCAATGTTGTAAACTTTAAATGCATGTAACAATAGATACCGTTATGTTCGAGAGAGCGATGTAAGAGTGAGATAGATAGTGACGCTAGTTTTTTAAGCACGTGAGACGCGAAATACGTTCGGCAAATCAGAGGAAGCGTCATGTGTTGCGCGGGAGGTTTTCGCTAAGGAGATTGGGCGATTTTGTATTTAGCGCTAGTCTAAACCTATGGGATTATTTTCTATCGAGACTTGGTAAGGGAAATTCAAAGCCTAGTATAAAAATATAAATTTGGAGAGAAATCAGGCAGTCTTCTTTTATATCGGCGAAACTACACTGAAGAGACTCGCGTACGCTGTTTTGCGTTAATTATATAGATCTAAATTGTATTAGTAATTTAAAGAATAAAGTAAATTCGCAGCAGTAAACAGAAGTACGGGAACGCGATAATTGCTAACGCTAAATTTATAAACTTTAATATACAGTAATAAGTTAATGAGCGAATGTTCGGAGTAGTAACGAACAACGGGAAGTAAATACTACATATAAATGTTCATCAATACGATATGTTCTGGTGAAATCACTGAAGAAAGCGAATTATTTCGGGTTAAATTCACGACGGTATGACATAATCGAGACGCACGCGATGCGAACTGTGTTAGATGCACTTAACGTAAATTCAAGAATACGTTGTAAACCAGAGTATATAATTATACGACATAATTGTATGTATCACCAATACGTCAAGTGTAGCGTACATCTGTGATAAAGTGAATTAGTGCATTCATAACCAGGACAAACGCGCAACAAACAGCTGCTGACGACTCACCGGCATGCAACACCTTAAGGACTATGCACATCGGAAGGATTCTTCACGCAAGTAACAAATAAATGAACATTTGATTCAATATTGTTTTATAAATATATATATTTGTAATAAAATATAGTGACTCAATTTGTCTAAAAAGAACTCGCTGCCACGAAATAATATTAAAATTGTAAGGCAAAACTATACAAGTCATGTTAAAGAAATTTGTAGTATATAAATGCAAATGAATCATTAAAAGTTTATTGATATATTTTAATTTGTGTTTATTATTACTGGCTGCCTGAGGTACAATAAAGAGTCGGTACACTTGAGTAAGTGTTATAGTCTATTGAGTAGAAATAGTAATATTATCAGTGATTAAAGTAGTTCGTAAACCTTACTTCTTACATGCTCATAGGCCAACATAATATGCAAATCAACAATTTAACTCTTTCGTAAACGCCTATCAAGAAGTGTATTACATACGTCTATCAACTGAAAGAACAGATAAAGAAGGCTGAGTTGTCAATAAACCAGGACAAAACAAAGTACATGTGTGTTTCAAGATCAAGACATAATACAAAAATATACTGCATGTTGAAGGCTATAGCTTGGAGCAAGTGGATAGTTTTACCTACCTGGGATCACTGCTAAATGAGGACAATTTAAAAAGCGAGGAAATCAAATTAAGGATAGGAAAGCGAAACAGACTGTAGGCTATTTTACAAACATAAAACTATTCTTCTCGAGGCTTCTAAGTCATAATTCATCATCATAATCATCATCATCATCTTCAAGGATTAAACCAAGAATGGTTGTTCCGGTCTCAAATAGGGAAAGATTAGAGCCGGACGTCCCACACCTCTCCGTCCCCTAGGCTTATAGTTCCATAGTTGTTTGCGGATGCGGCAGTCATCCTTTTGGCAAATATGTTACCACCAATTCAGCCGATACTGTCGAGTATACTCATGATATTTAGTTCCTGCCGTATATCTGTAGTTTCTTCTATGATCAGAGAGAGTACACCCTGTCACGTGCCTGAGTGATCTCATTTCAGTCGCTTTAATGCGACTGGTCTGGCCTTTCGTTAAAGTCCAGTTCACAATTCCATAAAGAATTGTGGGAAGGGCTATCACCTTGTACAATTTTAGGCGTATTCGTTTACTTGCTGACTTAAGGGTTCGCCTAATAGTCCCGCACATCAGGTTGAACTTATACAACGTATTCGCAACGTCGTTGCTGGCATTATAAGACACACTGTAGCTCAGTTATTCAAATTTGCTAACTTATTCCAGGGTAGTACCATCTATAAAACTTTTTGCCGGTACGGGATTAGTTTCACGAAAAGCCTAAGTCATAATTCTAAACCGAAAATTTATAAAAGCTTAGTATGAGACCAGTATAAAAGACCAATAGTGACTTACGGCTGTGAGACATAGACCATGCTTAAAAATGATGAAGAAAGTCTTAAACGTTTTGTGAGGAAAACACTTAGGAGAATTTTTAGACCAGTAATGCAACGAGATGCCACTTGGCGGATCCACATAAATCTTAAACTTGATACATTAATAAACAGCGAAAACATAGTAAAGTTAATTACGTCACATAGAATTAAATGGCTAGGACATCTTTATAGATTGGAGAAGACCAGAAATACGACAGCTCTCGCAGAATGGAACACCTTGGAGTCTAGGTGCAAAGGAAGGCCGAGAAAGAGGTGGAGGGATTGTGTCGAGGAGGTCCTGCGAACTATGGGGATCAGAGGATGATGATGAGAACAGAAGCGACAATCATTGCAATGGCGCCACACACATTCCCCCAAAACCAAAAATTCAAAACATTGATTTCAGCCAAAAAAATTATGGCTTCAGTTTTTTGGGACAGGAGAGGCGTTCTCCTGGTTGACTTCATGCCCCAAGGCAAAACAGTTACTGCAGATGCATATTGTGAGACACTGAGAAGTCTTCGACTGGCTATTCAAAACAAAAGGAGAGGAATGCTGACGCGTGGCATCTGCCTGCTCCACGACAATGCTCGGCCCCATACTGCACGCGTGACCTCTGCGCTGCTCGGCAGTTGGAAATGGGATGTTCTGGATGACCCGCCGCATAGCCCGGACCTCGCGCCCAGAGATTTTCACTTGTTCCTTCACCTGAAACAATATCTGGCCGGCAAAAAGTTCGATGACGATGACGAGGTAAAAGAAGAGGTCATGACATGGTTCAAATGGTTGGGGGCAGACTTCTATGACACGGAGATACAAAAGCTGGTTCCCAGACTTAATAGGTGCTTGGATAATGGCCGTAATTATGTAGAGAAATAAAGATATATGTATTTACGTAATTGTCAGTTAATGATTTGTAAATAAATATTTTTAGACCAATTACGACCTTTGTATCTTTACTTTCCGGACACGCCTCGTATATTCGAACGTCACTTGAATAAATAGCCACTTAAACTGAAACTAAGCTAATTATAAATTACCAATATAAAGCTAAAATTTTATATTGGTAAAAATGTAAAATTTTTACCTTATAGCCAGAACCAGTTTTTGCTTATTATAAGCTTCGTCAGAGGCTAACAAACATATTATTCAAACGTATCACACCCACGCACACAACATCGACCTTCCAAAAGCCGGCGTCGCCGCCAAGAACAAGACGGACAGCGCTCCCAGTGGCAGCTTCTGACGAAGCTTATAGGCATAATAAGGGAAAACTAGTTCAGGCTATAAGGCAAAAAGTTTACATTTTTACCAATATAAAACTTTGTGTTCCGAGTCGGTAGTGTTATAATTATAATTAGTTAATCAAGGCACACGTCATGGACAACAAACTGCTTGAATGAAACTAAGCGTCGCTGAATGCTTATATTTATACCCCTCTGAGATTCCAGAATAATCCATACTAGAAAATACCAGAGCGTAATTGTTTACCGCATTGAACACAGTGCGCGCGGACCGGTGAAGTCTGGAACAATCACGGCTACGGACGCGTGACAAGTGTCACGTGATTGTCTTTCATCTCAGAGTAGCAGCAATATGTACCCCCCCCACACACACACACACTGTAGCCGGGGTCCGCTGGAATAGCCGAGAAACACGTCGAATGTTGTGTCACGGCGTAGCATATCTGAAAATTAATTAAGTTACTTCGTTCTGATAATTTAATTTAAGTTTGACAATTACTTCTGTCATCCATGTTTGCAGTGTAATTGGTTTACTCAGTACAAACATTTAGAGAAAACAGACAATAATATGTTTAATTAAGGCAACTGTAATAAGTGAGCGCTACAATAAACACAACAAAGTAGTGACGTCACAAACTTGTGTAACTCGTGATGAGCCAAGTTTGTTAACGAGTTAAGTTGTTCAGCTCACAGTGTGTCGCTGTTTGTTGCTACTGTCTAGTCAAGTAGTTCACGCCTACGGCGTTAATGCTAGTAATCCAACCTCACAAGGACGAGACAGGAGTCATAAGAAAGTTTTAACTGCGCGCTTGTAATACTGTTCATAAGGAGAAAAATGTTACTTTCTGTTTTCCCTTATTTTCACGAAAACTGTCTGCAAAATCAAAAGTTAATTTTTCCTGATACTAATTTCTCAGTAAGATTCGAAAACGATATTGATTGGTGACTCGTTGGGCACTTGGTGCATATTAATACAAAGGTTTTAAAAAAATATACAAACACTTGGTGAGTTTCACAGATTATTATGTACCTCTGACAGTTGTTTCAGCTTATTAAGCTATTCTCAAAGAGATCAAAGAACAACTAAACAAAGAATCTTAAATCTATCCATGTTTTACGTACCGAGTCACTTTATGGTTCAATATAAATAAATTACCTTATTTTGGTCCACCTTAGTGACACTAGCTTCTTTTCGTCTAATGACGCGTTTCGAGATGAAATCCCATCTTCAGATATACAAAATTAATTTAAAAACGTAAATGTATAAAACATTTTGTGTTTATGTCATAATTTAAAATGATTAAAATCTTTTAAATAAAATATATAAAAACGCAACAACTGAATCACTCGGAGCACTCGCATGCACGCGCGCTGTACCGCGTCTTCTAACGACTAGCTATTATTCAACCGTATAGCAGTGTCAAACAGGTTATTTCCAAGGTATTATTATTTCTTAAATTTTGCTTGAGTAATTTTAAAGATTCATCAATTGGGACATTGGTATACAGATCCACTATGTCAAAAGACACTAGCTTGTAACTAGTCTTAATATTAATATGACGTAATTTTTCAATAAAATCTTTATAACTTTTTATACTCTGGTTATTATCTAAGCTTATATGTTGTTTGATTATTTTTACCAAGGTTTTTGTTACTTTATAGCTTGGAGCGGTTGTAAAATTTACTAAAGGTCTAATCGGTGTGTCTTTTTTGTGTACTTTGGGTAGACCTTTTAAGCATGGTGCATTAGCTTTTATTGGTTTTAGTGAGTAGCAATATATGTTTCTCAAATAGATCTGTACATTTATTTATTGTTTTATTCAATTCTAATCTGTATTTTTTGGTGGGATCAATATTTTGCTTTGTTATGTTGTTGTTATTAATGAATCTGTATACCTTTTGTTTATATTCGTCCATGTCTATCAATGCTATAGTATTGCCTTTATCAACCTTCGTTAAGTAAATGTTATTTTGTAATGGTTTTTTATTTAGTTGTATAGCTGTTAGTTGTTCATGTTTTGTTTTTGTATTTGTATACAAAAGGTATACAGATTCATTTTAGAATAGCTTGATCTCTTTTAGAATAGCTTAATAAGCTGAAACAACTGTCAGAGAAAATTATAAACTGTGAAATTTACCAAGTATTTCCATATTTTTTAAAAACCTTTGTAAGATTCATAAAGGCTAAACGAATACAATGGTTAGGTCAGCTACAGCGGCTGCATGATCAGCGTACGCCAGAGAAAATTCTGAGGGCGCAAGTCTATAAAACCAGAACGACGGGCCGACGTATAGTAAGATGGTTTGATGATGTGCTAGAAGATATCACAAGACTGGATGTGAGGGGTTACGCTGAGATGAAAATGGATAGGTGACTTTGGGGAAGATTAGTGTTGGAAGCCACGGGTCACGTTGGACTGTAGTGCTGAAAAATAAAAATAAATCTTCAGTAGCTGAACCATCCTTAGGCGGTGTGCAGTAAATGCGGACCCACAAGACCCGCTAAGTAAGTAGTAAAATATGAAAATGAAAGAAAATTAATGCTAGGAAGTGTCGTAGCAAATTGTTTATTTTCAGTTTATTTGGAGAACTTTCCTTTCTAAACTGTTTTAGTATTGGTTCTAAGCCTATATTTACTCAAATATCGGTATATAAAAAAATGTTATTACTACGAAAACAAAGTGTTACGTCATTACCAGTGGCGAAGTTACATGGAGGCAATTGAGGCAATGCCTACCCTAAAAAATTCTGTAGAATAAAAATTATAAATACGTATGAACTACATAACGTAAAAATTATACATTGTTACCGCGACTGTCGAATTTATTAGGCCGAACGTGCTTTACTGAGCGACCGCTAGATGGTGACAGGTGAGACTCGGCATAGATCGTTTAAAGCGAATGAGGCAACCTGAACTTGCCCCAGCGTTTTTTGTATACATCGTATGTAAGCAATGTGCCGGAGCGATAGGGAAGTGAAGGGAGGGGGGATTGTCCCGTGCTGTACACATAGAGCGTTGAGGCATGCCTCACTTCTGTGGTCCAAACATTCAAGTTAAAGCGCGCTGTTTTGTTTATAAGTGTGTTTATTTTATGCGGTTATTAAAAGTGTCCCTGTTATTCCGCTGAACTAACAGATGATCAAGATTGTTATTTGATTTATTTGTAACATTAAACATATATATAGAAACTAATCAAGTTTAAAAATTTTAAGTTCAATCAGTTGTATTATTGTGTATGACTAATACAAGGATTGTTCAATAGAAACACGTATAGAGCTGTAAAGCATTTTTTATTCAACGATTTTAAAAGAAGTCTCCATTAACATTAAGACATGAGTTCCACTGTTGCACCAACCTGTAGATTCCCTGGTAGTAAATTCTTACGGCTTTTTGTGGAACCATTCGCTTACAGCAAACTCCACCTCCGCGTCCGATTTGAACCACCATCCTTTTAGTGATTCCTTAAAAAAAATTTAAGATAAGATTTTTGCCTACCCATTCATTGACTACTAGCTTCGCCACTGGTCATTACACAATATTCTACGTGTTTCTTCGATATTCCAGCGGAGCCCGGCTATAATGTATGTGTGAGTCCATGTTGCTACTACTTTGAGATAAAGGACAATTACGTGACCTTCTCACGCGTCCGTAGCTGAGGCTGTTCCAGACCTCACCGGTTTGTGTGCA
Source organism: Magicicada septendecula (assembly GCA_034769895.1). NCBI lineage: Eukaryota > Metazoa > Arthropoda > Insecta > Hemiptera > Cicadidae > Magicicada > Magicicada septendecula. The sequence goes on from CM068371.1 coordinate 4,013,158, forward strand.
CTGTTAAAGGCGGCAAACAATTACGCTATAGTGTTTTCTAGAAGCGTTGACGCGTAGAATGGATTATTCTAGAATCTCAGTGGGGTATAAATATAAGCATTCATCGACGCTTAGTTTCAGTGTTAGTAGCGATTTATTCAAGTGAAGTTCGAGTTATTGTCAGGCGATACGCATCAAGTGGTGTAGTAGTAAAAAGTGATTATAGTGTGCTATTTTTTATATTTGACATTATTATTTGTGTGGACAGATTAATTTGAATTGTTGTACTAGAATAATCTTGTTGAATAACTCCTTGATTACAAACTGTTAATTGTGACAATTAAAGCTGGTTATTAGTGACTTCATTGGTGTCTTGTAGCTAATTTTGTTTTACACTGTGCCATACGGTGATCAATGAGAGCGTCGTAACAATAGTTTTAAATGTAGATTCATGCAAATTTGCAAATTTAGATTTAAATGTAGATGTACGAGAATCAGGCGTCATTACCAATTTTCAAAACTAATAACTTCAGGTAGATAACAAGTTAGAGGTTATTGAAATCTTTTATATTTGGAAGCGTTGAATTGGAAAAGTTTCAAACCAGGGCAGTAGGAAAGAAAGAGAAACAAGTGTAATGCCATTTCTGTGTGAGAGAGAGAGAGAGAGAGAGAGAGAGAGAGAGAGAGAGAGAGAGAGAGAGAGAGAGAGAGAGTCAGTTGAGATCATATTCTATGTTATGTACAGTCATAATTCACACACGTTTTCCCCTACGTACCAGCTGGCTCTTATCGCTTGATAAGGTTCTCTTTTAAGGGGAACATTTTATTTCTCTCTTCTCGTTGTAACATATGCGCTTTTTTATAACGAACTGGAACCGAATTATTTTTAAGGACAATTTTTATTGGGTCGACGGAATTTGGAAAAGTAGTACCTTTGTACCGGTTTGACTGGACACCGGTCCTCACTGACTCACAGGGTTGGATAAATCTGATGTTAACTCTGAAAGGAGCCCTTAGCCTCCAAGGAGTCCAGCCAAGACCGTACTGCGCGGTGAAGTGCCACATCCTACAACAGATGACCCTGTTGATGCAAAACAGTACGGAACTTGATCGGAAGATCCATAAATATTCCTGGTAAAGGGCAGCAGTAGCCACCAGTACCAAGTTATGTCCCAAAGGAAATGATCCTGGACCGGTTTACCTTTGGAATAATACAGTCGGGAATCTATTTGGATTTATTCGGCTGTAATACTACGTCCTATTGTTCATCATCACCATCATCACCATCTCCACTTCACGGATTAGACTGCACTGCCTGTTCCGGAAACCATCTCGTCTTCGGATGCCACACACTAGATACCTGAGAAATTTCATTTCTGCTGATGTAGGCTAACCTTCCCTCTGCCTCTCTGTGAAAGTACCCATGTCTCACTCTCATACAGCGCCACCGCTGTAGTCCTATTGTTATAGGGTTAAATGTAAATACTGGTGATGCCTTGCAGTTCGGTGTTGGGGTATTTAAAGGCTAGGGGAAGACAACACTGAATAAAAGTAACGGGAAGTCATGGCCCGTAAGGGGCAACCCACGTAATGGTTGGTACCCTATAATAGGGAATTAATTTAATTTACTCGCAGTTTTCAAAGAACATAGCCGGACAGAGATATTTCAGACTAGTCAAAAAATATCTGGAAATACAGACCTGTAGGACACATGTGTGCGAGTAGGCCTAGGAAGAGATGGCTGGACGACTTTTAGAGGCGGAACAGGCAGCACCCTGCCTATATTGTGTTGTGATAATGATGACTTTCTCTTAGGCCTATGTATACAGCATTTGGTAGAGTACTTTTTATCTAGATGAATAAACATAAATTCTCTAAAACGTGAGAGAGAATTTTATGAAACGTCTGTAGCAGAATGATAACGATGAGCTGCAGAGACTGTGACGATTTAAAAAAATGTTTAAATAGCACAAATGAAATTTTTGCTTTATAACAAGTAAGAGTATTATCCACCCCTTACCAGTACCTAGATTCCTGCATCAACGTGCAAATTGTCCCGTACCAACACGCAAAGAACGGTGTTATTTAGCTAAAAATAATAATTCCGTTAATTAAATAAAAGACGCACTAAATAAATAAAGAAATTCCTAATTCATAACCAAAAGGTAAAATAAAGTATTACGAATTAATTAATGAATAATTAATACTACTTAAAAGAACGAACCATTTTCTCAGCGCGTAAAACCGCGCCAGCTTACCGACCCCTCGCCGCAAAAACTATGCCCACATTCGCCGGAGAAACTTCGACATGTAAGGATGTCGCTACTGTGTTGTCAATATACACGTAGGTGTATACCGTTAGAAACTATTCAATCAAGTTTGTAGTGATTTCGATTTGATCCAATGTAGCTTGGAAATAATAATAATAATAAAATATATAATGTAGTGCGTGAAGAAATATGTAATAAAAAAAAAAAAAAGGAAACTTAGCCGACACATCTCTTAACAAACTGTAAGTGGTAAGATATGTTCCTTACCAGATTTTAGTGCTGCTAAAATAAGAACTGTAATTAAAATGTAAAATGTGAACAACCGACTCCAGAAGAAGAAAACAACAACAACCGTATGAACTTCTAGTACCAAAATCCAATCGTCTAGAACGAGACTACCTTTCGGAAACAATCAACAGAATGGAGCATCAAGAGGAACAGTGTATAACACCCTAGAAGACGACTGGAGATGACCATCACGGACCCCACAGCAAACTCATGTTACATTCAGGTGATATCAACTCATAACATTTGTAAAAATTTGTTTCAACAAGAGAAGTAACAAAAGAACAGTAAAGAGCTTTTGACAATTTAAAGATTAATATATATATACATTTGTAATCTCTGTAATGAAGTAGTAATAACATTACGATGTGTAGATGTAAGGTAATTCTAAAATTTACACCCAAAATTATTCTTCAAATAATTTGGTTAAAGTTGTGATAAATTAAAACATAACAAAGTTGAGACCCGGATCCGTGGTACTTAAAACAATATCTAGCTGAATGCTTTTGAGATAAAAAGAATAAGAAGTAAAAATTTTCCAAAGATTAAATGCAGAATTTATTAGAGTACTTCTTTAAGAGTAAAGTAAACTATGAGATATTAATATAATAATAAAGAGAAGTTTTTGCTAACACCCAGCGAGTGAATAAATTTATGCAATCCTTGTCTAATTCCTAAATAATAATGTGTTATAATTTGTTAGTGAGTAAGGTTTACTAACAACGGCAGCTAGTTTAATTAACAGGTAACAAATTGAACTGGTTCCCGACTTTTGTAATGTCTTAACAAGGGAGACGTCACAAGACAGAGCGACAAAAGAGGAAGTTTTCGAAGAACAAGAGAAAATAATTATTTTTGAAACTGTATAATATCTAGAAGGGGCTGATTACTGTGATATTTCCTACGATACGATAGCTTACTCAAACTATACTGGAGGGAACGCTGGAAGGCAAGAGGTACAGAAGACGACCAGTTTACAACATGCCCAGCAAATGATAAAAGATAGCGCTGTTGAGGGAGTTGTGACCATATGAAGAAAAGAACGGTCAGTCACTCCCCTTACTCCCTCAAAAGGCTTTCCTTCAAAGAATTTTGAGAATAAAACTGCTATATCTGAGATTGTGGTGCAGATTTTCTTTCTTTTACTCCGTTTGCATGTTTTCTTTTGTCTTTTGCTTGTTTTATTAATTAAAAATTTCTTTTCCTTTTGTTTCTATGCTTTTCCTTCGCTACCATTTTTTAATAAAAATTTAAGGATAATAGAAAATTTGTTATGGAAATTAAACTTTTGTCATCCTTCACTACTCCCGTACGATGTTAATAATAGCCTATCAAAACGCTGTAATAATAGACTACTAATAATATACTAATATAGTAGTAGTAGTCGTAGTAGTAGTAGTAGTAGTAGTAGTAGTAGTAGTAGTAGTAGTAGTAGTAGTAGTAGTAGTAGTGGTGGTAGTAGTAGTAGTAGTAGTAGTAGTAGTCGTGATGTACATAAAGGGGCAGTAACTCTTGTTTTAGGAAACCATGCTCTTGGTTGAATTGGTCAAAAAGTGGTACATTCTTCACTAACAAGAATAAGAAATCGGAAAAGAGTAATCGCAGTAGTAGCCTACTAAAAAGGAAATGTTTTCAGATAAATGAGCGCCTAATCTGAAACAATGAGTTCAGAAATTATTTAAATTGTACTGCAAAAGTAGACTAGGTTTACAAACGGTGATGCCGATTTTATTTTAAAGTAAAGACTTTAAGAAAGGTATGTTCTCTGCAGATAAATGTAATCAAAAGGAAGAGGAGCAGAATGTATTTCCGTCAAAGTACTTCTCAATCATTTAAGCCATGACGCTTTCATTTGCCGAACTGAACGACGATGAGTAAATATATCTTTGAAAATAAATCATTCAGTAACAAAACTCCAGTCGCACTGCTCTGGGGGCTCAGACTGTATCATCTGACTTACTTAAATACGTTTGTGTTGAGTTTGTAAAGTTTTGTTTAGTAGTCTACTATACTTTGTATTTGGGTTTGCTAAATTACGCACTACACTGATCAATGTCACTTTCGCTGTACGCCGTATTGTTGCGTATGCACACCCGATCCTGCTGACAACAGCACAACCCCACCTGAATCGTTGAACGGCGCGCTCTCCGCATAATACTTCGCTGCCCTCCCATAACTAAAACCCGGAACACTATCCTATACCCCCTCAGTTCTTCTTTTCCCGACCTGGACTCCTTCATCAATAAAATAAATAAAAAATATGCGGAAACTGCATGCTCTCGAAACTCCATAAAACCCATAATAACTGCAATAAATCGCCCTACCAGGAACTCCAAACGTCCCACCTTCCTCGCAAACCGCCTGCTGGCCCTCGCCAACACACATAACAGACGCCACAAATAAATACAACACAATAAAATTTTAAACACATACGTACTATTCTGAATAAGTCTCTGCCGTAACGCTCTCTGCCGTAAACCGCACGCCATTTTGTTTCTAAACGCTTTGTATTCTCCCTCTTTCTCTGACGAACAGCGTCACGTTTCTGGCCTATCGCAGTCTTTCGTTTGGCATTATCCTCCTTCTACCAACACCCTCTCTACTCCAACTGTCCTGGTACACTGCATCACACACAACAACACCAACCAACCATTCTCTCTTCACTGGGTGCCTCCATCATTCTCCGTTCTGGTCTGTAATGGGGTACTACTCCCAAATCCCAGTAACCAAATTGGCTGAAGGAGGCTTGCCCCAAAGCAGCCGTAGACTGGTCTAGCCTACAAATATCGAAAAACAGGAAAAAATCATGTGTAAGAAATCAAATCCACACCAGAGTCTGTAACACAATGAAGAATGGTGGTTGTTGTTTTACATACACCAAGACCCTGGTAAAACGTTCTCGCTTATAACGCTGTCATGTATAATACACGCTTTTCTATTCTGTTCACTTTCCAAAGACGTATCAGCGGAGGGACAGGTATTTTACCGTCAATGAAATCAATGAAATCGACAGTTTACTATTCGCTGGAGCGGCTAACCAAATACAGTTTAGTAGAAGTACGTTGCCTGATTAAGAATTAAGAACTCAAAAGATACCAACAAAAGAATAATTTATTTCACTGTAAGTAGATTAGTTGATACAACACAATGATTATGTCGATTTTTTATTTGTCACAATGCTACTAGTTGTTTTGTATTTTTCTGTCTTACAATAATTACATTTATATTCTTTTAACATTTACTCTTCTGAGATTCTATTATTCCTTTATAATAATAAAAACTCTTTGATAAGTTTAACTCTTTATTTAATAATTTTACTCTTTTATTCAGTTTAAACGTTTTATCAACTTTTTTTAGATACAATTATGAATTAATTTACTACTTTACCTAGTTTTAAAACGAGTCAAAGATTCGACGAGCCCATTACAGACAATGTGCCGTAGCCTACTGTAACCCTCTCTAGGATTGATAATCGTTCGGATACTCCGTTTCTACACTGTTCAGTTATAAACCAAGTGAATCTTATTTACTTTTATAAGAGTGACGAGTTTAGTCAAAATACACTTTTACTAGTGAAGCGAAGCCTTAAGGATATTTCTCTTTCAGTGGAAACTTTGAAACGAAACAGCTATTTGAGTCAGGGGCAATCCTAGGATTTCATTTCGGGGGGGGGGGGGTTCCAACTACATATCGTTTTCTTAGATTATTGTATTGTTCATGTTAAAATGCAAATCACCCAACAAATTAAAACTAATGGACACATAATAGCTGTAATTCGCTGACTTCATTAAAATCAATTAAAAACATACATCAGATAGACTTCCGGTTTGTCTTTGAACCCTAATAATGCCTTTGTGTAGAATATAAATAGTTTAAAGAGAACGTAAATATTAAGAAAGCGTTGGTTAAGAGCATGTATATAAATCATGTGGATACAAATGTATATAACAGTGTTGTGGATATACATTTTTCAGCATGTAAAATAATGTTAAATAATTTTGATACAAAATATGATGATTATCAATTTTTTCAAAACTAAAACTATAAAAAAAAAGTTAAAACAAATATCGAAGAAATAAATATTAGCCTACTAAGTTATATAGCTCTACTTTGTTAGATAAGTGTTTTATTTATCCTTCTTGATATTTTAAAGAAAATATGTGGATTATGTGTGTTTCATTATATGTTTATTGCATGTTTTAAAAAAAAATTAAGTAAATTTGGTCAAATAAAGCGCGTTAATTACATATGATAACACTGGAGCTTTTTGAATCCTTACGTCACGTTACTTCAAAAATCATCGTACGCTCCGGGGTCTGTCTTTCTCATAGCCCTAGTTTACGGCCAAAAGCGGGTAAAAGCAAACAGTTACTTCGTTGTGGAATTAAATAAACCAGCTGACATGGCTCAAGCATAGTGTAAGGCACGTCGTCACATGAATCATATGTTTCAAGTTACTTGTAACCAGCGGAAAATCGTTTCCTTGTACTTTCTTTCAAGTAGACTTCTTTTAATTTTTCGCCATTTCCTTAATATCTGTTATATTTATAATAGAGTATAAGATCTATTATTATAAATTATTTAAACTCTTCGTTGACCTAAATAGTAATTTTTTTTTAAATTGACAAAAGATGGAAGTCAATTAATTACATTTCAAAAAACACGAAATAAGTTTAAAATTTTTTGCTCCAACAATTTTGTTAATTTTTCGGATTTCGGGGGGAGGGATATATCCCTCATATCCTCTCTAGGTTTGCTCCTGATTTGAGTACCTCCCTACAGTGATTACAAAAACAAAATTAAATAAAATTATACTTAGAATATACAACATCTCACACAGACACTTCCATTTGACGTATTAAATCAGAGCCTCTGTCTCAGCAGTACGATTCACAATCGAGAATTTCATTACCCTAAAACATTTTAATTATTCATTAGCATATTAAAATGCTTAAAATTTTCAGCTGCTAAGTAAAATCTATGAATCTATTAAGAAACGCGGTATGAACATCGTATATTGAGGATTAAGAAACAATAAATTATTTTTCGATTCCAATTGTATAAGTCTCGCAACAAAAATGTTTTGAATGTAGAAGACAGAAAACGTTTTACTACAATTTTATTGTACAATTTGATACAGCACTTTAATGGGTGAGAAACGGAAACCAAAATAATTAAATCATTGTTAGAAATATCATGACTTACAGCTCAGAAGTTTGGACTACTAATAAACACACAAAAACAAAATTAATGACAACAGAGATGGACTTTTGGAGTATCCTAGACGTGAGAAAATTAGAAATAAAGTCCTTAAAGAGAGAATTAATGTGAAAAATTCAATTGTTGAGTTTATCCTAACAAAAAATTACAATGGTATGGACACACAAAAAGAATGGCACAGGAAAGACTGCCAAGGAGAGTTATGGAATGGACACCACCAGGAAGAAGGAAAAGGGGAAGACCACCTATCACCTGGATAGAATAAATTCAGACTATATTGAGGGAACGAGAAATTGAAAAAGATCTTTGGATGGAAAGGAGCAGTGGAAGATAAGGCTTCAATCACTTCTGTAATCTTTGGTTCCGGAAAATGTGTAAACATTCTACAGCCGGAATAGGCCTAATAACTTAATAACTTTAGTTGGTTGGTAACGTTTGTTAAAACAAATTTTTAAGTTTCTTCAATTTTAAATACTTGAGGTTTGGGTTTCATCTAACCAGTCCCAATTACTCGTTTGTTAAATTGAAGCATATTATTTTGAACATAGGGGAAATATTCTTACGTCAATTAGGCTACGTAACGCTCTCGAAAATTTGAGAGTGTCGTTGCCGACAAACCCAGCGTTGTCGACAAGGCCGTCCACTAAATTAGCACTCCAAACTATTCGAGTACTTGTAACTACGTAAATTATGCTTATTATGCCAAAAGAATGGAAACTTATTTTGGAACTTCTGCGGGCAATATATGATCAACAGCGGCTCGCTTAGCCAGTTAGTTATATCTGGCGGTATTGTAGCGTGCGGATCAAATAATTGTTGCGGATTAGCGGAAACTTATTACTGTCTTATAATTAGTGCGGGGCTCTAATAGTTGACAATTGTTATTCCGTGTGGACTTGAATATATTAAAATAACTTGAATTATTGTATGAGAGTACCTTGTTTATATCAAATTGTTATATGTGACTAAATATTATTATTACTGTAATTATTATTATTATGCTGTACAATGTTTACCCATTTTAAGAAACCAAAAATTACACAAGTGATTGAATTTTCATTTACCTTTATTGAATCCATCCTGCTGTAGTCTATTTGGTTTTTTAACATTTTCTTTTTTCCAATGAATGGGGAGTTGGCCCATTCCATTAACCCACAACCTGGAGGACCAGGCAATGTTTAATCAAAGTTTACTTGCTTTAGCCTTTGGTAGGAGAAAGTCTTTCAGTACCGACCACCTTAGCTATTTTGATTATAATATGTGCAACTTTTGACCAAATCATATTTACACTGCAGGTTTATATTACCTCATAAGTTCTTAGCGAATGACAGAATATGGTTTCTCTTTAGTTTATTGAATGTCTTGATTTTTTTTAAATATGAAAAAGTGTAATTTTCGTGGTGTGTAGAAATTGTCGTCCAGTACCGACGACTTACTTTTTATAGCTTTTTGAGGTCAAAACAATAGGCTGACGAGATTAATAATAAAATTTTTATTTAAGAACTCAAGAATACAAAGTTTAGTGACTTAAATATTAGATTTCGTAACTAAAATAATTGAAGAAATTCAACCAACAAAAATTAAAACTGAAATTCCGGCGTTCTCAGGGACAGTCCAGGATGACGTGCCATAAAGTCATAATAAAACTGCTTCCCGGCAACTTTATGATTCCTATTAATTTGCTGAGGTACCTGTAAATGCTCAGACAAATCAAACGTTAATTTCAAAATTTCTTTCCTACTGATAGGCATGAATTTGTTGTCCAAATCTTTAACATAATAAACGAGCTGTTTTTCGATGCTCTCGTCAAATGTCTTTTTATATCTGCCCATCTGAGGCGTTAGATTTACAGTTTTACCTGCATGAATGGCTCTCAGTCTGTCCCCTAGCTAGGTTTTTGGCACACAAAAAGCTTCAGATGCTTGTCTTTGTGACATTCTATTTGACATAACTTCGTTTATTGCCGTTTTCATATCTTCCTTAGACCATTTTCCTTTTTTTCTTTTATCGTTTTCAGCCATTTATCTTTAAAAAAAAGAAAGAAAGAAATAATACTTTTGCCTTTAAAAAACTAAATTTGGTCGGTACTGGACGACAGTTGGGTGGTCGATACTGTACGAACGCCACGTGGTATGATAATACAGATTCTAGTGTAGTTATATAAAATGTCGCAAAACTGTTACTAGTTATCTTTACTTAATGGACTATAGATCATATTAAATGAATAATTAAATCAACTACATTCCCTAATAAGAAGAAACAAGATCGTTAAAATAACTTGTCGCGCGTAAAATAACGAGAACAACTTTCAACGCCTTACAGTTCAAGAAACACTGAACGAAAAAAGTAGTCCACGGACTGTGTTACACATGACGACAATATACTTCCTCTCATGTCTAGCAGCTGTTGGTATCTGTGACCAGTAGCGAAAACTAGCGACTGGTCGGTACTGTAAGACGTTCCCCTAAACCAATATCCAACTACAAGGCAGGAGCTGTCAGTTTTGGTCGGCCCCGGGTATTTTGTTTCCCCGGTACCCACCGTATCTGGTGAGCATACCCCTATCCGTCACCTGGGGAGGCGCCCGATGGGAGACTAGCAACTCCACACATGTAATTAGTGACCCGGTTAGGCAATAATTAATTAATTAATTAAACTTCAAAATTGTAATTAATGACTAATTAAAATTGGTAATTAGTGACTTCATTGGTATATGTACTTTGTTTCCACTGTACAATTCGACGATCCATGAAACCGTCGTGAAAATATAAGTTTGATTACTTGAATGAACTACAAACAGGTACAGAGGTATAAGTAAGCAGTGCTTTGTGCGATTTAATAGTTTTTGAGGTAAAACAGGGCTGCCACCCCATCCCTTACTTCCCACTCGCTACCACCGACCCTAACTTTGGTACTGTCACATCGGAGTACGTACGTGACCTGACTCAGCAACCACGGAGAGGACGAACTGTTTCCCAATTTTAGATTTCTACGTGCGTACTGCGAATCAGAGAGACGAGCTGACACGATACGGTGTGTAAGGATCACACTCACGGCTTCTCTTCAACTGCTACTATGTACTTGAGGCCTCTGTTACACTAGGCAACTGGTTGCAGAAAAATCTGTGGACCATTGGTTTAAATGAGACCTATTATACTTACTGCAATCGTTTGCACGGTCTGGAATCGATTGCAAGACAGTTGCAATGCATGCAGCTGCTAATGCAAGTATGTGAGTTTCACGCGTTCGATGTTGGACATCAATTCAAGTATAGCCTATTGCACTATGCAATCGATTGCATGTAACTCTACTGAGCGCGCATTCTCTGGGCAATGAAGAAATTTCATGACATGGGACCGAAACAACTTATACAATATTTTACACAACCGCCAATGTCTCAAAGACGAAAAGGCGGATTCTATTGAAACACAAACCAAAATAAAATTTGCAAATTTGTCTAAATTTCATTCAATGGCACAATATAGCTAGCTCTTATAGTACAACAATTTATCGCATGCCGAAAATTTCACAAATTAATAAAAAATGCATGTATTGCAACCACTAACACGCAATTATACTTTCCATAAGCGCTTTCCAGCCTCTCTGCTCATCATCATATGGAACACAACCAAGGCTTGAAAGCGCTTATGGAATGTAGGCTATAATTGCCTGTTACTGGTTGCAAAACAAGTTTAGTAAAACTTGGACTTAACCACTAAATTGGGTTTATCTTTAAAACAATACTCGTACATGACTCGGGACCTTTTTAAATCTCTGTTCTTGAAAGTTATTACATTTATCGGTACAAGTTTATGTCTCAAACCATCCGCGAACTTCAAGGAACACGGTGGTGAAAGAATTTTTTATCAGATCAATAGTTTCTGAGGTTAGCCCGGACAACGGAAAAAACAAACTTTACATCCTTATAATAATAGTAGTACAGACGAGACGCGTACTCTGCAACTGATTGCACAGCAGTTGCAATCTGATCTTATTACTCTGTAACCAGATAGCCTGTATTCTATACGCATATTTCTACTGTCTGGTGTTACTAGCTATAGATTTTTCTTACCTGTCAAGTTTTTGATGAGGATGGACCGTTATACTTGAAGATTTAAATGGATATACCACACAGTCACTCGCACGATGCGTTATTTAACACTCCGCTACACCGGAACTAGATTTGCCAACTTTGACACGTGAAATAGTGACACTTTTCATAGGGGTGCCCGTCTGCCCCACCCTTACCCTATACGTAGCCTTGAAATCAGTTGCGTAGTGTAATAGAGGCCTAAGGCTTTATCTGGAACCAACATATGCTCGATTACGCCAGCCCTGGTGTAACCTGAGTTGTACCATTACCAGAGGACGCAACAGGCCGAAGGCCGAATATTTAGGGTAACATTTTTACCAAATATTTGATTTGAAAAATGTATTTAAACATTAGAATTATTATTATGAATACACTTCTGTGTTAATATTGAACGCCAGTGTATTATGTAAACCACCTACGCGGACGTAAGAGTTTCTGTTCCGGTGCGCCAATGATAATTGTTGCACAATTAAATTTTATTTAATCCTTAAATTCGTAGTGACCGCAAATGAGTGAATTTTTCAGTGAAGGGTTAGTGAGGATCGGTCAAAAATATAATACAAATTTAAACTTTTTTGTATCGACATTTCGACAATGTATATTGTTGTCATTCTCGTGCGTCGTACACGCACGCACACACACTCACATACACGAACACGTTCACCCAAATAATTGTTCTGTTGTGTTTGACTTTTATTTTGTAATCATACTCAGGTCCTGATGATGACAGTAAACATTGTCGAAACGTCGACACAAATAGGCTAATTTAAAAAAAAGACATAACATAACTAATTAAATATTAAAAATAAATAATCGTTTTAATAATAAAATTATTATTTTAAAAACCTCTTTAAAAAATATTTATTATTATAAAAAAATAACATATTTAATTATTGTCATTCAATTGTAGGCCTATATGAACCAGAGTTCACTAACACACCAGTACAATACATACAAACATACACAGAGACATCTCCCTCATCGAAGTATTGAACAAGTCCGGGTCAGCAGACCACACACATACGCCGAACACTGTACACACACACACACACACACACACACACACACACACAGCTTAATCGCGACAGGTGTTCAAACCGACAGGTCAACGTTTGTTATCACCAGTCCGAATTCGTTCACACCATGTTAATCTATTTCTAACAATTTCTGTTTTAATTACGTACAGAAAATTTCCCCGTTGGTAAATATTGTAGCATGACAGATAATCCACACAAATACATTACTCAATGATCATTAATAAAGCTCTAATATATGGAATATCCAGATGAGAATTAATTAAAATGCACTGTTTAATAATATATTCACAAGAAAGGTTGAATAAAGAAAATTTCTGCAAACAATATAATATAATACAAATTTAAAAACCCAGAAGACTAAAAATAATAATAACAAAATTACCCAGGTAAGATAGAAGCAGGCAATTAATATACCCCGTCAAAGAAACCAGACCAGAAAAAACAAAGCTACTGAAGACAGAAGAAAGAAGAATAAGTAAAACTACTATTACTGAAGAAAGAAGAAAGAAAAATAATTAAAACTAGAGAAGAAAGAAGAACTAACTAAAACTACTACTACTGAAGAATGAAGAACGAAGAACAATCAAAGATACAGAAGACAGAAGAAGGAAGAATAATTAAAACTAAAGAAGAAAGAAGAACTAATTAAAACTACTACTACTGAAGAGAGAAGAAAGAAGAATAATTAAGATCAAGGAAGAAAGAAGACTAATTAAAACTAAAGAAGAAAGAAGACTAATTAAAACTAAAGAAGAAAGAAGACTAATTAAAACTACAGAAGAAGGAAGAAAGAAGAACAATTAAAACTCAAAGAAGAAAGAAGAACAAACTAAATCTAATGAAGAAAGAAGAACTAATTAAAACTACTACTACAGAAGAAGGAAGAAAGAAGAACAATCAAAGCTACTGAAGAAAGAAGAAAGAAGAATAATGAAAACTACTATTACTGAAGAAAGAAGAAAGAAGAATAATTAAAACTAGAGAAGAAAGAAGAACTAATTAAAACTACTACTACTGAAGAATGAAGAAAGAAGAACAATCAAAGATACAGAAGACAGAAGAAGGAAGAATAATTAAAACTAGAGAAGAAAGAAGAATAACCAAAACTACCACTACTGAAGAAAGAAGAATAAATAAAACTAGAGAAGAAAGAAGAACTAATTAAAACTACTACTACTGAAGAGAGAAGAAAGAAGAACAATCAAAGCTACTGAAGACAGAAGAAACAAGACTAATTAAAACTAAAGAAGAAATAAGACTAATTAAAACTACTGAAGAAGGAAGAAAGAAGAACTAATTAAAACTACTACTACTGAAGAAGGAAGAAAGAAGAACAATCAAAGCTACTGAAGACAGAAGAAACAAAACTAATCAAAACTCAAAGAAGAAAGAAGAATAATCCCAAACTAAATCTACTGAGGAAAGAAGAAGGAAGAATAATTAAAACTACTATTACTGAAGAAAGAAGAAAGAAGAACAATCAAAGCTAAAGAAGAAAGAAGAACAATTAAAACTCAAAGAAGAAAGAAGAATAATCCCAAACTAAATCTACTGAAGAAAGAAGAAGGAAGACTAATTAAAACTACTACTACTGAAGAAGGAAGAAAGAAGAACAATCAAAGCTACTGAAGACAGAAGAAACAAGACTAATTAAAACTAAAGAAGAAAGAAGACTAATTGAAACTACTGAAGAAGGAAGAAAGAAGAACTAATTAAAACTACTACTACTGAAGAAGGAAGAAAGAAGAACAATCAAAGCTACTGAAGACAGAAGAAACAAAACTAATCAAAACTCAAAGAAGAAAGAAGAATAATCCCAAACTAAATCTACTGAAGAAAGAAGAAGGAAGAATAATTAAAACTACTATTACTGAAGAAAGAAGAAAGAAGAACGATCAAAGCTAAAGAAGAAAGAAGAACAATTAAAACTCAAAGAAGAAAGAAGAATAATCCCAAACTAAATCTACTGAAGAAAGAAGAAAGAAGACTAATTAAAACTACTATTACTGAAGAAGGAAGAAAGAAAAACTAATTAAAACTACTGAAGACAGAAGAAAGAAGAATAACTCAAAACCAAAACTACTGAAGAAAGAAGAAACAAGACTAATTAAAACTAAAGAAGACTAATCAAAACTAAATCTACTGAAGAAGGAAGAATAGAGAAGAACCAAACTCAAAGAAGAAAGAAGAAGAATAAAAATAAGAACTACAGAAGGAAGAAGAAAGAAGGATAATCCAAAACTACAGAAGAAGGAAGAATAACCAAACTCAAAGAAGAAAGAAGAATAATTAAGACGACCCATATAAAACAAAAACCCCATAGGGAAAGAACCCCCAAAAACCCCCAAAATCAATGAATGCCCAAAGAGAAAGTATAACACCCTAAAAAACCATATCACTGTAAAACTGACAAAAACTAAAAGTGTTAGTAGTATTAAATATTAGTGCATTCAAAAAGTTATTATTTAGTTTGTATAGACAAGTCTTCACAGTTCCCCCATGGTTGAATATTTCATATTAAAAGCTAGAAAAAGACTAGTAAATATATTGATAATTCACCATAAACAAGTGCAAGTGATCAAATTATAAATAATAAACTTTAAAAGGGTGCATGAGTTGCAGTACATAGTAACAAACTTTAAGTTTTGTGAACAGTGCCTACTTTGATAATGAAGTAGTAATATTACTAAATAAAAGCTACTAAAGCGATATGAACATTCCATAGAATGGAATATAACTTAGGTAGCTAGGGTTATACTTTAAGAGGGGGTATAAATTTTATAAATGGGGAATTACAGAACAAACTGTTTATGATGAAGTTTATAGAAGGTGTTAACAATTATATATGGAACCAGGATGTTAGGTTCCTATTACATATAACATTTAGATAAATAAGGGTTAGTCATAAGAAATATTAGTATTATAACTGTTATTTTATTGTTCAGTTTAATTTAGGAATGCACTGTCTAAAAATAGATATCATTCCAATGTTGTAGAAGTACTCTTTATTATGTTATTAGGTAATATACTAAGCAATGTTATTCAGAACACTAGTTGTGATATAGAAAGATGTTATATGTTAATTATATAATCAATAATTTATTTTATACTAGTCAGAGAAGGATATAAAATAGCTACATTAATAAAACATTTGGAAGTTAGCCACACATCAGATCTAGACCAAAGAATAAATTTAAACTGCAGAATAATTAACAAACCTAGTCTTATAAACCATATAAAATGACAATATTCAGGCAAAATAAACTCAACATATCAAATACTATGTAAATAAGGCTTTCTAAAGATATGGTCATTATATGAGTAAAATTATTTTATTGTCTAATAAAATACCATTAAAACTGAAATAGATTGACTGACACTATCCTAGGGGAAGTCATATACAATTGAATTATATTAAGAAACCATCATTAGTATACTAAATTGCAATAAAATAAGTGAGAATTGATAATTATACAAATTTCAGATTTCATAGAATAATAATTATATTAGGGAAAATGGCTATTATTTACATAGAAGACAGGAAGTATAATTTTAGGCCTACCTCCCAAAAAATTATAAGAAATATAATTTTCAGATAAAACTTTGTAATACTAACTTAATTACTATCAAAATAAGTAGAATAGAATAGTGAAAACGAATATGTATTTTATATTTCAAACAGTTAACTAATAACGAATTTATTTTATGAACATAAAGTACATTTTTAAAGTGTATCGGAAGTTATGGCAAATTTAAACAATTTATGAGATATATTATATAGGCTAAGACTTTCATGAGAAGAAGGAAATACAGACAGTTCATTATTATGCGTTGACGAGTGCACTTAAAGTAACCTTTCGCCAGAAATAACCTTTAATGGCGTTTATGTTATAAACCGTATTTCAGTGAACATTTTGAAAATAATTATTTTAAACTATTTTATAGATTGTGAAGTGGTGAAAGTGACCTATGAACACAGTAACACTAATAAATTGAACCACACATAACTAGATAAGCAGAATAACACTGATATTACACCAAATACAGACCGAAATTTCGAGGTTAAAAACGACACACATAAACACAACGAGATATATCCAGTGACAACATTTTACACCAAGTGAACTATTCCATCATACACCAGTGACATTTAAATATATCCAGGACGATCGTATACAATTGCTGAGAGCATTTACTCGAGGAAAGGACATCTTTATTACAACAAAAACTTCATCAACGCTGGAGGCTTCCTTGCGCATGCGTCAGTCAACCATTTTGGTCCGGTCCGCTGCAGTATAGAAACGACATGGCTACTATTGGTTCGAAATCAAATCATATATAAACTTTTAATATTTTTAATCATTATTGTATTGTTAAAATTTAAGGCATTTGATAAGTGTAAGTGTTATACTTTCCTTCCCATAACCTTCTCTGGCTAAATAGTTTAATAACCGTTTAAAGAACCCTATGTTATAATACCAATATAAATTGTTTATATCGACCGGCCCTGAGCGAGTCGATACTGTATTGCAATATCAATTTTAATCAAACAATTTCATTATTTTTTGTTAATAAACATTCTGTATCGGTAAATAAGAGTTGATTTTTTATTATAAAAAAGACTTAACAATTAATTAATGAAGAAACCCAACTAACTGAAGGGCGGTATATACGAAACGACAACGTTTCAAAAGAGAAGAAGAAGAGAGCCGTCTTTCGTTCAAACTTGGAGTTAACAAGATTATCTTTTCAACAAAATTACTGAAAGTGACACTATTACTAAATTAACCACGATACCATTTCATTTATAATTACAACCGATTAACTCGATTTGTTCCTAAATTTTAAAAACAAGTTACCCAAAAAACATTTTCCAGAAAATTAAAATTTTTTTTTATTTTTATAAAATTTTAAATTTTATTTTTATTTTTTCAAATTGCTACAACAGCAATATACACAGATTATATTTGTAACTACGAAGACTAGGAACATTACCAAATTGACGTTTCCGGAGCGGAACGTCAGGAAACTACACACATACATACACAAATTAATTTATTACACAATTCAAATCATTAGTGTGAATTATTGCAAATTTGGCTAGCCCAACCAGTGGGGCTTACAGGAGAGCACAATCAACATACATCGATATTTATTTTATTATTCCCACCACTCATAGAATTATTACAAATTTGGCGTCCAACTAAAGGGCTGTAATTAGGGTTTGAAATTACTGTAATTACTTACCCAATTCCTAATTCAGCTTGGCAGCGGTTAGTCAGCCAGGGAATCAGGGAAGATGATGCGTCGTGCCACATCAAAGAAGAGAGCGGCGGAGGCCGAGAAAGAACTCGATATGGAGGATAAGGAGGCGACCCCAGTGGAGGACATGGAAAAGATATTAGAACGGGTGGAAGATAAACAACCAGCACCACCAGAGAAACAACCCGAAGTACCCACCCAAACAGGGGACGTCGATGTCCAAGACAAAGAAATGGAAAAGTCTAAAACTATAGAAGAAAGTACAATGGACAAATTAATGGAAATGTTCAGGCCAATGAGTAAGAAAATGGATTCTACTACAGAAGAAAATAGTAAGGCAAGGAAGGAAGAACAACAGTCCTTGAAGGACAATTTGAATGAAATAAATAAGAACATAGAAGAATTGAAGAAGGACAACCAAGCAACAAAAGAAGAATTGAAGAAGGACAACCAAGCAACAAAAGAAGAATTGAAGAAGGACAACCAAGCAACAAAGGAAGAGTTGAAGAAGGACAACCAAGAAACAAAGGAAGAATTGAAGAAGAAGATTGAAGACACCCATAAGAGAATAGAGGAAACCAGCAAAGAAATGAAGAAAGACAACCGATCTTTAAGCCGGAAAATTGATGAAACTAATCAGAAAATGGAGGAAACCAGCAAAAATATGGAAGAAAAATTGGAGGAGAATAACAAGAAAATGGAAGAAAAGATGGGGGAGAGGTTAGAAGAGTTGAGAGAGGATAACCAACTATTACGAGAAGAGTTACGAGAAGTCAACCAAGAGAATTTAGACAAGTTAGACGAACGAATGGAGCTATTAAGAAAGGAAATTAACCAGGAACTCAAGGAAAATAAGAAATCTATGACCAAAAGGCTGGAAGACCAAACCATAACTATAAATCAACAGATAAGAGAAGTTGATGGAAGATGTCGAATGACGGAAGTGGAGGTACAAGAGTTCAAGGAAGTGGTGAACACCAAGGTCATAAATCTTGAAGAATCTACTCGCAAGAAGGCAGAAGAAAACCGAAAAGAAAGCCAGGAAGAACTCAGCAAGGTACGAACTCGAATTACGGAAAGATGTGACGGAATGGAGGAAGCGATGACTAACATCACGGGTCAAGTGAGACAGAACCAGGAGGACATGGAAGCAATTCGGAGCCGACCAACCAGCTTTACTAATATCCCAATAAACGAGAACAGAGAATGGCTTAACTTTCGCCAATATAAAAGGAAACCAATGGAGTTCTTGGCCCGTATCGAAGAATATATGGCCAAACATAAAAGTAATCGATGGTCCAATAATCGTGAACTGTTAGACGAGTCATTCCGTGATATGACGGATAATTGGTGGATGGCGAACAGGAGCGAAATAACCGATTATCCGCAGTTCAAAGGTTTGTTCAAGTCTAAGTATTGGTCCGAGACCACTCAGAATTTAATAAGGGACAACATCTGCAATGGCCGATATAGAACTCAGTTTGGCAGTACCATGACTGCGTACTTTCTTGGGAAAGTGTGCCTGGCCAAGCACCTGGAACCAGCCATACCAGAGGAATGCCTGGTGAACAAGCTCTCTTATCATTACGACGAGGAGGTCATAAGAGCTCGAAGAGGTAGTCAGATAAAGACCATACAGGCGATGACGGAGCTATTGGAGAACTATGAGAATGAAGAATATTACAGGCAGAGCAGAAGAAGAAATGAGCGGCCAGAAGTACGAAATAATCCGTCATCTAACAATAATAGTCAACCGGTCAACAGTGGGTACCAAGGAAATAGATATAATCCGAATTACCATAATCAACACCCCACGAATGGTAATAACAACAATAATAACCACGGGAATATAAACCCGAATAATAACAGAAATAATAACGGATTCTCCGGTAATAGAGGTAATTATTACCCGAATAATTACGTAAATAGACAAAGAAACACCAATCCTACCAATAACAACGAACGGTTTGACAATAACAATAGGGGTTACCCTAATCCGAATAACAACAACAACCGGTTCTCCCGACCACGGGTGAATTTTATACGGGCGGAAGGAAGCAACCATCGCAGATATAACCAGCAACGACGGAGCAGCGTACACGAGTATGAAGATCGAAACAGAAGCCGAGAACGGGACAACTCGAGTTATAATCTGCCAAGGCGAAGTACTAGCCTAGATGACCCGGAGCGGCGGATAAATAGGGAACCAACCTACGAATCGAGAACTGAAAGACTGGAACCTAATCAAGGTTTCCCCACTGATGCCTCTGTTGGTCCTATTAATAACCAAGATGAGGAGAATTTAAACGGGAGGAGGCAGTGATAAACAATAAGGACCTTTTGCTGCTTCTATCGCCTGGGTATGTAAAGGAATTGCCAATAATAAATAATCCCAATAAAATTACAATCATTCGATGTAATTATTTTAAAAATATTCGAAATGAATTACTGGAGGAGGACGACACTCACCTCCCTATAATAAATAATGAAATAATATACATTAATGCAGAAGTCGAAGGAACATTCGCACAACTAATGATCGATACTGGTGCGAATGTATCCATAATTAACACTACAGAATTGGAGAGAATCCAAGGAAAATGTGGTAAGCTATTGCCAACCTTGCCTATAAATAACATTATATTAATCGGTGCCACGGGTCGCCAAAACAAGACAATCAGAAAACAAGTATCATTGAATGTCGTTAGTAAGGGTATAGCTATCAACATGGTCTTCTTAATTGCAGCAGGATTACCCTTCAACATATTAGTGGGATGTGATGTACTGAGAAGGAACTCGGCCATTATTGATTTACGAATGGAGAAGGTATCACTCTTTACCGGAGATCTAACCTGGACGGCCGATTTAGTCGGTAGTGAGATGACACTTCCCAGCAGTATCCACCAGCAAATACGTAGCATAAATTATACCAATACTAACACCATTCCTAACACTATAGTATATGAACTTACAGACGAGGATTTATGGTCCCAGAAAATACAGGAGATAAGGGATTTCCGAAGCGGAATTAATAGAGAAAAATTACCCAATACTCAAGCGAATCAGCTAATACAGATTTATGAAAGATACCGCTCAGTATTTTCCGATGAGCCAGGCAAGGTAAGAAATTATCAATGTAACCTCCAATTCCGAGATACAGTAGAGTTTAATAAGAAATCCTACCCTATCGCACATTCTCGAAAGGAGGCAGTAAGAGCGGAAATTAATCGAATGATTAACAACGATATTATAGAACCTAGTCAATCCCCATACACCAGCCCTATTGTCGCAATTCCCAAGAAAAACGGCGAAGTCCGGCTTTGTTTGGATGCTCGGGAAATAAACAAGAAAATCATTAATGATAGAACATCGCCCGGTGAGATTGAGGAAATCCTGAAACGCTTCCATGGTACCCAATACTTCAGCACTTGGGATACGGTGTGCGGATACTGGCAGGTAGAGTTGCACCCACGGAGTCGCCAATATCTGGCTTTCATATTCGAAGGGCGCAATTACCAATTCAAAAGATTGCCCTTCGGATTGGTAAACTCAGTTGCCATCTTTGTGACCTGCATGGACCAGATATTGGGACAGGAAGCACTTCAGTTTACAACCGTGTACGTCGACGACCTACTGATAACATCTGAGACGTGGGAAGAACACTGTTACCGTGTGGAACATGTGCTAAAGAAATTATCTGCCAGTAACGTCACGCTGAAGTTGGAAAAATCCAAATTTATTGCCAGAGAAGTGCAATTTTTAGGATTTAACTTGGACGATCAAGGAATCTCACCGTCGGCAGAAAAGGTAGAAGCCATCCAGAAATTCCCGGCACCCAAAAACAGGAAGCAATTGCAGTCATTCCTGGGACTCTGCAATTATTATAGAAAGTTCCAGGAACAATATTCAGAGTTAACTGCGAGGTTTCAACCTCAATTATCATCTAAAAACAAGTGGGTATGGTGTAAGGAACAAGAGGGGATTTTTCAACAAATTAAGGACAAATTTCTGGCTACTATAATACTTCGCCACCCAAACTTTAAGTTACCGTTCTTCATGAATTGCGATGCCAGCAACATCAGTCTGGAAACGACACTGTATCAAGAGGACGAGAAGGGTCAACCTCAAGTAATTAGCTTCGCCAGCAGGTCTTTGAACCAATGCGAAAGGAATTACACGGTGACGGAAAAAGAATTACTTAGCGTGGTATTCGCTTGCGGTAAGTTCCGCACTTATATTCTGGGATACCCCGTTACTATCCGAACTGACCATATATCAATTTCATTCTTAAAAAGCTGCAAACTGAACCATGGCAGACTAACGAGGTGGATACTTGCCCTTCAAGAATACCATCTACAATGGGAGTACATCCCTGGTAAAAAGAATATAGTAGCGGATGTGTTATCCCGGGTCAATGTGGAAGAACAAACTTTCGAAGGGGAAAAGGAAAGCGTGCTGAAAATATATCATCTTCTTAGCACCAGAGCCGATTTAACAAACATATTGACTAACATGAGCACCCACCAACAAGCGGACCCAAAATTGCGAAACCTCAAACTTCGGCTAGAAGAGGGAGATGAAACCGTTGCTAAATATTACCAGATGAATAAACAAATACTGTTCTTTAAAACCTCCTTGAAGGAAGAGATCTGGAAGGTAATTGTTCCGACACAGATCGAAAAGGAATTGATAGTAAATTACCACATACGTTACGGGCATATGGGCGCCCTCAAGGTAATAAAAGCTCTGGAGGAGAGCTGCTATATAAAAAACATCAATAGAAAGGTCCAAATGTATATAAAGAGTTGTAAAATCTGCCAGCTGGTGAAAACTAATAATGAGAAGAAGGAAGGTGTGATGATCCCAATCACTTCCCAAGCAAAATTGGAGAAGGTGTTTCTAGACATTTGCGGACCATTTCCCCGTAGTGGAGGTCGACACCAATATCGATACCTAACCATCATAATGGACCACTTCACCAAATATGTTAAGCTATACCCTACTAATCGAGCGACTACCCGGAAAATTCTGGGGATACTAACTGAACAGTATATCCCACACCTGGGGAAACCATCTTCGATCATTACTGATCATGGAACCCAGTTTAAGGGTGGAAAATGGCGGGATACATTATTGTCAATGGGCATCCGTACATACAAGACCTCGGTCTACCATCCGAGCAGTAACCCGGCAGAGCGAGTGTTGCGAGAAGTGGGAAGGATCCTCAGGACTTATTGTCACCATCAACAAAAAAGGTGGCAAGACTATCTGGAAGCCACGGAGGAATTCCTCAACTTAGCATACCATCCAGCTATAGGGATAACCCCATACTCTGCGATGTACGAGAAACCACCCCCACGAGAGATCACAGATATCCTCGAATTCCCCAGTAACCATGTGTACAGATTTGATAAAGCTAAATTTTATAACAAGGTGGCAGAAGACCAATTGAAACGACAAAATAAGTATCAAAAGGCCAGTGGTAAATTAATAATATATGAAAAGGGAGAAAAAATTTTTAAGAAATCGTGAATTACCCAGCACACTGGAAGGAATAAAGAAAAAGTTATTGCTATTATACACCGGACCATATATAATATCCAATGTGAAAAATAATAATACCTATAAAATCAAAGAAATCGATTCAGAAAGGATAAAGGGAGTATATAACCAGGCTTCCATGAAAAAATATTATGAGTAATTGAATGTATGGAAGAAAGAATTAATTACTAAATTCAAAATTGAAGTAATGACTACTTACTACCTATTATTTAGAAAACAATTTATGGACAAGAGAAAATGAATTTTGAATTAAACCATCAAAATTCAAAAACCCAAGTAAAAACAATTTACTACCTTATTTTAAAAACAACTTTTAGAAATGAACAAGAAGAAAAAGAATTTGGATAACACCTTACAAACAATTATATATGGGACCAATTCTGAAAAACTTTCCAGAATAAAGAAATGGCAATACAAACCACTGATACAATTTAAATGAATAAACTTATGGTGAAGTAAAATTAATGAGAATTTTATGTCAAATAAACAGAGATATTAAACATATGGAATTAATAAGTAAAGAGTGCATTTGGATAAAAAGCAAGAGCAGAATAAAATCTTGAAAAAGAAAGGAAAACCTATATATAAATAAATCCATAAGAAAAAGATGATCATATAAGCAATGTCAATTATTAAAAGGACAATTAAAAGAGTAATTGAAAAAACATAATACTAGTGGAACGATTCACAAGAATTAAGAAAGGAACAAAAATATAATACAAAATATATGCTACCAATGACCAGAAGGAGATTGTGATAACAGTCAAAAAATGACAGAGAATTAAAAACTTTACACTGAATAATAAGTGATGATTATATTATACCAGCTTCCAACCACAAGGAGAAATAAAATGCCAGCAGAGCTAACCATTGAGAAAAATAACTGAGATAGAGATTCACTAAGATAGAAATATAAATAGATCTGTTCGTATACGAAGTGAAATATCCAAAGATATTTAATTTTTTTTTATAGTCATAAGGTGGACTATTCTTATATAATTTTTATTAATGACTGTCTGAGATAAGTCCAGCAGTATTATTATGTATTGGTCAGAGATGATTTACCTCTGTTATCAATAAATGACGTAGCATGGCCAGCAGAGTGTGAAGCCTACAGAGCCCCTCTGGACACTGCCCCAGCTAACGTGTTAGGGAATTTTAGGGAATAAATATCCCAATGATAAAGAAACGAGCTAAGAAGAAAATGGAAAAATAAAAAATAACGAACCTCAGATGACTATTACTATCAGTAAGAATCCAGTTAATAATGAGATATAGATAAGCTCAAAAATATAGGAGAAAAAATTTTAGAAATGTGAAGGAAGTAAAGAAATATAATTTATAATATGATGTCATAAGCAATTACTTCAGACAAACTAAGTATGATCTGAACTAATCACTTCTGGAAGAGAGCAATCTGTAGCATGACAGATAATCCACACAAATACATTACTCAATGATCATTAATAAAGCTCTAATATATGGAATATCCAGATGAGAATTAATTAAAATGCACTGTTTAATAATATATTCACAAGAAAGGTTGAATAAAGAAAATTTCTGCAAACAATATAATATAATACAAATTTAAAAACCCAGAAGACTAAAAATAATAATAACAAAATTACCCAGGTAAGATAGAAGCAGGCAATTAATATACCCCGTCAAAGAAACCAGACCAGAAAAAACAAAGCTACTGAAGACAGAAGAAAGAAGAATAAGTAAAACTACTATTACTGAAGAAAGAAGAAAGAAGAATAATTAAAACTAGAGAAGAAAGAAGAACTAATTAAAACTACTACTACTGAAGAATGAAGAAAGAAGAACAATCAAAGATACAGAAGACAGAAGAAGGAAGAATAATTAAAACTAGAGAAGAAAGAAGAACTAATTAAAACTACTACTACTGAAGAGAGAAGAAAGAAGAATAATTAAGATCAAGGAAGAAAGAAGACTAATTAAAACTAAAGAAGAAAGAAGACTAATTAAAACTACAGAAGAAGGAAGAAAGAAGAACAATTAAAACTCAAAAAAGAAAGAAGAACAAACTAAATCTAATGAAGAAAGAAGAACTAATTAAAACTACTACTACAGAAGAAGGAAGAAAGAAGAACAATCAAAGATACTGAAGAAAGAAGAAAGAAGAATAATTAAAACTAGAGAAGAAAAAGAACTAATTAAAACTACTACTACTGAAGAATGAAGAAAGAAGAACAATCAAAGATACAGAAGACAGAAGAAGGAAGAATAATTAAAACTAGAGAAGAAAGAAGAATAACCAAAACTACCACTACTGAAGAAAGAAGAAAGAAGAATAATTAAAACTAGAGAAGAAAGAAGAACTAATTAAAACTACTACTACTGAAGAGAGAAGAAAGAAGAACAATCAAAGATACAGAAGACAGAAGAAAGAAGAAAGAAGAATAATTAAAACTAGAGAAGAAAGAAGAACTAATTAAAACTATTACTACTGAAGAAGGAAGAAAGAAGAACAATCAAAGCTACTGAAGACAGAAGAAACAAGACTAATTAAAACTAAAGAAAAAAGAAGACTAATTAAAACTACTGAAGAAGGAAGAAAGAAGAACAATCAAAGCTACTGAAGACAGAAGAAACAAGACTAATTAAAACTAAAGAAGAAAGAAGACTAATTAAAACTACTGAAGAAGGAAGAAAGAAGAACTAATTAAAACTACTACTACTGAAGAAGGAAGAAAGAAGAACAATCAAAGCTACTGAAGACAGAAGAAACAAAACTAATCAAAACTCAAAGAAGAAAGAAGAATAATCCCAAACTAAATCTACTGAGGAAAGAAGAAGGAAGAATAATTAAAACTACTATTACTGAAGAAAGAAGAAAGAAGAACAATCAAAGCTAAAGAAGAAAGAAGAACAATTAAAACTCAAAGAAGAAAGAAGAATAATCCCAAACTAAATCTACTGAAGAAAGAAGAAGGAAGACTAATTAAAACTACTACTACTGAAGAAGGAAGAAAGAAGAACAATCAAAGCTACTGAAGACAGAAGAAACAAGACTAATTAAAACTAAAGAAGAAAGAAGACTAATTAAAACTACTGAAGAAGGAAGAAAGAAGAACTAATTAAAACTACTACTACTGAAGAAGGAAGAAAGAAGAACAATCAAAGCTACTGAAGACAGAAGAAACAAAAACTAATCAAAACTCAAAGAAGAAAGAAGAATAATCCCAAACTAAATCTACTGAAGAAAGAA
Organism: Magicicada septendecula; assembly: GCA_034769895.1. NCBI lineage: Eukaryota > Metazoa > Arthropoda > Insecta > Hemiptera > Cicadidae > Magicicada > Magicicada septendecula. The sequence goes on from CM068371.1 coordinate 4,040,098, forward strand.
GAAGGAAGAATAATTAAAACTACTATTACTGAAGAAAGAAGAAAGAAGAACGATCAAAGCTAAAGAAGAAAGAAAAACAATTAAAACTCAAAGAAGAAAGAAGAATAATCCCAAACTAAATCTACTGAAGAAAGAAGAAGGAAGACTAATTAAAACTACTACTACTGAAGAAGGACGAAAGAAGAACTAATTAAAACTACTGAAGACAGAAGAAAGAAGAATAACTCCAAACCAAAACTACTGAAGAAAGAAGAAACAAGACTAATTAAAACTAAAGAAGAAAGAAGACTAATCAAAACTAAATCTACTGAAGAAGGAAGAATAAAGAAGAACCAAACTCAAAGAAGAAAGAAGAATAATAAAAATAAGAACTACAGAAGAAAGAAGAAAGAAGGATAATCCAAAACTACAGAAGAAGGAAGAATAACCAAACTCAAAGAAGAAAGAAGAATAATTAAGACGACCCATATAAAACAAAAACCCCATAGGGAAAGAACCCCCAAAAAACCCCAAAATCAATGAATGCCCAAAGAGAAAGTATAACACCCTAAAAAACCATATCACTGTAAAACTGACAAAAACTAAAAGTGTTAGTAGTATTAAATATTAGTGCATTCAAAAAGTTATTATTTAGTTTGTATAGACAAGTCTTCACAGTTCCCCCATGGTTGAATATTTCATATTAAAAGCTAGAAAAAAGACTAGTAAATATATTGATAATTCACCATAAACAAGTGCAAGTGATCAAATTATAAATAATAAACTTTAAAAGGGTGCATGAGTTGCAGTACATAGTAACAAACTTTAAGTTTTGTGAACAGTGCCTACTTTGATAATGAAGTAGTAATATTACTAAATAAAAGCTACTAAAGCGATATGAACATTCCATAGAATGGAATATAACTTAGGTAGCTAGGGTTATACTTTAAGAGGGGGTATAAATTTTATAAATGGGGAATTACAGAACAAACTGTTTATGATGAAGTTTATAGAAGGTGTTAACAATTATATATGGAACCAGGATGTTAGGTTCCTATTACATATAACATTTAGATAAATAAGGGTTAGTCATAAGAAATATTAGTATTATAACTGTTATTTTATTGTTCAGTTTAATTTAGGAATGCACTGTCTAAAAATAGATATCATTCCAATGTTGTAGAAATACTCTTTATTATGTTATTAGGTAATATACTAAGCAATGTTATTCAGAACACTAGTTGTGATATAGAAAGATGTTATATGTTAATTATATAATCAATAATTTATGTTATACTAGTCAGAGAAGGATATAAAATAGCTACATTAATAAAACATTTGGAAGTTAGCCACACATCAGATCTAGGCCAAAGAATAAATTTAAACTGCAGAATAATTAACAAACCTAGTCTTATAAACCATATAAAATGACAATATTCAGGCAAAATAAACTCAACATATCAAATACTATGTAAATAAGGCTTTCTAAAGATATGGTCATTATATGAGTAAAATTATTTTATTGTCTAATAAAATACCATTAAAACTGAAATAGATTAACTGACACTATCCTAGGGGAAGTCATATACAATTGAATTATATTAAAAAACCATCATTAGTATACTAAATTGCAATAAAATAAGTGAGAATTGATAATTATACAAATTTCAGATTTCATAGAATAATAATTATATTAGGGAAAATGGCTATTATTTACATAGAAGACAGGAAGTATAATTTTAGGCCTACCTCCCAAAAAATTATAAGAAATATAATTTTCAGATAAAACTTTGTAATACTAACTTAATTACTATCAAAATAAGTGGAATAGAATAGTGAAAACGAATATGTATTTTATATTTCAAACAGTTAACTAATAACGAATTTATTTTATGAACATAAAGTACAGTTTTAAAGTGTATCGGAAGTTATGGCAAATTTAAACAATGTATGAGATATATTATATAGGCTAAGACTTTCATGAGAAGAAGGAAATACAGACAGTTCATTATTATGCGTTGACGAGTGCACTTAAAGTAACCTTTCGCCAGAAATAACCTTTAATGGCGTTTATGTTATAAACCGTATTTCAGTGAACATTTTGAAAATAATTATTTTAAACTATTTTATAGATTGTGAAGTGGTGAAAGTGACCTATGAACACAGTAACACTAATAAATTGAACCACACATAACTAGATAAGCAGAATAACACTGATATTACACCAAATACAGACCGAAATTTCGAGGTTAAAAACGACACACATAAACACAACGAGATATATCCAGTGACAACATTTTACACCAAGTGAACTATTCCATCATACACCAGTGACATTTAAATATATCCAGGACGATCGTATACAATTGCTGAGAGCATTTACTCGAGGAAAGGACATCTTTATTACAACAAAAACTTCATCAACGCTGGAGGCTTCCTTGCGCATGCGTCAGTCAACCATTTTGGTCCGGTCCGCTGCAGTATAGAAACGACATGGCTACTATTGGTTCGAAATCAAATCATATATAAACTTTTAATATTTTTAATCATTATTGTATTGTTAAAATTTAAGGCATTTGATAAGTGTAAGTGTTATACTTTCCTTCCCATAACCTTCTCTGGCTAAATAGTTTAATAACCGTTTAAAGAACCCTATGTTATAATACCAATATAAATTGTTTATATCGACCGGCCCTGAGCGAGTCGATACTGTATTGCAATATCAATTTTAATCAAACAATTTCATTATTTTTTGTTAATAAACATTCTGTATCGGTAAATAAGAGTTGATTTTTTATTATAAAAAAGACTTAACAATTAATTAATGAAGAAACCCAACTAACTGAAGGGCGGTATATACGAAACGACAACGTTTCAAAAGAGAAGAAGAAGAGAGCCGTCTTTCGTTCAAACTTGGAGTTAACAAGATTATCTTTTCAACAAAATTACTGAAAGTGACACTATTACTAAATTAACCACGATACCATTTCATTTATAATTACAACCGATTAACTCGATTTGTTCCTAAATTTTAAGAACAAGTTACCCAAAAAACATTTTCCAGAAAATTAAAATTTTTTGTTATTTTTATAAAATTTTAAATTTTATTTTTATTTTTTCATATTGCTACAACAGCAATATACACAGATTATATTTGTAACTACGAAGACTAGGAACATTACCAAATTGACGTTTCCGGAGCGGAACGTCAGGAAACTACACACATACATACACAAATTAATTTATTACACAATTCAAATCATTAGTGTGAATTATTGCAAATTTGGCTAGCCCAACCAGTGGGGCTTACAGGAGAGCACAATCAACATACATCGATATTTATTTTATTATTCCCACCACTCATAGAATTATTACAATATGCAAACATGTGTCGTTGCAATAAGGTTATATTCGAAAAACTGATAATTATGCTTGAGAAAGTTGACTATATTTGTCTTAACCTTTTTTTGTGCCTCAAAAGTATTTCGAAGAGTTACAAGCTACAAGCAGGTATGTATATGGGCTTACATATAAAACATAGCTATAGATAATTATTATAATCTCAGTCTAAATAGGATTATTGTAATAAATGTTAGTAGTGATATAAAAGTTGGAATAATTTGTAATGAAATTAGGAATGAAATAAAAAATGTAGGTTATAACAAAACTTGTAACGATTATAAACGATGAGAGTATATCAGTCATGAAGAATAAATATTTTTGTAAAGTCTCATAAAGAAGGACTGAGGGACAAACTAGACGTTAAAACGAAAAATTGTCTCGGCTAAGGACGCCTGTAACAAGAAGAAGGCCATTTTGGGTTCCAGAGTAATTCTGCACATGAGAAAAAAAAATTGTTAAGTACTACGAGAAGAGTGTTACGGTAATACGGACGTAAAACTTGGACTGTGAAGGAAGAAACTGGGGCATAGTCTTGAGGGATTAGAAATGCAAGTGGGTTGACATAATGATGAAAAACTTTACTAATGAAAACGTTATGAACAAATTTAAGAGAAACACAATGCTCTTAGGAAGAATCCAGTTTAGGAACATACAAACTGGATGGAATATTAACGACTTTCGACTTTTTGGATATTGACCGGAGTTGCGAGTAGAGGGAAAGTGGTGATTCTACCCACGATGAGGGGGGTAGAGGACATGATTTATGGTTCTGACGTCACCGCCTCTACCCCCCTCATCGTTGGCAGAATCACCACCGTGGTAGAATTGGCTCTGACGTCACAGATTCATGACATCACAGATCCCTCTACCCCCCTCATCGTTGGCAGAATCACCACCGTGGTAGAGGGAATGCGACGAGGTGTTGACGGGTTCCGAAATTTCGAGACGGCATTGGTGATGGGTACCGTTACACGAAAAGTTTGGGTTACTTGACGGTTCCCGAAATTTGGTGATGAATGACGACACCGTGACAGGTCCTATTGGATATTAATTCATCGTTGGCAGAATCATCACCGTGGTAGAGGGAATGCGACGAGGCGTTGACGGGTTCCGAAATTTCGAGACGGCATTGGTGATGGGTACCGTTACACGAAAAGTTTGGGTTACTTGACGGTTCCCGAAATTTAGTGGAGAGACCGGTCTCACCGGGATTTGAACCCGGTTCACAAAACCGACATGCTATAGAAAACACTTCCGGGTTCCAGTTCATGACATCACACAGAGGCCGTGGCAGCTGGTGTCCGAATGTTAAAACACTTCCGGGTTCCAGTTCATAACGTCACACAGAGGCCCTAGTCGATGGTCTCCGTGCATGTCCAAAATTTGGTAGCCGAAAACAATGTGTAGCGGATGGGTGGGGGTACCCGGAATTCGGTGGTTGACGAGGTCCTGGACGAGCCGTCACGGAGACAATGGTACCGTTACCCGAAATTTTTGATGTTCGAAATTTGGTACACAAAATATTTAAATCAACGGATGGGGGGGTACGCCCTAAAACAAGTCCTGCATCACGTCACACAGAGGACCTGCTCTCCGAGCGTTCCATATGTGTCACTGTCCATAGAGGGCGTGGTGTCCAATATTTGACACCCGAAATGTTTAAATCAACGGATGGGGGTACCTCGAAATTTTTGTATCTGAAATTTAGTACTCGAAATGTTTAAAACAACGGAGGGGGTACCCCGAAATTTTGGAGTGTCCGAAATTATGTTAAAACACTGTCGTCCGACAACGGGTGGGGGTACCCCGAAATTTTGTGGTGTCTGAAATTTAACCTGCATGTCTAGAGGACGTGATGTCTGAAATTTGACACCCGAAATGTACGCCCACATGACGCATGTGTTCGAAAGTAGCAATGGGTATATGTTATGTCATTGGTGTCAGTGGCTTGTGGTTCCTATTTGATATTAATTTGTACATAAAAATAAATTATAGCCCTCCCGTTACCCGAAATTTTTGGTGTCCGAAATTTGGTACACGAAATATTTAAATCAACGGATGGGGGTACCCGAAATTTGAAAGGTGGGTACGCCCTAAAACAAGTCCTGCATGTCTGAAACACTTCCGGGTTCAGGTTCAGCACTGTGCCGACACAGAGGCCGTGGTTTCTGCAAGGCGAGGCGGTGTGGTGTATAATAAGGTACCGTTAAGCGAAATTTGGGTCATCGGGTACCCCCACACTCCGCTTAGCTCTGGACGGGAGGGTAGTGTACCGATACGCGAAATTGGTCGGTTAAAATTTGCGGGCATCGGGTACCTGACACCGAAATTTGGTGATTAATGACATCACAGAGTGGATGGTAGTTGGTTTCTGCATGTAGCAGATTTGGTATGGGCCATCGTGTACCGTTACGCGAAAAGTTTGGAGTAATGGTTACCTGACACCAAAATTTGATGTTTAATGACGTCCTGACGTTACAGATGAATGATATCAATAGTTAAACATAGATATATATATATATATATATATCCAATTATAGGAAATAATGATTTTATATCATTAGATAAATGATTGATTATATCTCCCATACGTAGTACACCACTGAAAAGTAACTATTTGCAAGTATTTACTTTAAATTATATTGTGCATATCCTTGAACTTGAGTGCACTGATCCTTTGTATAGACCATGCGTGCGTGGGTTCGTGTGTGTGCGTGTGTGTGTGTGTGTTCCAACCAGCTCTAAAAACTGGTTTGCAAGCAAGTTGTCAGCCGGTCTGTTGTAGTGATACTCAACTCTCTCGCTCTCTCTCTCTCTCTCACACAGCCTTGAAGGCTAACTCTCTCTCTCTCTCTCTCTCTCTCTCTCTCTCTTTTACAGCCTTGAAGGCTTTCTCTCTCTCTCTCTCTAAATATACAGTGGGACACGTTTAACACGAAATGACGGGGACCAGCTGTTTTTTCCGTGTTAACCTATATTTCGTGTTAACCGAATTTCGTGTTAACAGATAAAAAGTGAAACAAAATGAGGTACAGAACCTACTGTACTGTAAATGGTCAAATACTGAAGATATTACTTACTGAATTTATTAGTAAAATAAATCAATAAAGAATATTGAATAGGTACTAATATATGATCGTTTTATTTATCCTCCTGGATTATTATACAGTAATTAATTTTTTCTTAAAATGTAAAGTTATTGCAGTGAAAATGTTCAATTCTTTTTAAAATAGTTCGTTATTTTCTTTTGTACAGAATTCTGCACTACTTGGTTTTCAATAAATTGTTCTAGTTTATCGACGTGCTCAAACATTTCACATTCAGAGTTGGCTTCTAAAAATCGATGAACACATCTCAGCAATGAAAGTCTATCGTAGCGGTAGGAACTCCTGTCATATCATTTTCCATGTCAAGTTCGTCGGCACCCTCATCATTTTCACAGTTTTCACTATTTCTACGATATCACTGTCTGTTAATACGAGAGCCGTAGTTACGTTCTCGTCGACAGACATCTACTCATTTAGAGAAACTGAATCATTTAATGCTGATGATGCGTGATTAAACATTTCAGACAGGGTAGGTCCAATTTCAATTTCTTCGCATTCGGTTTGTTTAATCTCTGAATTTAAAATGAATCGAGCATGAGTGAAACAATTTTCAATAGTTTTAGCTGTCACGAGGTTCCATGCTGTTCGCAGCAAATTACAGGCGTCCAGTACATGTACACAGAAATTGTTTTTACCTCTATAGCGACCAATTTTTTCCAGATTTAAACGTTTACGTTTATCGTTACATAATATATTACAAAGTGTATCATACGGAGGCGAACGACATACACCACCCTCACAAAAACACATCACTTCTAAACATCTATAAACTTTTTATTATTGGATTTTGTTCTTAGAAAACGATACAATCGAGTCCATTTTTGGCGTTCTCTCATAGGTTCGTTACCCACTTTTCTAGCATGGGTCGAACAAAAAGCGCACCGAACTCTGTCAGTATAAGATGTAGGTAATAATAAAACCCACGGCAACCATACTATGAACTTTACGGGCCATAACACAAATTTCTTTACCCTTTCGTGTTCACTATGATACGAATCTGCTTGAATAAGCATACATGTATATGTACAGTATTTAACGGATTTTGTCCAATCAGCGTCTAGCACTAAATTAATGTGACGTATTAAATAATATCAACGTTCTCTCTTCCATCTCTTTTTATGTTAATTTGTTGGAAAATAACTATTTTTTTTTGTAATTATTTAAGATAAAATAAGAATTATTAAGCTAATTACATAGTCGATTACAAGCTGGACGCTAACCTTGTCGTTCGCAAGTGTTGTGTGAGATGTCACAACCAACGAGAGAACGCAAGGCTTGACTGACTTCATCCGGTCTTCAGTGAAGGCCTCACTCCAACGCTTCAGCAGAAAAACATGGAACTTATTTTCTTGCGTTTGCGGGCAAGCTCCACTGTCCTCCAAATCGATGACAACAGCATTTTCAAATCTTGTGTTCAACAATTCCATGAAAAGTACGTCATACTTGCACTTGACCTGCAGTGACTGCAGTTAGTGACGATGTTTTGCATGATTCGGCTAACGCTAAAACGGTAACGATAACACTAAAAACGTCAACGCTGAGAACGTAAACGTTAACGCAAACGCTAAAGTTAATGCTAATGCTAAGAAAGATGACCCTAAGAACGCTAAAAAACGCTAACGCTAACGATAACGTTGATCTAGTAGTAATAGTGTTAGTTATGAATGATTTGCATGATTCGGCTAACGCTAAAACGGAAAACGTAAACAGTAAGTACGCCAACGCTAAGAACGTTGACGCTAACGCAAACGCTAAAGTTAATACTAACGCTTAGAAAGCTGACTCTAAGAACGCTACAAACGCTAACGCTAACGATAACGTTGATCTGGTAGTAATAGTGTTAGTGATGAATGATTTGTGTGATTCGGCTAACGCTAAAACGGAAAACGTAAACAGTAAGTACGCCAACGCTAAGAACGCTAACCTAAGAACGCTAACCTAAGAACGCTAACGCTAACGATAACGTTGATCTTGGGGCAGTGATTTTCTTTGGTCAACACTTGTACGAATAGCCGTGCAGCAGTATAACCTCATCATCAACAACGATGACAAAGAACTTTTTTTTCCTTGGAGCAGCAGACAAATGTTGAGCAGTTCAGGAACAAATTCAATCACTTGGAAAAAAAGGCATTCTTCCCGTTGACGATGTTTTGCATGATTCGGCTAACGCTAAAACGGTAACGATAACACTAAGAACGTCAACGCTGAGAACGTAAACGTTAACGCAAACGCTAAAGTTAACGCTAATGCTAAGAAAGATGACCCTAAGAACGCTACAAACGCTAACGCTAACGATAACGTTGATCTGTTAGTAATAGTGTTAGTGATGAATGATTTGCATGATTCGGCTAACGCTAAAACGGAAAACGTAAACAGTAAGTACGCCAACGCTAAGAACGCTAACGCTAACGCGAACGCTAAAGTTAATACTAACGCTTAGAAAGCTGACTCTAAGAACGCTACAAACGCTAACGCTAACGATAACGTTGATCTGGTAGTAATAGTGTTAGTGATGAATGATTTGTGTGATTCGGCTAACGCTAAAACGGAAAACGTAAACAGTAAGTACGCCAACGCTAAGAACGCTAACCTAAGAACGCTAACGCTAACGATAACGTTGATCTTGGGGCAGTGATTTTCTTTGTTCAACACTTGTACGAATAGCCGTGCAGCAGTATAACCTCATCATCAACAACGATGACAAAGAACTTTTTTTTCCTTGGAGCAGCAGACAAATGTTGAGCAGTTCAGGGACAAATTCAATCACTTGGAAAAAAAGGCATTCTTCCCGTTATTATGTAATTTTTTGGATGCTATCAACAAGATAGAGTCTACGGGCGCTGTCTTTGCTGGACTTGAGCAAGAGACTTTTGACAAAGTCCGGAACGAATACCTTCCTTGATAGCTAGTTCCTCTCCTATCCCTTCTTCTTTTGAGTATATTCTACTGTCTACTTTAACGGCCGAACCGTCAGGGTGATCGTCGACGGGTCCTGTTCTAAATTCCAATCCACCCCGCCGGCGTACAGCAGGCTTTCATCTTTGGCTCCGCTATGTACGTACATCGTGTAAACGAAGAGGTGTAGAAGTATCCCCAAGAAGCGTTTTCCTTCTTCGCAGACGACGCTATGCAACATTGAAGCTCAAGTGTTAGTGATGAATGATTTGCATGATTCGGCTAACGCTAAAACGGAAAACGTAAACAGTAAGTACGCCAACGCTAAGAACGCTAACGCTAACGCGAACGCTAAAGTTAATGCTAACGCTTAGAAAGCTGACTCTAAGAACGCTACAAACGCTAACGCTAAGAACGCTAACCTAAGAACGCTAACGCTAACGATAACGTTGATCTTGGGGCAGTGATTTTCTTTGTTCAACACTTGTACGAATAGCCGTGCAGCAGTATAACCTCATCATCAACAACGATGACAAAGAACTTTTTTTTCCTTGGAGCAGCAGACAAATGTTGAGCAGTTCAGGGACAAATTCAATCACTTGGAAAAAAAGGCATTCTTCCCGTTATTATGTAATTTTTTGGATGCTATCAACAAGATAGAGTCTACGGGCGCTGTCTTTGCTGGACTTGAGCAAGAGACTTTTGACAAAGTCCGGAACGAATACCTGCCTTGATAGCTAGTTCCTCTCCTATCCCTTCTTCTTTTGAGTATATTCTACTGTCTACTTTAACGGCCGAACCGTCAGGGTGAGCGTCGACGGGTCCTGTTCTAAATTCCAATCCACCCCGCCGGCGTACAGCAGGCTTTCATCTTTGGCTCCGCTATGTACGTACATCGTGTAAACGAAGAGGTGTAGGAGTATCCCCAAGAAGCGTTTTCCTTCTTCGCAGACGACGCTATGCAACATTGAAGCTCACTGTTCCTACAATTTGAGAACACAAAGCCACAGAGGCAGTTGGTTTGGCTAAGGAAGTGGAAGGTGACGATCAACACGTAGAAATAGACAAAAATTAGTATTGACTCAAGGACAACGAACCTGAGGGGCAAAAACCAAAAAAGTGAACGATTATTTAGTGATTAAAAGCGTTATTCTAAGCATAAAAAGACTAAAAAATAGACCTCGAACCTCGCATAAGGTACCATTCTCTTCATCTCATCGTCTTCTACAAGATTCAATGGTCAAAAATTAGTATTGACTCAAGGACAACGAACTGAGGTCAAAAAAATGTACGATTATTTAGTGATAATAAGCGTTATTTTAAGCATAGAACGGGTAAAAACTGACCTCGTACCTCGAATAAGTTACCATTCTCTTCCTCTCATCGTCCTCTACAAGATTCAATGGTCAAAAATTAGTATTGACTCACTGACAACGAAACTGGGGTCAAAAAATTTGTACGATTATTCAGTGATAATAAGCGTTATTTTAAGCATAGAATGGCTAAAAAATAGCCCTAGAACCTTGAATAAGGTACCATTCTCTTCGTTTCATCGTCCTCTAAAAGATTCAATGGTCAGAAATTAGTATTGACTCACGGACAACGAACCTGAGGCCAAAAAATTGCACGATGGAAGAATTTGAGATATATAGGGCGTACAATGACGTACACTGTCGTGACTTCGTACTAATCGATCATTTAAATTTTAAATCAAACCCGCTTTACGATACCGCAATAAACATGTCTGCTGCATGCTCAACGCTCTCGAATATTTCTAGAGTTAGTATTTTTCATGCGAAGTGCTGCTGGTATAGGAATCGGAAATGTGTTTTTAAATGAAGAAGTGGACTGTATGAATCTGAGTTAACTAGCCATTTATTGAATAATTATATAATGAAGCGCATGGCCTATCCAATTACGTATGGCGTACATTGCCCAGATAAATACCGATAGAAGAAAGAAAAATTGTATAAAGAAGTTACATTCTTAAATTTTACATAGCCGCGGCTAGCAAATGGAAAAGAGTACTGATCGGATGAAAGCTGAGTTTTAACTAACTAACATCGCAGCTCGCGATTAGCAACCTGTACATTGAGCGTGACGTAATTGCGCGGGCCGAATGCGCGCGGGTATATAAACAGATACAAAGATTTAACATACTGCCCGCCCAAAATCGGGTGATTTTGACATAGGTTACAGTATAGTTACATGAAAAAATGCAAGTATCCATTAACAAGTTACAAACCTGAAATGTGTGATAATACATAGTATAATGAATATTGGTGCATCGAAAGATGATAGCATCAATACAAATACAATATTCAATACAATATACATAAATATAAATACAATATTGATCAATACTCATCGAACAATATATAATAATAAAATACAAATGCTAGAATGTCTGATGACACATAATAATAATAACAATATACCCAAATTCAATGACAATGATACATGCAATGAATAACACATAGTAAGTAGCATTACACAATAACTAATAGAAATCCAAAGAATTCAATAATAATAACATGACAATAAGTGCATAATAAGCAAGGTTACATAATAAAACAATAGAAATATACCCAAAAAATTCATTATAATAATAGCCCAACAGAAGTATACCCAAAAAATTCATGATAATAATAGCACAATAGAAATATACCCAAAAAATTCATGATAATTATAAACACTGCACCAAACAGTACACAATAACTGACATCACACTGACGAAAAAAGAACACTTAAATTGTTTACTAATGCACATATAAATAGCGTGGATTAATTTGGCATAAATATAAATATAAATGTATAAATAAGTACATTTAACATTGTACTTAGTAGTACGTAGAGCATGTGCTCATCCGGAAATGTCCCGGGCATGAAGCACTGAAAAACCAATTAGTCTGATGCCACGGGAAGTGGACACAGTTTGTGGATAGGCCTACGCAGGATGCCGTTTGTGGTGCGGACATCCGCTACGCGTACTAATGAATCCTGCCCCATATAGATTTGGGTGACAATACCACGTTTCCACTGCAGAGGTGGGGTATTGTCTTCTGAAATGAGGACGAGTTGTTCTGGAGACAAATTTTTTGAATGTTTTCTCCATTTATTTCGTTGTTGCAGCTGATGCAGATAATCTCTTGACCAACTCTTCCATATAGAGTGGGTGAATCTCTGCAGAAGCTGTCATCTCCCCAAGCGATCCATTTTTATATCCGAATAGTCGGGTTCCGGGAGCGCAGTAAGTGGAGAACCAACTAAGAAATGTGCTGGAGTCAAGGGCTCGGGATCCCCGGAATCACTTGAAATGGCGAACAAGGAACGTGAATTCAGACATGACTCTATTTGAGTCAAAACAGTGTAAAGCTCTTCAAAGTTGAGAAGCGTACTGCCGATAACGCGCCGTAAATGAAATTTAACGCTTTTACTCCGCTCTCCCATAGACCACCGAAATGAGGTGCTGACGGAGGTATTAAAGACCACTTGACCTCCTGTGAACTGCCGAAGTCCTGAGTGGATTGTTGAAATTCGTCTTGTTGAAAAAGTTTGTACAAATCGTGTAATATAGTGCCAGCACGACGGAAATTTGTACCGTTACCGGAAACTATTTGTGCAGGGATGCCCCTGGGAGCTATGAAGCGTTTTAAAGCAGCTATAAAGGCGTCTGCAGTCAGATCTGATACCAATTCAAGGTGAATTGCCTTAGTGGCCATGCAAATGAAGAGTGAAATGTAAGCCTTTGTGAATGATTTGGACCGCTGCCCGCCCTGACGTAGAAATATGGGACCGGCATAGTCGACGGCACATTGGGAAAATGGCTTAGAGGGAGTGACTCTGGAAGAGGGTCCTAAAAGCTGGCTCGAGCCAGTTGCGCGAAATCGAAAACAAGTGAGGCATTTGTGTATCACGGAGCGTATGTAAGATTTGTCATTGATGATCCAATATCTTTGACGTTGAGAGCACTGCGTTAATTGTACTCCGGCATGGAGTAGTCGAATATGCTCATTTTCTATATTTAGTCTAGTAAGATGAGACTGCGGGTGAAGTATTATCTGGTGTTTACTATTATAGTTGAGCTGAGACTGTTGAAGGCGTCCGCACACGCGTAATATCCCCGTGTTGTCTATAAAGGGATTAAGCGAAAAGGTTTTACTAGTATTAGGTACAGGCGTTGTGCCTGGAGTTCTTTAATTTCGATGTTGAAATGCCATAGCTGTGATTGACGTATACAAATCAAAAGTGCGCTGTGTAGCTCTTGTCAAGTTAAAAATGAAGTGTTCCTGTTAGCAAATTTTAACCGACCAATTTCGCGTATCGGTACACTACCCTCCCGTCCAGAGCTAAGCGGAGTGTGGGGGTACCCGATGACCCAAATTTCGCTTAACGGTACCTTATTATACACCACACCGCCTCGCCTTGCAGAAACCACGGCCTCTGTGTCGGCACAGTGCTGAACCTGAACCCGGAAGTGTTTCAGACATGCAGGACTTGTTTTAGGGCGTACCCACCTTTCAAATTTCGGGTACCCCCATCCGTTGATTTAAATATTTCGTGTACCAAATTTCGGACACCAAAAATTTCGGGTAACGGGAGGGCTATAATTTATTTTTATGTACAAATTAATATCAAATAGGAACCACAAGCCACTGACACCAATGACATAACATATACCCATTGCTACTTTCGAACACATGCGTCATGTGGGCGTACATTTCGGGTGTCAAATTTCAGACATCACGTCCTCTAGACATGCAGGTTAAATTTCAGACACCACAAAATTTCGGGGTACCCCCACCCGTTGTCGGACGACAGTGTTTTAACATAATTTCGGACACTCCAAAATTTCGGGGTACCCCCTCCGTTGTTTTAAACATTTCGAGTACTAAATTTCAGATACAAAAATTTCGAGGTACCCCCATCCGTTGATTTAAACATTTCGGGTGTCAAATATTGGACACCACGCCCTCTATGGACAGTGACACATATGGAACGCTCGGAGAGCAGGTCCTCTGTGTGACGTGATGCAGGACTTGTTTTAGGGCGTACCCCCCCATCCGTTGATTTAAATATTTTGTGTACCAAATTTCGAACATCAAAAATTTCGGGTAACGGTACCATTGTCTCCGTGACGGCTCGTCCAGGACCTCGTCAACCACCGAATTCCGGGTACCCCCACCCATCCGCTACACATTGTTTTCGGCTACCAAATTTTGGACATGCACGGAGACCATCGACTAGGGCCTCTGTGTGACGTTATGAACTGGAACCCGGAAGTGTTTTAACATTCGGACACCAGCTGCCACGGCCTCTGTGTGATGTCATGAACTGGAACCCGGAAGTGTTTTCTATAGCATGTCGGTTTTGTGAACCGGGTTCAAATCCCGGTGAGACCGGTCTCTCCACTAAATTTCGGGAACCGTCAAGTAACCCAAACTTTTCGTGTAACGGTACCCATCACCAATGCCGTCTCGAAATTTCGGAACCCGTCAACGCCTCGTCGCATTCCCTCTACCACGGTGATGATTCTGCCAACGATGAATTAATATCCAATAGGACCTGTCACGGTGTCGTCATTCATCACCAAATTTCGGGAACCGTCAAGTAACCCAAACTTTTCGTGTAACGGTACCCATCACCAATGCCGTCTCGAAATTTCGGAACCCGTCAACACCTCGTCGCATTCCCTCTACCACGGTGGTGATTCTGCCAACGATGAGGGGGGTAGAGGGATCTGTGATGTCATGAATCTGTGACGTCAGAGCCAATTCTACCACGGTGGTGATTCTGCCAACGATGAGGGGGGTAGAGGCGG
Organism: Magicicada septendecula; assembly: GCA_034769895.1. Lineage (NCBI taxonomy): Eukaryota > Metazoa > Arthropoda > Insecta > Hemiptera > Cicadidae > Magicicada > Magicicada septendecula. The sequence goes on from CM068371.1 coordinate 4,055,302, forward strand.
TGACGTCAGAGCCATAAATCATGTCCTCTACCCCCCTCATCGTGGGTAGAATCACCACTTTCCCTCTACTGTTGCGCTCGATCACAAAATAACTTGGCAAAACCGCGACTAAATAACCTCCGCTCATGCGCCTCTACTACGTCTCCGAACTTTGCGGATCCTCAGCAACGTCCTGAGCACTGTTCCAGCCATACCTACTGTATGTAAGATCTGCAGGGTGTGGTTACGTCCACTCATGGCGGGGGACGCACAACCTATCCTGCTGACTGCCGCCACTTACCATACAGAATCACAGAAAAGCCACCTCTTCGCTTATTTACCACAGTACTTTATTCCCAAAACAAACTCTTTCCCAAACGTCGGTTCTTTCTTCTGAAACTAAACCGTCGGTGTGGGCACAACTCACACCAAAGGGCGCAAGACTCCATCCATCACCACAGGCGTTAGTAAAATGGAGAAACAAACTCACCAGGAACACCAACCTACCAACTTAGTGTTACGAGAACTTCGCTTGGCTTGCCGTGCTGTTAAGCCGTGGTCCAATGTTGTTTGATGCAAACGTTTCGGCCGTGATTTCGACGACCATCTTCAGTGCAGAAGGCTGCAAGTCACTGACAAAGTTTCGTAGTCAGTGAACACTGATCACGAACTTTTCTTTACTTCTCAGTGTGTCAACTTTCTCAATGTTTGGTCTGCACTAGCGTCGGTTTGCCCCAAATATACTGCAACGTTACAACAATTATACAAATATATTATCTTATTCTCAACGCAACTATAGAATGTACTACACCGGCCAGGTCGCTGGATTTTGTTTCTCGTTGCGTCAAGTATAAGTGGTTGCAGAATAATTTTTAAAGAGGAGTGAGATGTTGTTGACATAAAATAATCAATTAAACCCGTTTCAAAATAATCATTCTAAGATTTACTACTTCATAGAAAAATATTTAACTATTAAAATTTCAAACATTATACAAATAAATATTCACCAATATAAGATTTACAAATCTGTAACCTGCTATGGTATTCATAACATACAACAAAAATAAACACTCACATAATCTTATTAACTAACCAAACATGTTAAACAAGTTATTTAAATTCTTTTTATTTGTGTGTCTGTAATTAACTCAAATTTTAATTAATGATAGCAACTCATTTACCAACAAAATAATATTAAGATTCAAGAATGAATTTATTGTTGCTATAAATAAATAAAAATGATATTACATTTACCTCCAATTTATTATTGATTTATACTGACACACCCAAAAATACAGAAAAAGATTAGAATTTCTTTTCCACAAGTTGTTGTTAAATTACACTCTCTTATCTAACTACTACTTTACTTTAAAACTCTAATTATTATCTGTTCATATTTAAGTTCTTTTCAAGAGCTCTCTTCACAATAAAAAATATAATTGTTTTTGTATCACCTGCATATATCCGCCGTTATCGTTGCGCGTTCGCGCGCGCGCGTGTGTGTCCAGAATCCTGAGAGTATGATGATGAAGATGATGATGATGATGATGATGACTATGCTGATGCTGTCGTTGTCTCTAAGTGTTGTTGTTTTTGATGCTCCAGAATTCTTCCTTACGTCTTGGTGTGTGTGTGTGTGTGTGTGTGTGTGTGTGTGTGTGTGTGTGTGTGTGTGTGTGTGTGTGTGTGTGTGTGTGTGTGTGTGTGTGTGTGTGTGTTGTGTGTGTGTCTGTCTGCAAACGGGTAGCGGAACGTCGTCTGAAGATTTCTTGAGGCCGAGTGTCTGATTGCCCAAAATTGCCAGTGGTATTTATACTGGTGGCGATTTGACAGGTACAGGCCTGCCTTCGACAAGATAGAGATTGCCAGTTCGCGCCAAGGCATCCTTTTTATTACACTCACTTTTTGGTTAATTATCGCGAACTCATGACCATATTCGTCACATGAGCGATATCATTGTTTGCGTAATTTTTTTTCTGGTCACTCACATATACCACACATATTAATTACTCTTCAATTACACTAGTAATGAATATTAATTAGTTAGCATCTTTAATATTGCACCTCTGGAAATAAATTTTACATTACCATACTCGTTAAAAATCCCTTAATATAATGGTGTTTTTATAATTGGCGTAAGTCTTTGCTTACAGGTTTAACACAAGTAATTAGTTTATTATAATCCTGATAAGACCTGATTAATTGGAACAAACAATTTATACACTCACCCCATATTCTTGTCGCAGCTGGCTTCACGCACACAAACACACACACGCCGTATTTTTAACTATCGAAGCAGGTGTCCATTTTTGACAGGCTCCAGCCTGCATTTTCTTGCACAAAATTGTATTAAACTGTTCTTTATTCCATTTACGCTAATTAAAATATAAAACATACCGCCCTGGGCAAATATGCACATATATGTATTATTGCAATACTTCTCCATTCGCTGAAAAGGACGGTTCTTGTCTCGAGAACGACCCGAGACTAGTTTCTGGACAATCCTCAAACGGTTTAATGAAGCACAAACGAGGGAGAAATTGGAAGAGAAGGAAAAGGTTAAAAATAATAGACGACGTGAAGTTAAAAGGATGTACTATGTGTCTGAGGCAAGATAAACTCCAAACAACAGGAATTTACAGAATTCGCCAGTCACCATATGCTGACAATGTCGATACTCAATGTACACTGTACACGCACTAATTATAAAAATTTTACTTTTCAATGTTGATACCAATCAGTCTGTGTATTGTTCATTAAACTTATGACAGCAAACTATGACACTGCATAACGTCCGCCCGTGAGATTATTAAATTCTTCTCACTCCTTGACGAAAGTTAATTTCCTTTAAGCTCACAAAATTTATGGAGAAAACCGTAAGTTACTCATTACGTCATGACACTGGACCGTTGTACGAGTAAAATAGGGGTAAGAATGATAACAAGAGAGAGAGAAGTAGGAGAGAGGTATGTTATGTAGAGTCATAATTCACGCTCGTTTTCCCTTGCGTACCGGCTGACTCTAATAGCTCGACAAGGGTCTCTGTTAAGGGGAACACTTCAATTTATCCTTTTTACTTGGTAACACATGCACTTTTTGTAAAAAAGGAAAAGGCGTATCAATGATAAGGACTTTGTCTGAAGGAAAAACTTTGAACTTTTGATACAGTATTTTACATTTATATAAAACAAGATAAATTAGACGTCTTCTGATAAAGGCCTAAAACATACTGTTATGAAGGTCTACTGATTGTCGTATGTTACAGTGGAAAACAAAATACAAGATACCTATTAAATCACTAATCACCAGCTTTAATTATCACAATTTAACACTTTGTAAACAACAATATAGTCTCTTACAACAAATCAAATAAAAACTGTTTACACGCAATAATAATGTCAACGAGCCTCACACAATTATAAAACACATAACACTTTGCCACAATACTTCGAACAACACTGGAATAAATCGCAACTTAAAACGGAACTAAGCGTCGTTGAAGTCTTGAATTTATAACCCGCTGAGATCCCAGCATATTTCATAATAGGCGTCTACTACAAAAGATTAGAGCGTAATTGATTGCGACCTTGAACACAGCGCGCGTGGACCGCTATTGTCTGGAAAAGTCTCGTTGCGGACGCGTGACAAGTGTCACGTAATTGTCCTTCAACTGAAAGTAGCAGCAATATGTACGCACACACACATTATAGCCGGGCTCCGCAGGAATAGCCGAGAAATTCGTAGCATTTTCTGTAATGTCGTAACAATATATAGAGACTTCTGTCTTATTAAATACATTATTGTTTTCCTTTCAAATCGCTTACCATTATCTCCATTCTGCTGTGTTCTTTGAAGCTGTATCTAAGCTTAATCAGATTTGCAAACAATACAATCTGAAAATCTCTACTACAAAAACAAAGGTAATGGCTTTTCGAGGTAAGAAGCCAATAAGAACGAAAATAATGTCTAGTGATCGAGTTTTAGAACAGGTGAGCCACTTTAATTATATGGGAAATGATATTGGGTATAACAGGAATTATGATATGATAAACAAAATGTGTTGTTGTTTGCTAATGACTTGCTTGTACCCCAAAATAGAAAATCTGATTTGTAAAAATCTGTTTTAGCTCTATGACATTTGCAAACAATACAGTATTAAAATCTCCACTATAAAAGCAAAGGTGGTAAAGAGGCAAAGAGCCAATAAGAACAAAAATAATTATTAGTGATTGAATTCTAGAACAGGCGAGGCACTTTAATTATATGAGAAATGATATTGGGTGTAACAGGAATTATGATATTGATGTTAATTTAGGTAAGTTTCAGACGATCTGTGGGACAATCAACCGTATTTTTAGAAACAAGGTACGCCGAGATACAAAATTAAAATTCTACAAAGTTATGGCTATCTCTGTATGTCCTATGGTTGTGAAATATGGGCAACAACCAAGAAACAAGACAGTAAAATACAGGCCTCGAAAACGGCGTTCTTACGAGGAGTTAAAAGGTGTTCTAAACTTGATCGTATAAAGAATGAGGTCACAAGAGAAGAGTTACAAGTTTTTAACTTGAATAAAAAATTTAAAGATTACGAATAACAGTGGAGAAAAGACATGGAAAAATGTCAGATCCAGACTGGCTAAACAAGTGTGGAAGTACAAACCTATAGGACACAGGTGTGTGAGTAGACCCAGTAAGACATAGTTCGAGAATTTTGAAGGCGGAACAGGCAGCACATTGCCTATGCCTATGTGTTATGAAGATGATCATGTTTTCCTTATCAACTCATTTGTCTACCTGTATGCTTAGGTGAGTACTGCCAGCGCACTAAGAAGTCATATTACTGCAGTTTCTGTTTCATTTTATGTTACAGAAACAGCAGCACGTCTTTACTGAACGAGTTAAGCCAATTCTCAGTTTTAACTGGACCGTTTGGCATTCGTCTGTCTGCCTATTTAGAGTAGTATGCCTCGGAATAACTTTTGAACAAAACAACCGCTTTTTGAACAGAATTTTTTAAATCTTGGCGAGTCAATAATAATCTTACAAAACTATATTCTTTTTAGAAGCAAAGAATTAATAATAATTGGGCGAAAGGCTGAAATATGAGAAAGCCAAATTTTTAAGGACTAGCAAAACTCCATGTGGGGTAATAAAATAAAGAATCTTCCTTCTTCTTCTTCTTCTTCTTCTTCTTCTTCTTCTTCTTCTTCTTCTTCTTCTTCTTCTTCTTCTTCTTCTTCTTCTTCTTCTTCTTCTTCTTCTTCTTCTTCTTCTTCTTCTTCCTCTTCCTCTTCCTCTTCCTCTTCCTCTTCCTCTTCCTCTTCCTCTTCCTCTTCCTCTTCCTCTTCCTCTTCCTCTTCCTCTTCCTCTTCCTCTTCCTCTTCCTCTTCTTCTCCTCCTCCTCCTCCTCCTCCTCCTCCTCCTCCTCCTCCTCCTCCTTCTCCTCCTTCTTCTTCTTCTTCTTCTTCTTCTTCTTCTCCTCGTTTACGTCACGGTGTAGGCACTTCGCCTGTTCCGTCTTCACAGAATATCTCTCCATCTCACTCTCGGTCTTCCTACATCTCCTTTACCAAAGGGTCTATATCGAAACCCAACCTTAAGTAGCCGTCCATCCTCCATTCTGCCCACTGTAACCATTCTCTGCGATAGGTCTGGATTTTATCATGTATGGAGAATACCTGTAGCTATTCCCTAATATCATTACTCCTCAAACGATCCTGTCTTCCCGTGCAACACGTGGTTCTCTCAGAAACTTTATTACCAGTGTTTGAAAACGAAATTATCTATGTTCGTTCATAATCAAAATCAAAAATTGTATTAATTCATATTAAGTATTTACAAAATGCTGGGCCGTCGGGTGCAATGTTCAAAATTTAATAAAATTAAAAATTCTATGTAGTATGACAAATTAAAGAGAATTTTAACCAAAATCTAAGTATATTGTAGGCCTACACTTCTGGAAAACTCAAAATTTTTACCCTGCGCCTAAAAATGTGATAAACATTTTGAAAAACTTTTAAAACTCTCCCGGGTGCCAAGATTAAAGAGAATTTCAACACAAATCCTGTTGTTTGTAATTTTTATTGTACGATTTATCTACAATAGTTACTTCACTAAACCAAACATAGTAGTTTAATCGGAATATTCGTAATTGTTATGAGAATTAAAAATTATCTAACAACTAAATTTATCTAAAAATAAATGTAATTATTACTTCAAAATAGTGAGCTAGTTTTGCAGCTTAGCGAGTTTTCTAATAATATTACGGAAATAGGTTCTTATAATTTGCCGTAAGTAGATGAGCTTCTTGAATTTATTAATTATTGCTACAGTTGTAGATAACCTCACATTCCAAGTATGTAAGATTACTAATTTGTTCGATTATTGCATTAATTGAAACTGTTAAAAATGCTGTTATCATTATTTTTTTTCGAGGTACACTTAAATTATACAAAATTCTGACATCTTTGACAGAGTAACGAATCTACGCTGAATAAGCGAAGAAGACAACTGATGATCCACAAAAACGAAATGTATTTAGAATCACAACATCGGTAAAGTCTGGAGTAAAAATTTCCCTGCCAGTTATCAATGATATCGCTTATCAATATAGTGTGTATACCGGCGAAAATCGGCCACTTTGTCTTACTCCCTGAGCCGTTTCAGCTCACTGCCTACCGTCCACCGTCTTAGTAGGCTATATGTATTAACGTATTGTTACGACAGTCTCATGGATCGCCGTACGGTACAGTGGAAACTAAATTACAGACACCAATGAAATCACTAATTAATAGCTTTGATACGCCCGTACAGTAATTCTAGTTACATTAGTCTTCACGCAATAATAATGTCAACTATTAGAGTTCCACACTAACTATAACACAGTAAACACGTCGCCACAATACTGCGATCCGCACTTGAATAAATCGCCAGCTCTAACTAACAAACTAAGCGTTCGCTGTTGCTTACAGTTTTTTACATATAACCTGCACATGTTCCAGAATAATTTTCGATGCCAGCATAATTTGCGTAGTTAACAATCACTCGAAAAGTGTAGAAGGTACTTAAGTACACGGCCTTGTCAGATACACGCACCTGCTCGACTAGCCGAGAAACGTGTAGAACGACACTCTTGAATATTCGGGAGCGTTTCGTTATTATCGTAACAATATATAAATTGGGTGACGTCTGGTATGTGTTCATGACGTGCATACTTTAAAGAAACAAAAGATCAAATAACAATTTTATTTCTGTTGGATAAAATAAAATCCCTTTTCTAATCTACAAAAGATAAATGTCTAAGAATCTTAAACTCCCAGCGTCGATGTATAAGAATGCAACTGTAAATTTACAGTCTGTACAAGACCTTCTCTTTTAAAATCTAGTTTGCATTTTATTCGACTTATACATCAATGTAAATACAGTAAAACCTTGACCTAACGGTCACATTTATTCAGAAGTCATCTGTATGAACGGCCACTTTTCTGTAGATACTGATCTGTAGGTGCAACTATTACATAAAGTTTCGTAAAAACTTCAGACACTTGCTTCAGTTGCTGGACTGCCATATGATGAAAACACGCAAATGGAGAGTCTAAAATGCTGTGACAATTTCGAGGGCAAATGGAACTATCGACTTCATATAGATTGTAAATTTAGGTAGGAAAAGTTTAGTATTTACAATCGGTACTTACTAAAACGAGAGCCTATAATCTCTTAATTCCGGAATATAGACTTTTAGAATACGGCAATTTCTCTGCTTTTTGCAGAAACTGATGATGGCGTATAAATTAAAGAAGAAAAAATTACAGAATCGCCATTGCTTTTAAAATAGGTGTTACAATCTCTTAAGAGGATGACAGATATTTGCGTTGTTACTCTCGATAAGGAATGTGGGGAGAATGCTGTGGAATACTGTAGTAAACTTTACTGGTTGGTCAAAAATTACGCAATTAAAATGATAACGGGTACTACAGCCTAAAAAACTGTACACCTTTAATTATCACAATTAACAGTTTGAAATCAAGAAGTTATTCAACAAGATTATACTCGTACAATAATTCAAGTTAATCTGTCCTCCCAAATAATAATGTCAATTATAAAGAATTCCGCACTATAATAAATTTTCACTTATACACCACTTGTGACGCACTGTGTAAATCGCCCAAATAAACTGAAAACTAAGCGGCAGGTATAGGCTATTTATATTGTGCAGCGTTCCATAATATGCGTCCTTAACAAACACTTGCAATTTCTAGAGGATACGTCAGAGCGGCTTTGGCAGAAACGCACACCGGCATGCGTAGCCGAGAAGCTCGTAGAACGACCCATCGAACGCATGACAACATTTCGCATTACGTAATACTGCATCGTATGTTAAGTGTCACGCACCCACACAAACATTACAGTTGGGCTCTGCGGGGATAGCGTAACAATACGTTCAACAATTACCATTGTGTGACTACAATATTAAAGATATGAAAAAAGAATATAATCATTGTACATTTATACAACTTCAGCGTGAAAATACATTACAGTTGGAGAAACATGTAGAATCTTCTGTACTGACGTGACAATATCTTTTACAGCCTTGTAAGATCTAATTATTTTATTGACAACATAATTTTAATTTGTTTTTAAGTATAGTTAAACATGGTTTACTTATCTTTCAGGAAGGCTATTTTCGTTTTAATGATAATTAAACATAGAGTATTATTTTTTCAAAGAGAGAGTTTCCAGTAGCCTGCCTTTTACAATTCTCTAAAGTGAATCTGGTACGGTTTAGTTAAACAAAACACAAGAAGCGGAAATGTGACTACAATGGCTTCAACCCTATTGCCTGGAAACAGTGCAATCAGGACAGAGTTTTTAAAACTTTTAAAATGTTCTCAAAGATATTAAGCAAACAAAATGAGACGCTCACTTCCGTCAAATTATTAAGTGGGTAAAAAAAAGCAGCATCCTGATAGAAGTAAATCAATTTTAAATGTTACATTATTTTGAAACAATGTTCCGTGTCTCGACTTCATTATAAGTTTGTCTTGCAAACAAGTTTCAATAAACTCAAGGAAATTAAGTTTCGTAGAAAATAAGACAAAAATGCAGCAGTGTACAGTTTTCCCCTTATAAAGGTTTGTGTACAGCGCTCTTCTCTTCATTAAACAGCGAACCACAAATCTCATTATTATAATTTAATTAGTTTCATTTATGTAGACTATATATTTCTACCTAGTAGCTGTAAACTCGGTACTTTCATTAATATTTAAAATATTACTCCCGTTATTGAAACTACACGTCTACAAAAACGTTCTCATTTACAAACAAGAAAACACTAATTTCAAAGAGAATGAAGGAAAGATAATGTAATAAAAGATCACTATTTTCAGAAATTATAAAAATTGATATTGAATTACTCTTACCATGGTAGTCATTCACTGTCGTCTATTTGTATACCTTTACACATTACGGAAATGGGTTTAAGAAAGCTACAGGTTTTCAATTACATTTTCTATGTAAATGTTCACTACAGATAAAAGGCATACATCTTGATGATCTGATTAGAAAGACTTAATGATGAGATCCCTTTTGGCATAAAGTCAAATAACTGTACTGCACTAGATATACTGCCCTTACAGTTGATATGGCTGTAATGCAGACTAATGAGAAAAGATTATATGGCCTCCAACAAATAAGGAAAATATAATTTTAAAGTTTTAACTGCAAACACAAAGGTTATGACTTTTTGTGGGAAATACCCCAATCTATATATATAAAAGAGAAATACCACTGACTCACTCACTGACTCATCACGAAGTCTCCGAAACTATAACACCTAGAAACTTCAAATTTGGCATGTAGGTTCCTTATGTGATGTAGGTATCCGCTAAGAAGGGATTTTTGGAAATTCGACCTTTAAAGGGGAAAAAGGGGGGGAAAGTTTGCCTGACTGACTGACATAGAATCAACGTAGAGCAAAACTACTGAATGGATATCAATGAAACTTTGAACATAGCTTCATCATAGGTCTTAGGTGCTCACTAAGAAACGGTTTTAAAAACTTTCACTCCTAAGGGGCAACCCCCCCCCCCAATTGTATCTATGTATGTATGTTCCACATCTCCTCCTAAACCACTGGACCGATTTCAACCAAACTTGGCACAAATACTTTACGCGACGGGAGAACCAACATAGGATAGGTGTTTTTTCGATGGGGTCCTTTGGGGGGTTCTTTGGGGTTTTTCACATCTCCTCCTAAACCACTGGACCGATTTCAACCAAACTTGGGACAAATATTTTACGCAGCGGGAGAATCAACATAGGATATGTGTTTTCTTCGATGGGGTCCTTTGGGGGTTCTTTGGGGTCTTCCACATCTCCTCCTAAACCACTGGACCGACTTCAACCAAACTTGGCACAAATATTTTACGCAACGGATGAACCAACATAAGATAGGTGTTTTTTCGATACGATCCTTCGGGGGGTCCTTTGGGGTCTTCCATATCTCCTCCTAAACCACTGGACCTATTTCAACCAAACTTGGCACAAATATTTTACGCAACGGGAGTACCAATATAGGATAGGTGTTTTTTTCGATGGGGTCCTTTGGAGGGTTCCACATCTCCTCCTAAACCACTGGACCGATTTCAACCAAACTTGCACAAATATTTTACGCAACGGGTGAACCAACATAGGATAGGTGTTTTTTCGATACGATCCTTCGGGGGGTTCTTTGGAGTCTTCCAAATCTGCTCCTAAACCACTGGACCGATTTCAACCAAACTTGGCACAAATATTTTACGCAACGGGAGAACCAACATAGGACAAGTGTTTTTTCGATACTATCTTTTGGGGGGTCCTTTCGGTCTTAAAAATCTATTAGATCTGGTTACCATGGCAACCCAATAGAATAGATTCTGGTTACCATAGCATCGGTGGAAGTCTCCCGCGTAGGAAATAGCGGGGGAGTCGTCCGACGGGCGTTCCCCGGAGTTCATCCACGGAACCCGGGGAGTCTTAGGTCGGACCCCGCGAAAGACGGCGGGGCCAGAGTCCACGGTTCTTATAAATAAAGATATAGGTTACGATATCAAAGGTGGTGTATGCATCTTAAGAAACTTCTTAATAGTGTGTGAATTCAGAGTTGTTTCAGTTTGAATTTAAAAGTGGATTAGTTAAGATCAGAAGTAAGTTATAAGCGAGTATAAAAAACAAAGTTTTCGTAGCGAATGTATTCAGATCATAGTGTTCAGACAATATAAATGCACTTGCTTCAGTTTGAATTTAAAAATTGATAAGCTGAAATCTATAGAGGTATTGTATTGTTAGAATAAGTTTAGGAGACACTTATTTAACAAATGCTTTATTTCAACATTAACACAATGAATTATAAAACGACGGTTAAGTACGCAGCGCGTGCAAGTACTGTAGACATTTTATTGAAAACTAATTTAGCTGTTCGCCCTCTCCCAGAGTTAGATATCGAGCAGGAGCATCACACGCAACAGAATTCTTCTCCAGATATAAGAATACAGTTTATGACATGTTCTTAAACAGGTGCGCTACAGAGTATTCCTCCAGTGAAAATGCGAACGTAACAATATAAGGAAGATTATACAATATACAAGTAATATAACGTTAGAACAAGAATAGGTGCCTATGAGCCTATGAATAAATTATGAACCCGAGCAACACTGGGTAAATCGGCTAGATATAGATATCTATATAAGCCAAATACCACTGACTCACTCACTGATCACGATATCTCTGAAACCACTGAATGGATATCAATGAAACTTTGAACATAGCTTCATCATAGGTCTTAGGTGCTCAGTACGAAACGGTTTTAAAAACTTTCACTCCTAAGGGGCAAAAAACCAAATACTGAAATTTATCGCGGGAATTGCATACTTTGTAAATGATGTGGTTGACATCTCAGTTTACTGGAAACCCCGAATACATTTAGTCCTGAGTTTTTAATCATTGTTTTAAATTAAAAAAAACTTCGTTGTTTGCAGGTTCTTATAGTCGAGAAAATTTCGAAGTTCAATTAATTAATAAATGTATGTCCTTTTTTTCTCGGAAACGGCTCTAACGATTTTCTCGAAATAAATAATAAATAGCTGTTGGTATGAATGTAAATAAACAAACTAAGAGTTGAAACTCCGTAGCGAAGCACGGGTATTTTGCTAGTTTGATATAAAATTATGTTAAATGACCACCTCATAGAACAGGTCTCTACATTCAATTGCCTTGGTTTTAGTCTTTCTTATACAGGTAGTGATGATCTCAGCAATAAACTAGGCAGGTTATAAACTATACGTGGAATACTGAGAAGAACATTAAAAAGAAAAGCTAGACAAGAGACGTTGTATCAAATTCTATATATCAATGGCAGAACCACCGTTGCTGTAAGGATGCGAGACCTGGACTATAAGGAAGATAGACTGGTGCCAATTACAGCTGCAGAAATGAGCTGTTTCAAACTGGTAAAGGGATAAACGCGACTCGATCGTATAAGAAACGAGTATATTGGACGAGAACTTTATATAGTTTCTTTAAATGATGTAGGCCTCATTCAGAATTACAGAAATTACAGGTAACTAAATCTAGAAAGAATGGGGACAATTCCCGCTTTCCGAAGTTGGTTTGTCAGTATGAGCCGGTTGGAAGAATATTTGTAGGCACAACACAGTCCAGTCACAAGATGGTGGGAGTCATGTGACCGGGACAGGAGAAATTCTGTCCATGAAGTGATGATGATGGTATATAAACAAACTGGTTGCCAGGGTAACGTGGCGTACGAGCAGTTGCGACCAGAATAGTTTCACAATGATATATGCAAATCTGCGGCCGATTTTGTTTATTTCTGTTTGAGTAGTTACCATGGAGTCCCTTCCGCCAGCTATCATCGTGCGTGGTGGAGTTCCTTGAAACGTTCCAACTTTTGCTGGCACGTTCGGGACTGTTCCCGGAATTGCTGGCTGGCGTCGGGTGTGGAAGTACATTGTCATACCGTTGTAGAGTCTAGAAAAAACATCCGAATCGCCATACCGTAAAGCAGACAAGACGATTGTCAGATGAAGCGTAAGTAAACTGCCACACCACGACCGCGCAGGACTGCTGGAATGGGTTGCTTGCGTTATACTACCGTTAGTCACCTGATTTAGTTTTAGATATCAAAATAACTGCTACCCTGCTAAAACATATCTCTCGGTTTAATGTCTCACGTACACTTTCACAAAGTAAGCATAAAAAACAATAGTCCCATCGTATACTATGCGAAAAACTTAAATAATTAAGATTTTAATCTGCAAAATATTTGAAAAAGTAATTGCTATTTGTATAGTACGTTTAGCACTACCTTAAGATTGTAAAAGTCTTTACTTAAAATATAAACATTATTAAAAATATATTTAAATAACTCGAACAAAAACTCGTACATAGTAATATTCATCATTTTCTATATAAGTAACACGATGTTTCTTGCAGTAATTATATAATTTGTGATGTTTTCAATTTGTTTCTTCTCCAAGTAGTATAATTTTGTATATTCTTTTTAACACCTGACGCACTTTTCACTGAAAAATATCAGTATCATCAAAGGTTTCTAAGTAAAATAATAGCAATCGAAATAATTCTATTAATATAAAATTAACGAATAATCGAATTTGTATCGATTTTAAAATAAAATAACTGATAATTGATTTAGGTCGATTAGTTAACATTGTTTTAATGTTTCCAATTTTTTCAGCAGCTGTTTTCTCGGTTATATTTGAAGTTTTGTTGTTTATCTTTATTCATTTTTATTTTTTAGTAAATTTATAATTTTAAATAGATCGTCTTGTTTTGTTTTTATTTGGGTTTGTTCTTTAATTAATAAATTATTGTTATTGTGTTTGTAAATGTTAAGATTTTCCCAAATATTCATTTTTTGACCTTTTTGTATGTTTTTAATTAATTTTATATTTTCAATGTTTGGAAACTGGTGGTTATTATTTACACAATGTGTGGCTAAATTAGATTTATAAATATTTGGTTTTAAATATGCATTGCGGTGTTGAACGAATCTATCTCGTAGTTTTTTCTTTGTCTGGCCCACGTAAAATTTATTGCAATCTGGACATTCTATTTTATATATTCCATTTTTATTGTGAGTATTGGATTTAGTTTTAGGTTTTATTTTATTAAAAATTATATTATCTGTATTATAAGATATTTTTAAATTAGTATCTTTAAATATTTTATTTAGTTTTTGAGTTATATTTCCGTAATAAGTGAAGGTTGTATATTTTATATTATTATTAATAGGTGAAATATTAAATGTAGTGTTTTTTGGAATTTTATTTGTGATTTTATGTTTAATTTTATTTTCTAATTTATTAATAGTTATTATTTTGTATCCATTTTTAACTGCTATTTGTTGGATAACTTTTCTTTCTTTGTTTCTTTCTGTGTTATTTAATGGGATCCTAAGCATTCGGTAAGTCATGGAATTAAATACTGCCATTTTGTGTTGGGGAGGATGATTAGAAGTATTTGGTATTACTAAGTCAGCTTGAGAAGGTTTCCTGTATATTGAGTATTCAAAATTTGTTATCCAACAAATAGCAGTTAAAAATGGATACAAAATAATAATATAAAATGATGTAACTTTATGATGGAAGTTAATAGGTTAGTATTAAATAAAAATATGTTTTGCTAGTGAAATTCGTAATATTTTACGTAACCTCAGGATAATTTCATACTCTCGCTAACACACTCTCTTTTATTTTGAAATGTGACCGCTCTGGCTTCAGAGGACGTATTGCTGCCATCGTTTTTTTACATTTATCTCTTACGATAGAGAAATACGAAATTACATGTCACTTGAATCTTGTGTCCGCTGTGCGTGGGAATACAAACATTTTTTTCCTGTTATTTTATGGAAAGCATTTTCTTCAGCTATACAAATTTTGAAAACACGTGTGGAAATAAGTAGGATTGTTTACAAAAAAATTTTGATTTGCAAGTAACAGACGATTTATTTATAATATACACGTACATCTAATAGATTTATTTTTGTTTGTAGACAGTATAAACGTCCTAATTGTGTCTCTTATTGAAACATTCCAAGCAGTACCTTGATTCTTCAGGGCAGTCCGTACAAAATATTATACCGTTTTTAACAATTTTATGTTATCGTTATGTTCTTGAACCTACTATACTGTTAAAGAACCTAAAAAGAAACTGATCACATACGTTGCGCTGCAGCAATTGAGATTAATCTAGCAATGGCGAAGACGGCATGAAATAGGAGGCGGAGACAGATGAATAAGAGGGATCCTGGCACAAAGTGTGTAGTAGAGTACCCTGCTGGACGGTGCTTAAAACATGGAAGGCATGACGTAACGTAGATGTGAACAGAATGAATGGAGTGGGAGTTACTAAACGGATGGCTCAATCTTCTACTGTGGTATATTCTTCTTGGATTTCGTTGTCCATGGTGTGTCCGTTGTTAACTAAATATAATTATGTCACTACCGACTCGGAGCACTAAGCTTTTTATTGGTAAAAACGTAAAGGTTTTACCTTATAGATTGAACCAATTTTTCGCTTATTGTAAGCTTCGTCAGAGGATGCCACTGGGAGCCCTGTCTGTTTTGCTCTTGGCGACGGCGTCGATTTTTGAAGGATCGATGTTGTGTGTGTGTGCGCGCGCGTGCGTGTGCGTGTGCGTTCGTGCGTGTGATTTCCTTCAGTGAGGTGGTTTGCAAAGGTGGATTCGGTAGTGGAACACACAAAGGGACTACACTCCACTAACCTACCGAATTCACCTTTGCAAACCACACATACACAAACATCGACAACAACATAGATACACGTACACACAAAAGGCAGAAAACTAGACACTCTCGAACAATTGGAAATATACAAACACACAAAAACAAATAAAAACGATATCCTAAACAAACAGACACAATTCAAATCCCATGTATTGTCTGGTGCCATGACTCATGGTGCAGGACTATGGTGTTTTGTCCCATGTATTGTATATCACCCCATGACACGACACAGCACACCATACGGTAACTTTGGTTCTGTGTAATGGACGCTGGTGAAGCTGAGCAGGGTTTCCTTGAGCCCAGTAACGGAAGTTCTGCTTATTCACGTATCCACTTAAGTTAAAATGGGCTTCATAGGACATCCAAAGGTTCTGAATGAAGTTAACATCCTCATTGATTTTAGCCAACAATTGTTCACAAATTTGCAGGCTCTGCACCGCTCCAGTGCTCCATGGTAACTAAATGTCCGTTACTGCTAGACGGACAGTTTCACTTCTGCTACATCTACAGGGCTGCCAAAATCAACTTCAAATTTTCCCGTTTCCCTGCGCCACCCTGTATAATCATTCACCGACGCTTAGTTTCAGTTTGAGTGGCGATTTATTCCAGTGAGGTTCAAAGTATTGTGGCGAAACTTTATATGTTTTATAATTGTGCGTGACTCTATTAGTTGACATTATTATTGCGTGTGCACAGATTAATTTCAATTATTATACGAGTATAATCTTGTTGACTAACTTCTTGGTTATAAACTGTACTTGTGATAATAAAACCTCGTTATTAGTGACTTCAGGTGGTGTCTTATATTAGATCAGTTGGACCGTCGTAACATTATGATTTATAATAAAGTTTTAATTACCCACATTCGATCGATTTAGGTCATAGACCATCGTCAGAACGTATACACAGTGCACTAGTGGGTACTATATTGTAAAACAGTTACTTTTTAAAAAAAGAATTCGTTAACACTAACTATCGTAAAACTTACATTTGTGTCCGGTACCATTAGTAAGCAATAAGTGTGTGTATATTATAAATATACATCACTTTATCATTAGTAATGAATTTCTGTAAAGGATGGATGGTGAAAGACAGACGTTT
Organism: Magicicada septendecula; assembly: GCA_034769895.1. Classification (NCBI taxonomy): domain Eukaryota; kingdom Metazoa; phylum Arthropoda; class Insecta; order Hemiptera; family Cicadidae; genus Magicicada; species Magicicada septendecula. The sequence continues at coordinate 4,072,206 of CM068371.1, forward strand.
AAGGGCAGCTGAGAAAGAAAGGTGAATTCGCTTGGGCACTGCGTAAGGGGTCTGTATGCCAAAGCGGTCGGCTACTTAAGAGGACTGTGAGGGAGTCAGGATGTGATGAGCGGGGAGGGGGGATGTGAAGGATTGTGGATTCAATTAATTGTAAACAGTAAAAGGCTAGCAAAGAACTGGACGCCATTGGAGACTATTATTTGAAAATGTGGCTATGGGACGCGGAATACAATTGAGTCACTTGAATTCCATGTCACCGCATTACATTGTTACGTCGGTCTTACTGGTTGTCGTATGGTACAGTGGAAAACAAAATACAAGATACCGATGAAGTCACTAATAACCAGTTTTAAATATCATAATTAACAGTCTGTAATCAACAAGTTATTCAACAAGATTATACTCGTACAATAATTCAAGTTAATCTGTCCACAGAAATCATAATGTCAACTATAAAGAATTCCGCACTATAATCACTTTTCACTAATACACCACTTGAGACGCACTGTGTAAACTCGCCAGACATAAAACTACACTGAGTAATCGCCGACGTAAGACTGACTCTAAGCGGCAGCTGTCGTTGTTTAAATAGACAGCACAAGTGTTCCAGAATAATCCATAATACGCGTCACAAGACTCGAAAACACTACAGCGTAATTAATTGCGACCTTGAACACAATGCGCCGCCCGGTATTGTCTAGAATAGCCTCGTTGAAACACATTAAGTGTCACGTACACACACAAACATTATAGCTGGGACCTGCCGGGACAGCCAAGAAACATGTACAACGATCTGTAATGACGTAACAATATTGTCAGTCCGAATATTTCATTTGATATTGTTACGTTGAGGTGAAAAATGACAATAGAGTGCCTACGTGATTGTTTGCACGCGGCAAGGACCAAAGCTGTTTCAGATGATTAGTGAGCATTCTACGCGGCAGAGTTACGGAACGTTCTCGGTCAAGCGAGTTGCTCCTTCCATTAGGTTATTTGACTATTTACCCTGCACCCACGCCCCCTTTGTCACTACAATTCAAGGCGGCGAAGTATAAATTCTGGTTACGTAGCGGCCTAGTCAGTTATGCCTGGCGGTATTGCAGTGTATGCATGCAAGTGAGTGTTGCTGTTCAGTTGAAAGTTAGAGCTGCCCAAGGTTACTGACCACACCATCGTCAGGCGTCTGGTCAGTGTTTTCAGAACAATAGACCTCCAGCTCGATGGAGAGTCGGGGATGGTATAAACAGAGGCTTGGACCATCTCCGTTATTATTTGAGTTTCTGTCCAGCTAAAGTGAGTAGCATGTTAATTATTGCAAAACTGTAATAAGGTGAAATTTATTGTTGTGAATTAGACCCATCTAATTAAAATTATTGAATAAGGGTGCTTTTGTTATCTTTTAACTCTTGTCTGTAATTAATTAAAGCATTTTAACGATGAAGTGTTTGCGAGGATTGGTCAGAAAGTATAATAAAAAACTTGAAATTATTTGTGTCGACGTTTCGACAATATTTATTGTCATCATCAAGAGCTGTGTACGGATACAAGAGACAATATATCAAACACAACAGATAAACTAGTTGAATGAATGTGTTTGTGTATGTGAGTGTGCGCGTATGTGTGAAGGAGTTGAAACAGTGTGTTTTAAATCATAAAAACAATTGCATTATTACATATTGTCTTCTTTAAATACATCTAGAGAATTATAATACCACAGACCATAATTTCTCCACTATTTTAATTTAAATTAATGGTAATGTAAAAGTTCCTTAATTGTATTTGTAATTAATTATAAAACATAATCAAAAATTATATATTCGAATTGGTACATAAAATACTTCTACATACACATGACTACATATAACACAATGAAACATATTATTGGTGAATACACATTGTAGCGATTTTAGCTTATGTATATTTTTAAAAGTTATTTTTACGATGTTTCAATCACTATTGGTATTGAAAACACTGTCGTACATTTAGAGAACTCTGTACCACTGTGTACTCACTAATTGCAGAGACTTACAAAATTTAAATCATAGATTTTACAAAATATTACAAAGACACGTTTATAGTGATATAATATTAACACATTCACGTAACTAATTTATCTGTTGTGTTTGATATATTTTCTCTTGTATCCTTACACAGGTCCTGAAGATGACAATAAATATTGTTTAAACGTCGACACAAGTAATTTAAAATTTGTGTTGTACTTTTTTGACCGATCCTCGCAAACCCTTCATTGTTAAAATTCATTGATTAACTGTCATTACAAAATTAAGAATTAATAAAGTGTGTTATTACTGACTTTATTGGTGTCATCGTACAAGACGACGATTGTGACAATATTTAATATGCTAGAAAACATTAAAATACTTTCTATTATTTTTGTTTAACCTAGACATTTAAACCAGCATTAAGTGAAAATCGATAAGGTAATTTAGCCTTGTATTTCAACAGGGTGCAACAAGCGGAAATGATACTATATTGCCTTCAACTTTATTGCTAGAAAATATTTTTTCAAAGGAGTTTTTAAAACTTTTAAAATATAGTCAGACGCGTTAAGCAAACAAGGCGAGAAGCTTTTCCGTTGAATTATTGAGTGAAAAGAAGCGTCCTGGTATGAGTTAATTAATTTCTGTTGTTACATCCCTTTGGAGCTGTCTTTCCTGTCTGCACGTCTTTATACTGTCTGCACCTGTCTCACAAACAACTTTCAGTGCACTAAAGAAAATTATCTTGACTGGAAATAAGTTCAGAAAGACTGTGAAAAAATGTATATTGAAAGACAACTTTTACAGTCTTGTCTTTAACATTCAATATATGGATCAAAATTTAATTATTAAAAATTAAATATTATTCCTCTACCAATGGTATTAATACTGCATTATATTCTTATAGTTAATATGTGAAGGATTTTCCACTTTTGCCTTTGACTTTCGTTGTCTTTTATGCTAATACATCTCTGCCAACTGCAGTCTCCCAACGTTCCTCCAAGAGTACCTTGCATGCGATGATTTTTTCAAGGAAAGACGTGTTATTTATAAATGAGGTGTTTCTATTGGCTCGCTGTAGACGTGTTCTCCTGGTAGGTGCGTATATGGGGGGGAGACGGGACCGGACCCCCTCCCAGAGGAAGGAAATCTGGCATTTCTTTAGTGTCTAAAGATCACGTTTTTCTAAAAATCACGTTTTTAAGGATTGTGAGAGGTAGGGACGTCCTAGAGGGCTGAAAATTTAGGAAAGGGTGTTTTTCGTGATAAGAATTAAGACACACACAAATTTTAGGCCATATTCCCAGACAGAGGATTCTGAGTATCTTAGCCGGCTAAAGCCTCTGTTAATCTCCTAATTTTAAACTGTTTTATAAATTTCTCAGCTGTGTATGCTAATACAGTAGTAACACAACTAATATAGGTCTACAAATAATTTTATTACATAGCATTTGCGTGTACATTTAAAATATGAAATATAAGGAAAATCAATTAAATTAGCAAGTATCTTTTAAAAAATTTTTCGATAGCCCTTATTTTTATTGCGTTATTACTTTAATAGAAATGATTTCAGTATGTTATTACACGTTCTTCAGCCACTTTAAAGACTGTAATATTGATTACACTTAACCTGTATTTTGTTTTTTTTGTTTTGTCTCCACTTCTCGAAGACAAAACTCTAGATTCACTACTGTATCCTGGTGCTGTCCAATTAACTTTGATTTCGTACCAGTTGGAAACGTGTTGTATCAATCAAACTGAATGAGGGCACACTCTCTCCTTCTTCAGAGCTCTCAATGTATATAGATTCTTTTACGATACGGTTCTGCACCGTCTTCGTGCTTGTTGTTAAAACTGTCTTTCTTCGTTAGTAAAACTGTCAACGTCAAGGTTAAACTGGTTGCTTCCCAACTTTTGAGGTCGTAAAAATTTGTCTTCTTATTACATCTCCTGCCGTATTTGATGTCATCAAGCATTCCAAACTTTTTTCTTCCTCGTTCTGACTGTTCTTTTGTCTTTCCCTATATGTGTTAGGCTGCTAAAAGTTTCTACGCACTGTACGAGTATGCCCCAACCGAGACCTTTCTCCTTTCGTTTTTCCTTTTTCTTTATCTTTATCTTTTTCTCTTTCTCTTTCTCTTTCTCTTTCTCTTTCTCTTTCTCTTTCTCTTTCTCTTTCTCTTTCTCTTTCTCTTTCTCTTTCTCTTTCTCTTTCTCTTTCTCTTTCTCTTTCTCTTTCGCTTTCTCTTTATCTTTCTCTTTCTCTTTCTCTTTCCTTTTTCTTTTTCTCTTTCTCTTTCTCTGTTTCTTTTTTTTCTATTTCTATTTCTTTTTCTTTTTCTTTTTCTTTTTCTTTTTTTTATTTCTTGCAGCAGTGTTTTTTCCACTCCTCTCCTCCTCAATACCTCTTTATTTCTCAATTTATCGGCCTATTTTACTTTAATCGTGCATTGCCACAACCATAATTTCACCCTCTCTAAGAACTTATCTATTTTCTTTATCGACGGCCCATGTTTCGCTGCCGTACAAAACCACACTCCAAACACAACACTCCACCACATCTCTTTATCGTCTCAACTGAAGTCCTTGTTGCCATCACTAATGTTTTCGTTTTTTACCAAAAGCGAAAGCCCTCTTACTCAAAGATAGATACCATACTTCATATTTTTTCCGAACGGCTTCCATTGCATACTAGTAGTTTAGTCGTATTGAATTTAACGTTGTATATATATCTGTGTGTGGTGCTTTTTGTCTTCACGTTTCAATAAACTCGTATTATATGAAAATACTTCGACCGTGTATTTTCTTATTTTAGGCGTCTTCATCCACACCATCTTCTGCAATGATTAAACCAAAAACGAATTGTTTCGGTTCCAGGCAGTTAGACTAGAGATGATCACTCTCCAACGCTTCTTCAGCCGCTTCACGCCTCTCTGTACTTTCAGCTTATAATTCCATCGTTACTTGGGGATGCAGCAGTCATCAATTCGGTTAAGATGTTCCAACTATTTATACGATATTGGGAAACTCTATCAATTATGCTTATAAGATTAAGTTGCTGCCGTACGTCGACGCTATTTTTGCAATTTTGGTTGAAGAGTAGTTTCTGCATATGTCTGAGAAATCTCATTTCGGAAGCATGAATACGACTCGACTGACACATCTTTAAAGTCGAATTCTCAAACCTCAAAGAGAAGTGTTGTGAGGGCCCCATCTTGTAGAAGATTAGCCGTGCTTTTTACTTCTTGATTTTGGAGATCTGATAATGGTCTCACACATATGATTGAACTTCTATAGCATTTTCCCCACATCATTGTTTCTAGTGTAAGACACGTTACAACTCAGACATACTCAAAATTACTGCTCTAGAACACTATCACCTACAAGAATTCTTTCTCGTGTGAGAGCTGCTTCATGAAAACGATCTGCTTCATCCTTGGTCTTCAGTGTGGAGGTCTATAAACCAAAATACATGCAGATTCAAATCAGAGAGTGTACAGCCATCTTCAAACCGCCTCCATGTTTGACAGGATAGCCTGTTCATCACCAAAAAATTAACATTCATGTTTGGTTTTGTATCCAAGCCACTTGTAGCTAATTAGCGAACTAACCTTTAGTAACCCGGTGTGTGACATTAAGTAGAGTTTGTTACTACGCGTTTCGAGGCATACGCTTCATCATCAGGTATTTCAAGTAAATTAAATCAGTCTTTCGAGGTCGTCACTAACTAAAATCCAACTCAGCATATGGATTGTACAAACTCAAGGTAAATATATTACTGCACGGTTGTTAGTCCTCATTCGAGGAAGCAGGTTCAAGGTTGTGTCGTACAGATGATTGGATCTAAAGTTCAGCTGATAACTCAACACAGAATCGCGACTGTTTACGCTCCACAAATCTCAAACTCTTCCAAGGTATTCATGAAACGACCCTTTTCACAAATGTATAACGGTATCAAGTGTATTCAATTGGAGTTGAAGTTTGTATATAATTACGATTGTATGAAATTAAATGTCCAGCAAGATTTTATATAAATGAGCAGTGTTGAGTGATCAGTTGAAATTTAGATCCAATCAGCTATACGACACAGCCTTAAACCTGCTTGATCGGATAAGGACCAACGACCGTGGAGTAGTAGATTGATCTTGAGTGGGTGCGCTGCGCACCGAACACCGCGTACAATGTATAATCCATCATATCCTGAACTCATACGACGGTTTACTAAAGGATAGTTTGCTAAGAAAAAAAATTAAAAATTAGCGTGTCAACTGAAGAGTTTCCAATCATAAAATAGTGTGGAAGTGGAAGGTTCATCTGCCAATTATGTACGACATCGTCTGCGTATAAATTATAAAGAAAAGGTGACAATGGGCACCCATGTCGTACTCCACAATTGATCAGGCTCCATCTTCCTGTCTCAATTAGTATTGTTACGTATTGTTGCGGAAATATTGTACGCCAGTACAGAAACTTCTACGTGTGTCTCGGCTATTCCAGTGGAATCCGGCTGTAATGTAGTGTGGGTACGTGATTCTCAACGCGTTAGCTAGATTGTGCCAGACTTCGCTGGGCGCGCGCACTGTGTCAAGGCCGCAATCAATTACGCTCTAGTGTTTTCCTGTTTTCCTTTATTGTTGATGCGTAGTATGGAATATTCTGGAACACTTGTGCTATCTGTTTAAACTACGACAGCTGCGTTTTACAGTCAGTTTTAGTGGCGACTTGTTCCAGTGCGGTTCGGAGTATTGTGGCGAAGTGTTATATGTTTTATAATTGTGGGGGAAAATTGTAATGCAATTGTGTTTTATATTAGTTGGAATTATTGCCGCTCCTGTGTTTTTATTTCCCTCAGTCTAACGTTATTCACTGTATCAAATATTTTTCCCAATGATATTTTCCGTACTTTCAGACATATTCACATTAGTTATATTTACAGAATTATGTAGTGTGCTCATCAGCAGCCATTCTGTTTACAAATACAGTAGTCGTCGTCTTAATTAATGTTAGTGAAACATCACCTGCCTGGTGGCCGTTTAATCTGTCATTGTCTTCTCCTTCTTCTTCTTTTTCAGGCTTTGGGCCTTACGATCCGTTGCGCCCTCATTAAGATGCGACCATCTTTTCTTTGGTCTCTTAATATTCCGCCGTCCTTTCCGATTTTAATCTAAAATTTGTTTTCGTTTCCTGCTCTTATCCATCCTTTCACTACGGTCTGTCCAATCCTTTCTATATTGCATTATCCTATTGTTTAGGTTGTATATTCCAAGAACGTTATTTATATCACCATTTCTTAGGCGGTCCCTCCGTGATACTCCTAGTAGTAAATATCTCATTTCACTAGCCTGTATCCGACTTTGGGTCTTTGCGTTCATTGTCCAAGTCTCACTGCCATAAAGGTCGCATAGCACTGCCATAACTTTATTAAATTTCAAAAAAGTATCTCTTCTGACCTCTAAATTCAGTGTTCTTCTTATCGTTCCACACATGTGATTAAACTTTTCTATTTATCTGTCATTGTACTCTTCGTTATCACATGCAATGGGGGTTTATTTTCCTTCTTAATCTGTTTACAGAACAGGAGCATTGCCTGTTCGGTTTCACAGCACATTTCTCCATCTTAATTTCAGTCTTCCTACAGCCAATTTTTTAAAATGTCCTATATATGCTGCTTTAGGAAAATATCTATCCACTGATAATATAATAATCGTTTAATTGTAATTAGCCTATAAAAATGGGGTCCTTGTAATCAAGACCTACGATTTATAAGCTCCCTAATTTTGTATATTATTTATGGGTATAATAAAAATATAGTAAAATATATTTTCTAAAATTAATATCTTGAAAAGCATTGTAAATGTATTACGAACTATTTTTATAAATATATTATGATATAGTGACCAAGATTAAACGTCCGCTTTATAATTACACTTACGAATAATTCTATTATCAGTAGATAAATTTGTAATAGTCAATTAATAATGTTCTTGGACTATTACAGTTATATCTGATTATTTAGTACATCAATATGTGTCAATAGAAAATGTTTGGCTTATGTAACATGCACTGTCATGCGCGCGCGCTCACACACACACATTCATATTCACTTAAGTAATCTGTCTGTTTATGTGTTTTATTATTTCTGTATTGTGTATACAAATGTTCTGATGATGACAATTAATATGTCACAACTTCGAACCCAATGAAATAAAAATTGTGTCTACACTTACTGACCGATCGTCGCTGAAACTTTCGTCATTTACTGATTGAAATCACTATGAATTTGGTAATAATAAATATAATTTATAATTGATTTTAGTAATACCGGTACTAGAACAACAACTGGCAAGCGGTAGGGCACCTCATTGTCCTGGGGATGAGTAATCGGCCCCAAGGCGGATGAACTAGTTACTAGTCAACGACATAGGGATGTAGAAGGCAACGAGAAACCACTAAATTAAAGATCGTTTAGATATCTCTAGTAACATCGTCATTGCTCTACCGTAGAATACTGAGCATTTCATGGACAGCACATATAACTAATGTTGAAGTTCTTAGAAAGATGAGGAAAGCCAGGGAAGTTGTTAACACAGTGAAGATAATGAAGCTTCAGTATCTGGGACATCTCATGAGCGATGAACAGAGATATTACTTATTGTAGTCCATACTACAGGGAAAACTACTTAGAAAGGGAGGAGTTGGGCGACCGAGTATATCATGGCTGAGAAATTTAAGGACCTGGTTTGGCATGAATGTAACTGCCTTATTCCGTGCAGCAGTGAAGAAAGTTACCCTTACCGCATACATGGATTGCTTTGAAATTAGAATTGAATTAATGTAAGGGTAGGTTAATGGACGCTCTCGAGGAGTTTGAGATTTATAATTCATTTAAAGACAAGAATATCAACAATAACAGTATATTAAACGAACAATTAAGGTTTCAATCTCACTCACTATATGATACAGCCCTAAATAAAGTCGCGCATGACCGTAATGACTGGTGATAAGGACTGACTTAGTTTAATTAGTGGCTCGGCAACTACACGCGCGGTCGGACCGCTCCAACGGAGCCGAAGTTACATCGTGTTATGTGTGTGTCGTTATTGTGAATTAGTAAATATGTGCAAATGTCTTTTTATGTGTTTTATGTGAATTTTAACATTTCTGTTAACAGATATCTGTTGAAATTAAACTAAATGTTACTAAAATGTAACTAAAATGTTAACAGATATCTGTTAACATTTTAACAGATATCTGTTGAAAGGTAGCAAAATTATAGTCACCACAAAATATTCGCTAATTATGAAATTTGCGGTTAATTAAGAATGAGGAGTTAATTGATGGAACTCACTTTGCCAATTTACAAATATAATTAAATTCCCCATCGCATCGCTTCTTATATTCATTCTGTAGAGTTAATTTCTTCAGTTCGTTTGAATTAAGTTAGTCAGACAATCCAAGTGAAGAAATTGAGAGAGAAACGGTAGCTAAGAAAGGGATGTTACATTTAAAATTAATTTAGTTTCGTAGTGGAAACGCCAGCTGCTTGTGCTTACTCAGTAATTCAAGAAGCCGCCCCTCCTTGTGAACTTAATATCTTACAAAATTCTGTAAATACATTACGAAACGTTTTTTATAAAAGTAGTATGATATGGTGATTAAAATCATAAAGTCTGTTCGATAAATAAACCTAAGTAACTGTGGGTATTATTATTAAATAAAAATTATTATATCAGATTAACAATTCAATATCGAGAATAAAAATAGGAAGAATTTGTCACCAGAGTTTGAAGTGACCAAAGGTTTTCGCCAGGGGTGCTGTCTATCACACACGCTTTTCAAAATTTATACGGAGAAAGCAATAGAGATTTAGAAAAAAATGTGCAGGAATATGGGACTTCCACTTAATGGTAATACAGTTTATTCATCTCGGTTTACTGGTAATCAATTACTTTTGGCTCAAGATTTTGAAGACATAGAGTACATGACTAGAAAATTGATACAGGAATATCAGAAATGGGGACTAAAGATAAATATGGATAAAACAAAATACATGGCAATAGGTGACCTTCGTGAATACTTGATTTTGGAGGAACACATGGGGAAGATTTCATGTATAGAGTAATACTAGTATTCAGTAAAGAAAAAAAAATTTCGGCCAGTGGGAAGCAAAACAAAGAAATACAATCCAGAATTAATTTGGGAAAGATAGTTATATCTACATTAAATGGAATCCTGTGGGTTAAGCAAATTACAGCAGAAACTGAAACCATAATATTTAAAACTATTGTTAGTAGTATATAATGACTTATGGCTCTAAAGTTTGGATTACTAATAAACACACAAGAACAAATTAATGACAACAGGGTTGGACTTTTGGAGACGTTCTGCAAGAGTACCCAGGTGTGAGAAAATTAGATATAAAGTCATTAATGATAGAATGAATGTAAAAAATTCATTCAATTTTTGGTTTTATCCACTTTTTAGGTGTTATGTTTTTTATATATAGCAAAATCTAAACTCCGGCAACTTAATAGTAAAGTTAAAGTAATCTGAAGTATACATAACATCTGGATAAATAATTACTCTTGTCGTCAGGTTATAAATAATTAACTTCTTGTTTTAAAAGAAATTATTTCAGCGGAAACAACGACGAATATCGTTAAAAACGCTCCAGTGAGTGGAACAAGGTCGATAACAACAGTACTCGTCTCGTTACACAGGATCGATATATCGATCTGTTTTACGATTTCCGCTACCGCAGGCACAGTTCCTTTCCGTCTCTTTGAATAATACCATTGACAACGATCTAATTATTATTCGTTAAAGATGCAACGAAACGACGTAAAGATAAACAACTAAAGATTACCTTTTCAGCTTCTCTTTCAAGTGGAAAAAACAATTATGTCAGCGACGGAGGCTGATGTTTTGTGGTGATATTCCTTTTGTAATTTGTTTATGCTTTCCTAGATGTGATGTAATGCCGTTTGTAGATTGTATAACATAATGCTTGTATGTAATGCGTTTGTATACGGACATGAAGGTTACGGACAAGAATAGCTGTTAAAAATAATTGTAGAATTCTCAACAAATATCTGTTAATCCAGATGTTAGACAAGGGCACAGAACATCACCCACTCTTTTTAACATTTATATTGAGGATCTGGTAAGGAAATGGAAACATCTATAAAGACATCACGAGACAGATATTTGTGCTGTCGTTTGGTGACGACTTGCTTGTTCTTCAAAATACAGAGTCTGATTTGCTAAAATATGTTTTTAAGTTTCATCAGATTTGCAAAAATATAATATGAAAATCTCTACTATAAAAACAAAGGAAATAGCATTTCCAGTCATGGAACAAAAAGAACGAAAATAATAATAAGTGATATAAATCTATAACAGGTGAGCCACTTCAATTATTTGCGAAATGATATTGGCTACGATAGAAATCATGATATTGATGTTAAGGTCCAGACAATCAACGTTTTTGAGAAAGAAGTTACGTCGAGATACAAAATTAAAGTTTTACACAGTTGCATACAATGTACTGGCCTATGGGTGTGAATTATGGACAACAACCAAAAGAGTTAAACAGTGTTCTAAACTTGACCGAACAAAGAATGAGCCCATAAGAGAAGAGTGCAAATGTTTAACTAGAATGAAAACTTAAGAAATTACAAACAACAGTAGAAAGAAAACTTAGAATGAATGTCAGTTTCCAGACCCGTCAAACAAGTCTGGAAATACAAGAATATAAGCAGACTTATCTGCCAAACGTTATGAGTCCAAACAAAGTCAATGTGTCTGTCATAGTTGTAAGTGTTGTGTGTTTGTGAAGCGATGGGTCTGACCGGGTGTTTACTCTGGCCAAACTAAGGCACAGTCCAAACCAAGTCAATGTGTCTGTCATAGTTGTAAGCGATGGGTCTGGCCGCGTGTCACAGGGCAAAGGCTGGAAGGAAACAATAACACGTAATGTAACTGATAACAGTAATCTGACCGATTATAAACTTCCGTAGAGCAACAGCATCATCAGCTGGCACAAAGTATGAGGCCACAGTTTGGTTGTTTGATGTTCTGATATTTTGTAAAATGTGTGGTCGCAAATACCGATGTAAATTATGTATATTATGTATGTATATGTACACACACACAGGGATTGTAGGTCACAAATAAATCTTCCACGAAGATTTGTTATCATGTTGGACTTAGTCTGACGGCAGTTACTACTATCATTCTAGATCTATAACTTTTATAATTTTTAATGTCTTAGAAGGCTCTCGACCAATATATCTATGAATTTCGTCCCTCCGAGTTTTAATAAAAATATTATAAAAGTAATAATTAAAGTATATATAATAATAATAATAAGTATGTAAGAAGATGTACATTTCTAAATTGGCATCAGTATCCTCATTTGAGACATTATAGCACTATACTCAAACCGGTATAGGGCCTACTTATATGCGGCAAAGACAGTAGCTAGTAAACGATTGTCGAAAATAGGGGGAGAAAGGACTCGTTTGAGGAAAACACTGCCTGGGCACAGAAAAGTATCAGCATACAGCGATTACCTTTAACTCGAGACCAAACCAAGAGTTGTGTGAAACGTTTGAGATCACAACAAAGAAAAGAGAATCCGAATGACCTCTTATGGACACTTTATAAGGATTGAGACGGGAAGAATAACGAACAAGATACTAGTCATGGAGGAATGTAGAAACACGCAAAAAACGCACAACAGCATCAAGAAAAATGTAAATACGAGCTAAAAAAAGACGTAGTAAACGTGCAGCGAAAACTGAGGAGGGACAAAATATCGGAAGAAAATGAAGCAAAAGCAAGCCAGAGAATGGAGCAATACTAGTGACGTAGATCAAAACGTGCAGAACCTACTGATGGCTAACCCCCCCCCCCCCCACCGCCAAAATATTAAGAAAACGCAACAACAACAACAACAACAACAACAACAACAACAAAATAATCTTCTTCTTCTCCATATCAAAGTATAGGCTTACAGCCTGTTCCGACTTCACTGAACCCATCTCTCCCTTGGTCTACATAAATCACGTCTTCCCTGAGGTCTGTATCAGTGATAAGGGCATTGTCTCGCAACCACGCTGATAAGCATTATCAGGACTTGTTGTCGTTTGTAAACATCCTACCGTTAATGTTTAAAATAGGTTAAGATACCTGTTATTCCTTCATGCAACTTACTTTGGTCGCTAGGCACGACGCGTTTCAGGATCAAGGTCCCATCTTCAGGTGATGATAACTCGGGTCGAGTTCGTCAGTTCATAAAAAAACACATACATAAAACACACTGAATTTAATAAACACTCATATTGCACGAGGGGACGATGCGAGTGATCATCACCTGAAGATGGGACCTTGATCCTGAAACGCGTCGCGCCTAGCGACCAAAGTAAGTTGCATGAAGGAATAACAGGTATCTGAACCTATTTTAAAGATTAACTATTGCAACTTGGTGACCGTACACACAATAAATCCTACCGTTGTTGAAACGTTTTAGTAATTGTTATTCTCACAAACAGTTTGCCTTTAACAATGAACTAAACATTGAATTACACTGTTATAAGGTTAAGCAATCATTAATGATAACTGATAAGCATGAGGGCTGTTTTTTAGATTTTACCTTTGACATTGTAGGCCTACACATTCTATTAAAAAGTTCAATTATTACGGAACACGGGGTCGGTCTAGCATATGTCTATTTTCGTCCTCCTTATTAAAGAGAAAAATACATATGAGGGCAGGAAACGTTTACAGCTGGAAACGTGAAGTAAGAAGGGGTGTTCGTCACCATCATCAGCTTAAAGGATTAAACCAAGGGTGGCAAGGACGGTTTCGGTCTCAAATAGGCAAAGTCTACAGCTGGTCACTCCAACGCTTTCTCGGACGTCCCACATCCCACCGTCCCCTCGGCTTATAGTTGCATAGTTGTGTGGGGATGCGGCAGTCATCCATTCGGCGGATGTTCCCACCAATTCAGCCGATACTGGGCGATCCTGTCGAGTATACTCATAATATTCAGCTCCTGCCGCATATCTGTGTTTCTTGTATTATTATGTAGAAATCTCATTTCGTTAAAGCTCAATTCTCAGATCCATAAAGGAGTGTGGGAAGGGCTTGTAGAATGTAAAATTTTAGGCGTGTTTCTTTACTTGCCGGCTTTGTAAAATGTTAATACATTTTCTTCTTCTTCTTCTTCTTCTTCTTCTTCTTCTTCTTCTTCTTCTTCTTCTTCTTCTTCTTCTTCTTCTTCTTCTTCTTCTTCTTCTTCTTCTTCTTCTTCTTTGTATTTATCCATATTATGAATTACCGTCTTTCCCTTCCTCAGCCTTTTATTTTTACAGCCAATTTAAGTTCGTCAATTTAAGTTCCCTCCACAGATCTATGTATAGAGATTTGTCGTTTCGAAGCTGGCGCTCCTCTCTCTTTCTACCCCTCGTGTCCAGTGATCCTTTTTGCCCATCCTGCTTCACCCTACATTTGATTGTTCACGTTTGCACAATTGTAGTGCCTTGTTGCGTTATATCATTGTTACGTATTATGTGTGCGGCTAATGGTCGGGCACATAAGGTTGAACTTATGCAAATTATTCACAACGTCGTTGCTTGCATAACAAGACACACTGTAGCCCAGGTATTAAAAATTGCTGACTTGTTCCAAGACCGTACCATCTATAATAAGTGTTCCCGTACGGGATCAGTTCTACGAGAAACCATCGCCTTGGTCTGAAGTGTGGATATTTGTAATCCAGAGTCTTTGCATATTCAATTTAACAAATGTGAACCCGATTTAAAAAAATGGTGTTCTTTGAGGTTAAATTCTTTAGGCAATTTAGCCTGTTACGTTTTTAACTGATCTCGGATTTGATAATCGGAAAAGTCATCTCTAGGCATTTCAGATGTTACGGCTTCCGTGTATGTCCCAAAAAATTGAATGATCTGCATACATCTGTGGCATAAGATGTAAAAGTTGTTAATTCTTGTTGTGTTCACCATTTCCAATAGTAGCTTTTTAGTCCTGTAGCGTGTTTAAAATCATGTTTTATAAATTGAAGTCTGAGTTGTGTGCCAGTCTGTCTGTACCAGGAAAACTGTTTGTTATATTACTTAGACCACAATCGTTTCTCATTTAGTTCTATAAAGACGAGTACTTCATTGATATTGGTTATGTAGCAGAAAACGCATAGTAATCGTAACCAGTAACCAACCAATAAGCTTCACATTTCGTTGCAAAGAGAACAAAAACCACGAATATTTTTGCTTATTGCAACTGAAAAGTTTTAGAATATTCAGATGTAAACGGGAGGATCAGAGCTGTGTGTGTGTGGGGGGGGGGGTGTAGAACTTTAATAAAAGCCAACGGACTGAGGAACACAAAAGGTTGTCGACCGTTACTTCAAAAGCCGTTCCGTGCGTCTGTCTCCCCTTCCTTCACGTCTTTAGTTGGAGTACAAAGTTTGACTCAGATACTGGTAATACGAACAAGCAAAAGCATTTCCTTTCATTTAGCGCATTCTTTATTCACTAGTTCCACAAGTGTGGATTTCTTTCCCAAACAAATTCTTTTTACTTTGTTATTTACTTCGCTTCTACTCATTTACTGTTTACTATCGCGTTAATTCTTCGTGATACTAACAATATTCAACTTGTTTCATTTTAACTAACACAGATAAGAAATAAAGTTTCATTATGACCTCGGTCTACTCGATAAGATAAAGCTCTCCTCGAACTCGATAAGATAAGAGATAAAGCTCTCCTCGGTCTACCGACATCTCTCTTCCCAGTAGAGTGATAACCCAAGGCAGCCACAGGTAGGCGGATATCAGGCATACGGTTCAAAGTGTTCACACCATTTACTTCTGTATTCTTCAATCTCCTGGTCCAACGACAGAATGTTTAATTCGCATCTAATACGTAATGTTTTTAATTTCAATAACCAACAATTAAGACTGAGAAGTAAGTGGAATTCAACTCGAGACGGCACACAGGCCTGATCAACCTGTTGATAAGCTTATCAGTTGGGATAACAATGCTGCAGCTCCAACTGGCCAAACTAGAATTTTGCTTTACTTTTCTTGTCGCTTATTGTTCATCACTGCAAGCCAAGTGAGGCCTGATCGGCTGTAGCATGGTAAACGAAGACATTTGCCTGAACAAAAATTTCGATCAAGATGAAAATTTGGATTTATGTAGCTAAAGATGTATACTTTAAAATAAGAAAACCTTACCATCGCGGCGGGACCCCGTTTCCGGGAAAATCGATCGGAAATGTCGTGATTCTTGGTTTTATTCACGTAATTGTTTAAATAATGAAAATAAAGCAAAACGTTTCAAATAAATGTTGTAGCTTATGATTTTATCTACAAATTTTGTCTAAACAATTTTTCGATATCTGAATTAGTTTACGTGATAAAAACGATTTTCCACGTACTATCGCTATACTACTCGTGGATGCGCGCGCATCTCCAAAATAGGAAAATTTTCAAACATGTGATTAATTAATCGATAACTTGGGATATTTATCGAAGTCGAAAAATTTTGAAAATGACATAGGACATAGAGAAAAACCTCAGCTTTCACGTGAATATATTTACATATTTCATTAAAGAATTTATCATATACAAAAATGTGTTTAAAAATGGGCAACTACATCTTATGAACAGAAATTTCGTATTTTGTCACAACTTTTTTGAAAATCATCAGAATGAAAATTCCTTCTGGATTTACTTTCTTTAATGTTTGTATAATAATAATATTAAAACGAGAAAAGGATTACTGTTAAGGGGGGAAAATGATCTTGCGTCGAAGTTTGGGTTGTTTTCCATTCTTATTTTTAAGTGTTTTTTCCGGAATTCACTTATCAATATTTTCAATGTGAATTAATCAAAATCAATAAAAATGTGCTTATAAGTACTTAAAAGTATACTCTTTCGAAAGGATTAAATATTTTTTCGGTACACGTAATATTTTTTAAATTATGCTAAATTATTATGCATAGGTACCAAAACTGGCCATATTTTAGTAAAATAAATACAACTTTTTCCAAAATGAATATTTTTGTTTGAAAATTTTAGAGCATATTAAAGAATGCACACAAGAGAGATTGCACCTATACAGAGAATACACCTATTGTAAAGGTAGAAATGAGAGGGCCTACTAAGTGAGGTGAAAACGCAGGTGTCAGGGAAAAAAGCGACCTTGGTATCTGAGCGCGCAACGCCAGGCGGAGTGACGTGCGCACTCAGGGACCACGCAGGCGCAGGACCTTAAACAGCCGGGAAGTTAGTCAGTCTTGTTGTCGCATGATTGTTACATATAGCTGACATTTTAAGGTTATTATTTTTTGATAATTAACAGTTTGCGTTAACAATGAGTGAGAATTGTGAAAAAGTTGATAATATCACTTGTTTCATTTGTGAAAAAGATTTAGAAAATGACAGTGAAGAACATGTTGTTCTTGTGACACGTGGTTTAGAAACATTAAAAGCTGTCAGTATTGAAAGAAACGAAATACTGAAATGTACTGAAATAAGCAGTGCTATAGTAGTAAATATATTTTCGGTGTGTTCAATAAAAAATGAACTTCAAATTAATCATAATTATGAACGTACTCCCCTTTTATATTTTTATACAAAGTGGTGGCGGTAACTGATGAATTTTCAGCATTATAATATTCGGAATAGTTTATACAAACAATTACATTGATCATTTTCCTTACAGAATTTAAGAAATAAACATAAAAGTAGCTACAAACCCTTAAGGTGCCGAGATTCCCCCACATCTATCGTACATTTTACTACATAAATTGTGTAGGTAAAAGTATGAGGTACCACAGTAACATTCTTGTTTGTTACAAATTGTCATTTTTTAGAAGCTATATACCAAAAAAGGAAAAAATGAGAGGTGTGAGTGGAAAATCGGCGTTATCTCCGTAACGCATTAATATTTAAAAAAACTTTTTTAACCAATCTTGCTGAGAAAATCACGAGCTACAAGATTCATATACAATTTCGCTATTTCCATATTTTAAATGAGTAGGACGGAAAATGAACGCTAAAAAGGCCGACGCGTGGCGGAAGGTCGTGGAAAATCGTTTATATCTCGGAAACAAATTAATGGATCGAAAAATTGTATAGACAAGTTTTGTAGGTAAAAGTATGAGGTACCACAGTAACATTCTTGTTTTTTACAAATTTTCATTTTTTAGAAGCTATATATCAAAAAGAAAAAATGAGAGGTGTAAGTGGAAAATCGGCGTTATCTCTGTAACGCATTAATATATCAAAACATATTTTGAACCAGATTTGTAGAGAAAATCACGAGCTACAGCATTCATTTGTAACATTTTTCGCTATTTCCATTTTTTAAATGACTATAACAGAAAAACGAACGCTAAAAAAGCGGACGAGCGGTGGAAAGTCGTGGAAAATCGTCTATATCTCGTAAACTAATTCAGATATCGAAAAATTGTTTAGACAAAATGTGTAGATAAAATCATAAGCTACAACATTTAATTGTAACATTTTGCTTTATTTTTATTATTTAAACAATTACGTGAAGAAAACCGACAATCACGACTTTTCCGATCGATTTTCCCGGAAACGGGGTCCCGCCGCGATGGTAAGGTTTTCTTATTTTAAAGTATACATCTTTAGCTACCTAAATCCAAATTTTCATCCTGATCGAAATTTTTGCACAGATTTGTCGAAATTTTGTCTTCGTTTACCATGCTACTGAACACCTCTTCAACCCGACTGCTGCCTAGATGTTCTGGATAGTTTAGTGTGAGTTAGCTGCCCATGGAAATCACCACACCAGACCCTTACTTTTGCACTGCTCTCTCCTAATCCAATGTTCCAGTTGGTTAAGGTGAGATATTTTATTTGTTTATAAATTTCTCAAATCAGATTTCATAGATTATGTAACTTCATAATAATAATAATATCCATAGAATATATTCGTGTGACTAGATAACTAAATTATTTTGTTAGTACACCTGTTATTTCAAGTCTACTAACCAGACAAGTTAGTCCCAGTATTCTTTGGAAAATAATTATTTTAACTGATAGTAAAGAGCATAGCAATCATTTTGATACTTTATGCCAACATATTTTAGAGCCATCAAGCCATTTGTATGAGTTCTATCTAGTAAGGTAATTGCCTACAAATGTATTACGTGTTAGATGTGTTGGGATAAATTGTTTTATATGTTCATATATGTAACTGATTGTTTAGCCTGATAATTGGTGTAAAATTATTTCTTGATAGCTGCCATCTTTGTTATATATATATATATATATATATATATTGTAATAAAACTAATTATTACAAATATAAAAATAAATAAATAAAGGTAGATGTATGAGAATTGTGCTCTCCTGTAAGCCCCACTGTTTGCGCTAGCCAATTTTGTAATAAAGCAAAATATTTAAATTAAGTTTGTAAGTGTGTATGAGTGTAGCGACGTTCCGCTCTGGGAAACGTCGATTTGGTAACGTTCCTGGTCTTCTGGGTTATAAAATAAAATCTGTGTGAATTGCTGTTGTAACAATTTGAAAATAAAATATAAATTTAAAATTTATATTTATAAAAAAAAATAAATTCTGAAAAAATGTTTTCGGTGTATTTATGTTCTTAAAATTTAGGAACAAATCGAGGTTGTTGATTGTAATTAAAATTATGATGGTATTGTGTTTATTTTGGTAATAATTTTCCTTTCGGTAAATTTGTTGAAAAGACAATCCAGTTAACTTCAAGTTTAGGCGAAAACGGCTCTCTTCTTCTTACTCTTGAAAGGTTGTCGTTTTGGTATATACTGCCCTTTAAGGTTAGTTAGGTTTCTTGATTAATTAACTGTTATGTCCTTTTATAATAAAAACCAACTCCAAGTTACCCAAAACAGAACGTTTATTAAAAAAAATAATAAATTTGGTCGATTAAAATCGATGTTACAATGCCGTATCGACTCGCTCAGGGCCGGTCGATATAAGAAGTTTACATTCGTATTATAAAAATAGGTTCTTTAAACGCTTATTAATATAAAGCCAGAGAAGGTCAGGGGCAGGAAAGTATAACACTTACAATTCTAAAATGTCTTAAATTTAAACAATACAATGATAGTTAGAAATAATAAAAGTTTATATATAATTTTATTCAAACCAATGTTCAGCCAACGGTCGTTTTCTTACAGCAGTGATGAGATTGGATCAAAATGGCCGCCTGACGCATGCGCGATGATAGCCTCTAACATTGATGAAGTACTTGTTGGAATAAAGATGTCCTTTCTTCGTGTAAATGTTCTTCGCAATTGTATATGATCGTCTTGGGTATAGTTTAATGTCACTGGTGTATGATGGAATAGTTCACTTGGTGTAAAATGTCGTTCTTGGATATATCTCCTGGTGTTTATGTGTGTAGGTTTAACCTCGAAATTTCAGTCTGTATATGGTGTAATATCAGTGTTATTCGGTTTATTTAGTTATATGTGGTTCAGTTTATTGATGTTATGTAGTTCATAGGTCAACTTCATCACTTCACAATAAATAAAATAGTTAAAAAATAATTTTATACAAAATTATTCCGAACTCGGTTATAACGTAACCGCCATTACAGGTTAATTCTATCAAACATTCACATTAAGTGCACTCTTCAACGTATAATAATGAACTGTTCGGATTTCCTTCGTCTCATGAAAATCTTAGCCTATATAATATATCTCATACATTGTTTCAAATTATCTTAACTTCCGACACACTTTAATTTTGTACATTATGCTCAGAAAGTAATTTCGTTATTAGTTAACTGTTCGAAATATTAAATACATATTCAGTTTCACTATTCTATTCTACTTATTTTGATAGTAATTAAGTTATTGTTACAAAGTTTCATCAGAAAATTGTATTTCTTACATTTTTTGGGAGGTAGGCCTAAAATTATACTTCCTGTCTTCTAAGTAAATAATAGCCATTTTCCCTAATATAATTATTATTCTATTAAATCTGAAGTTGATATAATTGTCTATTCTCACTTATTTTATTGCAATTTAGTTTATTATTGATGGTTTTTAAATACAATTCACTTGTATATGACTCCTCCTATGATAATGTCAGTTAGACCATTTCAGTTTTAATGGTATTTTTTATTAGATAAATAAATACTTTTACTTATATAGTGACCATATCTTTAGAAAGCCTCATTTACATAGTATACTATATGTTGAGTTTATTTTGCATAAATATTGTCAGTTTAACTGGCTTATAAGACTAGATTTATTAATTATTTTGCAGTTTAAATTCATTATATGGCCTAGATTTGATGTGTTGCTATTTGAAAAATTTTTACCAATGTATTTATTTTATATCCTTCTCTGACTTCTTATACTTATATACTTTATTGAGAACTAGTTTTTTGACTGGTATAACAGTAATTATTGATTGTACAATTAAAATATAACACCTATCTATATCAAAACTGGTACCCTGAATAACACCTTTTAGGTGCATTGATTACCTAATAACATAATTAAAAATATTCTATAACATTGGGAATGATATCCATTTTTAGATAGGGTATTCCAAATTCAAAATGACAACAACATAACAAATTATAACAATAATATTTCTTATGAATAACTCTTATTTATCTAATTATTATATGGAATAGGAACATAACATCCTGGTTCCATATAATGGTTAACACTTTATAGAATGAATCATTAACAGTCTGTTCTGTAATTCCCCATTTTACAGGATTTATTCCCCCTCTTAAAGTATAACATTGGCTATCTGTTTCATATTCCATTCTATGGAATGTTCATATAGCTTCAGTAGCCTTTTATTAGTAATATTACTATTTCATTATCAAAATAGATACTGTTCACAAAACACTTAAAGTTTATTACTTTGTACTGCAACTCATGCACCTTTTTAAAGTTTATCAGTTATAATTTGATAACTTACACTTGTCTATGGTGATTTATTAATATTATTGCTAGTCCTTTTCTAGTTTTTAACATGAAATATTCAACCATGGGGGGACTGTGAAGATTTGTTCATACAAACTAAACAATAACTTTTTGGATGCACTGTTATTTAATACTACTAACACTTTTAGTTTTTTGTCAGTTTTACATTGTGATATGATTTTTTGGGGTGTTATACTTTCTCTTTGAACATTAATTTATTTTGGGGTTTTTGGGGTTCTCTCCCTATGGGGTTTTTATCTTATATGGGTCGTCCCACTTCCTTCTTCTTTCTTCAGTAGATTTGGTGATTCTTCTTTCTTCTTTAGTTTTGGTTATTCTTCTTTCTTCAGTAGTTTTGGTTATTCTTTTTTTCTTCTTTCTTCAGTAGTTTTGGTTATTCTTCTTTCTTCAGTAGTTTTGGTTATTCTTCTTTCTTCTTTCTTCAGTAGTTTTGATTATTCTTCTTTCTTCTTTCTTCAGTAGCTTTGGTTATTCTTCTTTCTTCAGTAGTTTTGGTTATTCTTCTTTCTTCTTTAGTTTTGGTTATTCTTCTTTCTTCTTTCTTCAGTAGTTTTGGTTATTCTTCTTTCTTCAGTAGTTTTGGTTATTCTTTTTTCTTCTTTAGTTTTGGTTATTCTTCTTTCTTCTTTAGTTTTGGTTATTCTTCTTTCTTCTTTAGTTTTGGTTATTCTTCTTTCTTCTTTAGTTTTGATTATTCTTCTTTCTTCTTTCTTCAGTAGTTTTGGTTATTCTTCTTTCTTCAGTAGTTTTGGTTATTCTTCTTTCTTCAATAGTTTTGGTTATTCTTCTTTCTTCTTTAGTTTTGGTTATTCTTCTTTCTTCTTTAGTTTTGGTTATTCTTCTTTCTTCTTTAGTTTTGGTTAATCTTCTTTCTTCTTTAGTTTTGGTTATTCTTCTTTCTTCTTTAGTTTTGATTATTCTTCTTTCTTCTTTCTTCAGTAGTTTTGGTTATTCTTCTTTCTTCAGTAGTTGTGGTTATTCTTCTTTCTTCTTTCTTCAGTAGGTTTGGTTATTCTTCTTTCTTCAGTAGTTTTGGTTATTCTTCTTTCTTCTTTCTTCAGTAGTTTTGGTTATTCTTCTTTCTTCAGTAGTTTTGGTTATTCTTCTTTCTTCTTTAGTTTTGGTTATTCTTCTTTCTTCTTTCTTCAGTAGGTTTGGTTATTCTTCTTTCTTCAGTAGTTTTGGTTATTCTTCTTTCTTCTTTCTTCAGTAGTTTTTCGCTGTGTATGCCTTTGTTTCTTCTGGTCTGGTTTCTTTGTCGGGGTATATTAATTGCCTGCTTCTATCTTACCTGGGTAATTTTGTTATTCACATTTTTAGTTTTCTGGGTTTTTAAATTTGTAGTATATTATATTATTTGCAGATTTTTTCTTTATTTTAACTTTTCTTGTGAGTATATTAATTAATAGTGCCTTTTAATTGATTCTCATCTGGATATTCCATATATTAGAGCTTTATCAATGATCATTGAGTAATGTATTTGTGTGGATTATCTGTCACGCTACAGATTGCTCTCTTCCAGAAGTGATTAGTTCAGATCATACTTAGTTTGTCTGAAGTAATTGCTTATGACATTTCATTATAAATTATATTTCTTTACTTCCTTCACATTTCTAAAAATTTTTCTTCTATATTTTTGAGCTTATCTATATTTCATTATTAACTGGATTCTTATTGATAGTAATAGTCATCTGAGGTTCGTTATTTTTTATTTTTCCATTTTCTTCTTAACTTGGTTCTTTATCCTTGGGATATTTATTCCCTAAAATTCCCTAACACGTTAGCTGGGGCAGTCCAGAGGGGCTCTGTAGGCTTCACTCTCTGCTGGCCATACTACGTCATTTATTGATTACAGAGGTAAATCGTCTCTGATCAATACATAATAATACTGCTGGACTTATCTACAGACAGTTATTAATAAAAATTATATAAGAATAGTCCACCTTATGACTATAAAAAAAAATTAAATATCTTTGGATATTTCACTTCGTATACGAACAGATCTATTAATATTTCTATCTTAGTTAATTTCTATCTCAGTTATTTTTCTAAATGGTTAGCTCTGCTGGCATTTTATTTCTCCTTGTGGTTGGAAGATGGTATAATATAATTATCACTTGTCATTCAGTGTAAAGTTTTTAATTCTCTGTCATATTTTGACTGTTATTACAATCTCTTTCTGGTCCTTGGTAGCATATATTTTGTATTATATTTTTGTTCTTTTCTTAATTCTTATGAATCGTTCCACTAGTATTATGTTTTTGCAATTACTCTTTTAATTGCCCTTCTTATAATTGACATTTATTATATGATCATATGTTTCTTATGGATTTATTTATATATGGTTTTTTCTTTCTTTTTCAAAATTTTATTCTGCTCTTGCTTTTTATCCAAATGCACTCTTTAATTATTAATTCCATGTGTTTATTATCTCTGTTTATTTGACATAAAATTCTCATTAATTTTACTTCACAATAAGTTTATTCATTTTAATTGTATCAGTGGTTTGTACTACCATTTCTTTATTCTCGAAAGTTTTTCAGAATTGGTCCCATATATAATTGTTTGTAATGTGTTATCCAAATTCTTTTCCTTCTTGTTCATTTCTAAAAGTTTTGTAAAATCTGTACATATGGTTACTGGGGAACTCGAGGATATCTGTGATCTGTCGTGGGGGTGGTTTCTCGTACATCGCAGAGTATGGGGTTATCCCTATAGCTGGATGATATGCTATGTTGAGGAATTCCTCCGTGGCTCCTAGATAGTCTTGCCACCTTTTTTGTTGATGGTGACAATAAGTCCTTAGGATCCTCCCCACTTCTCGCAACACCCGCTCTGCCGGATTACTGCTCGGATGGTAGACCGAGGTCTTATATGTACGAATGCCCATTGACAATAATGTATCTCGCCATTTTCCACCCTTAAATTGGGTTCCATGATCAGTAATGATCGAAGATGGTTTCCCCAGGTGTGGGATATACTGTTCAGTTAGTATCCCCAGAATTTTCCGGGTAGTCGCTCGATTAGTAGGGTATAGCTTAACATACTTGGTGAAGTGGTCCATTATGATGGTTAGGTACCGATATTGGTGTCGACCTCCACTACGGGGAAATGGTCCGCAAATGTCTAGGAACACCTTCTCCAATTTCGCTTGGGAAGTGATTGGGATCATCACACCTTCCTTCTTCTCATTATTAGTTTTTACCAGCTGGCAGATTTTACAATTCTTTATATACATTTGGACTTTCCTATTGATGTTTTTTATATGGCAGCTCTCCTCCAGAGCTTTTATTACCTTGAGGGCGCCCATATGCCCGTAACGTATGTGGTAATTCACTATCAATTCCTTTTCGATCTGTGTCGGAACAACTACCTTCCAGATCTCTTCCTTCAAGGAGGTTTTAACGAACAATATTTGTTTATTCATCTGGTAATATTGAGCAACGGTTTCATCTCCCTCTTCTAGCCGAAGTTTGAGGTTTCTCAATTTCGGGTCCGCTTGTTGGTGGGTGCTCATGTTGGTCAATATTGTTGTTAAATCGGCTCTGGTGCTAAGAAGATGGTATATTTTTAGCACGCTTTCTTTCTCCCCTTCGAAAGTTTGTTCTTCCACATTGACCCGGGATAACACATCCGCTACTACATTCCTTTTACCAGGGATGTACTCCCATTGTAGATGGTATTCTTGAAGGGCAAGTATCCACCTCGTTAGTCTGCCATGGTTCAGTTTGCAGCTTTTCAAGAACGAAATAGATTTATGGTCAGTTCGGACAGTAACAGGGTATCCCAAAATGTAAGTCCGGAACTTACCGCAAGCAAATACCACGCTCAGTAATTCTTTTTCCGTCACCGTGTAATTCCTTTCGCATTGGTTCAAAGACCTGCTCGCGAAGCTAATTACTTGACTTTGACCCTTCTCGTCCTCTTGATACAGTGTCGTTCCCAGACTGATGTTGCTGGCATCGCAATTCATGAAGAACGGTAATTTAAAGTTTGGGTGGCGAAGTATTATAGTAGCCAGAAATTTGTCTTTAATTTGTTGAAAAATCCCCTCTTGTTCCTTACACCATACCCATCTGTTTTTGGATGATAACTGAGGTTGAAACCTCGCGGTTAACTCTGAATATTGTTCCTGGAACTTTCTATAATAATTGCAGAGTCCCAGGAACGACTGTAACTGCTTCCAGTTTTTGGGTGCCGGGAATTTCTGGATGGCTTCCACCTTTTCTGCCGACGGTGAGATTCCTTGATCGTCCAAGTTAAATCCTAAAAATTGCACTTCTCTGGCAATAAACTTGGATTTTTCCAACTTCAGCGTGACGTTACTGGCAGATAATTTCTCAAGCACATGTTCCGCACGGTAACAGTGTTCCTCCCACGTTTCAGATGTTATTAGTAGGTCGTCGACGTACACTGTTGTAAACTGAAGTGCTTCTTGTCCCAATATCTGGTCCATGCAGGTCACAAAGATGGCAACTGGGTTTACCAATCCGAAGGGCAATCTTTTGAATTGGTAATTGCGCCCCTCGAATATGAAAGCCAGATATTGGCGACTCCGTGGGTTTAACTCTACCTGCCAGTAGCCGCACACCGTATCCCAGGTGCTGAAGTATTGGGTACCATGGAAGCGTTTCAGGATTTCCTCAATCTCACCGGGCGATGTTCTATCGTTAATGATTTTTTTGTTTATTTCCCGTGCTTCCAAACAAAGCCGGACTTCGCCGTTTTTCTTGGGAATTGCGACAATAGGGCTGGTGTATGGGGATTGGCTAGGTTCTATAATATCGCTATTAATCATTCGGTTGATTTCCGCTCTCACTGCCTCCTTTCGAGAATGCGCAATAGGGTAGGATTTCCTGTTAAACTCCACTGTATCTCGGAATTGAAGGGTACATTGATAATTTCTTACCTTGCCTGGCTCATCAGAAAATACTGAGCGGTACCTTTCATAAATTTGTATCAACTGATTTGCTTGAGTATTGGGTAATTTCTCTCGATTAATTCCGCTTCGGAAATCCCTTATCTCCTGTATTTTCTGAGACCATAAATCTTCGTCCGTAGTTTCGTATACTATGTTATAAGTGTGTTAGAAGTGGTGTTAGTATTAGTATAATTGATGCTACGTATTTGCTGGTGGATACTGCTGGGAAGTGTTATCTCACTACCGACTAAATCGGCCGTCCAGGTCAGATCTCCGGTAAAAAGTGATACCTTCTCCATTCGTAAATCGATAATAGCCGTGTTCCTTCTCAGCACATCACATCCCACTAATATGTTGAAGGGTAATCCTGCCACAATTAGGAAGACCATGTTCATAGCTATACCCTTACTAACGACATTCAATGATACTTGTTTTCTGATTGTCTTGTTTTGGCGACCAGTGGCACCGATTAATACAATGTTATTTATAGGTAAGGTTGGCAATAACTTACCACATTTTCCTTGGATTCTCTCCAATTCTGTAGTGTTAATTATGGATACATTCGCACCGGTATCGATCATTAGTTGTGCGAATGTTCCTTCGATTTCTGCATTAATGTATATTATTTCATTGTTTATTATAGGGAGGCGAGTGTTGTCCTCCTCCAGTAGTTCATTTCGAATATTTTTCAAATAATTACATCGAATGATAGTAATTTTATTGTGATTATTTACTCTTGGCAATTCCTTTATATACCCAGGCGATAGAAGCAGCAAAAGGTCCTTATTGTTTATTACTGCCTCCTCCCGTTTAAATTCTCCTCATCTTGGCTATTAATTGGACCAACAGAGGCATCAGTGGGGAAACCTTGAGTAGGTTCCAGCCTTTCAGTTCTCGGTTCGTAGGTTTGTTCCCTATTTGTATGCCGCTCCGGGTCATCTAGGCTGGTACTTCGCCTTGGCGGATTATAATTGGAGTTGTCCCGTTCTCGGCTTCTGTGTCGATCTTCGTACTCGTGTACGCTGCTCCGCCGTTGCTGGTTATACCTGCGATGGTTGTTTCCTTCTGCCCGTATAAAATTTACCCGGGGTCGGGAGAATCTGTTATTGTTGTTGTTATTATTATTAGGGTAACCCCTATTGTTATTGTAAAATCGTTCGGTGTTATTGGTATGATTGCGGTTTCGCTGGCTATTGACATTATTATTCGGGTAATAATTACCTCGATTACCGGAGAACCCGTTATTATTTCGGTTAATGTTCGGGTTTGTATTACCGTGGTTATTGTTGTTGTTGTTACCATTCGTTGGGTGCTGATTATGGTAATTTGGATTATATCTATTTCCTTGGTACCCACTGTTGATCGGTTGACTATTATTGTTTGATGACGGATTATTTCGAACTTCTGGCCGCTCATTTCTTCTTCTGCTCTGCCTGTAATATTCTTCATTCTCATAGTTTTCTAATAGCTCCGTCATCGCCTGTATGGTCTTTATCTGGCTCCCTCTTCGAGCTCGTATGACCTCTTCGTCATAATGATAAGAAAGCTTGTTCACCAGGCATTCCTCTGGTATGGCTGGTTCAGGTGCTTGGCCAGGCACACCTTCCCAAGAAAGTACGCAGTCATGGTACTGCCAAACTGAGTTCTGTATTGGCCATTGCAGATGTTGTCCCTTATTAAATTCTGGGTGGTCTCTGACCAATACTTGGACTTGAACAAACTTTTGAACTGCTGATAATCGTTTATTTCGCTCCTGTTCGCCATCCACCAATTGTCCGTCATATCACGGAATGATTCGTCTAATAGTTCTCGACTATTGGACCATCGATTACTTCTATGTTTGGCCATATCCTCGATACGGGCCAAGAACTCCATTGGCTTCCTTTTATATTGGCGGAAGTTAAGCCATTCTCTGTTCTCGTTGATTGGGATATTAGTAAAGCTGGTTGGTCGGCTCCGAATTGCTTCCATGTCCTCCTGGTTCTGTCTCACTTGACCAGTGATGTTAGTCATCGCTTCCTCCATTCCGTCACATCTTTCCGTAATTCGAGTTCGTACCTTGCTGAGTTCCTCCTGGCTTTCCTTTCGGTTTTCTTCTGCCTTCTTGGGAGTAGATTCTTCAAGATTTGTGACCTTGTGTTCACCACTTCCTTGAACTCTTGTACCTCCACTTCCGTCAGCCGACATCTTCCATCAACTTCCCTTATCTGTTGATTTATGGTTATGGTTTCGTCTTCCAGCCTTCTGGTCATAGATTTCTTATTTTCCTTGAGTTTCTTGTTCATTTCCTTTCTTAATAGCTCCATTCGTTCGTCTAACTTGTCTAAATTCTCTTGGTTAACTTCTCGTAATTCTTCTCGTAATAGTTGATTATCCTCTCTTAACTCTTCCAACCTCTCCCCCATCTTCTCTTCCATTTTCTTATTATTTTCTCGTAATTCTTCTCTTAATTGCTGGTTGTCATCTTCTATTTTCTTGCTGGTTTCTACCATCTTTTCTTCCAAATTCTTCTTATTTTCTTCCATTTTCTTTTCCACCTTCTTGCTGGTTTCCTCAATTCTCTTATTGGTCCTTTCGATTTTACGGCCCAATTCTTCCTTTGAGGACTGGTTGTCCTCCTTCAATTCTTCCAACCTTTTCCACATTTCTTCTTCCATCTTCTTACTGTTTTCTTCAAAGTCCTTTCTTAATTCTTCCTTCGTGGATTCTATGTTCTTATTTATTTCATTCAAATCTTCCTTGGTGGACTGATTATTGTCATCCATTTTCTTGTTCAAGTTTTCCTCGGTGGAATCCATTTTCTTATGCAAGTTTTCTTCCATTTTCTTGCTGTTTTCTTCCATGTCCTTTTTCAAATCTTCCTTGGTTGACCGGTTGGTGTCATCCATTTTTTTATGTAAGCTTTCTTCCATTCTCTTGCTGTTTTCTTCCATCCTCTCCATCATTATCATGAGCATCTCCTGTATGTTACTATTCTCTGCTCGTGATGGTTTCTCGGGTTGTTCTATTCGTTCCTCCCGGACATCGATTTCCCCTGTTTGTGTGGGCGCTTCGGGTTGTTCCTCTGGTGGTGCTGGATTTTATGTTCCACCCGTTCTAATATCTTTTCCACGTCCTCCACTGGGGTCGCCTCCTTATCATCCATATCGAGTTCTTTCTCGGCCTCCGCCGCTCTCTTCTTTGATGTGCCACGACGCTGCATCTTCCCTGATTCCCTGGCTGGATAACCGCTGCCAAGCTGAATTGAAAATTGGGCAAGTAATTACAGCCTTTCAACCCCTAATTACAGCCCTTTAGTTGGACGCCAAATTTGTAATAAAACTAATTATTACAAATATAAAAATAAATAAATAAAGGTAGATGTATGAGAATTGTGCTCTCCTGTAAGCCCCACTGTTTGGGCTAGCCAATTTTGTAATAAAACAAAATATTTAAATTAAGTTTGTAAGTGTGTATGAGTGTAGCGACGTTCCGCTCTGGGAAACGTTGATTTGGTAACGTTCCTGGTCTTCTGGGTTATAAAATAAAATCTGTGTGAATTGCTGTTGTAACAATTTGAAAATAAAATATAAATTTAAAATTTATATTTATAAAAAAAAATAAATTCTGAAAAAATGTTTTCGGTGTATTTATGTTCTTAAAATTTAGGAACAAATCGAGGTTGTTGATTGTAATTAAAATTATGATGGTATTGTTTATTTTGGTAATAATTTTCCTTTCGGTAAATTTGTTGAAAAGACAATCCAGTTAACTTCAAGTTTAGGGGAAAACGGCTCTCTTCTTCTTACTCTTGAAAGGTTGTCGTTTTGGTATATACTGCCCTTTAAGGTTAGTTAGGTTTCTTGATTAATTAACTGTTATGTCCTTTTATAATAAAAACCAACTCCAAGTTACCCAAAACAGAACGTTTATTAAAAAAAATAATAAATTTGGTCGATTAAAATCGATGTTACAATGCCGTATCGACTCGCTCAGGGCCGGTCGATATAAGAAGTTTACATTCGTATTATAAAAATAGGTTCTTTAAACGCTTATTAATATAAAGCCAGAGAAGGTCAGGGGCAGGAAAGTATAACACTTACAATTCTAAAATGTCTTAAATTTAAACAATACAATGATAGTTAGAAATAATAAAAGTTTATATATAATTTTAATCAAACCAATGTTCAGCCAACGGTCGTTTTCTTACAGCAGTGATGAGATTGGATCAAAATGGCCGCCTGACGCATGCGCGATGATAGCCTCTAACATTGATGAAGTACTTGTTGGAATAAAGATGTCCTTTCTTCGTGTAAATGTTCTTCGCAATTGTATATGATCGTCTTGGGTATAGTTTAATGTCACTGGTGTATGATGGAATAGTTCACTTGGTGTAAAATGTCGTTCTTGGATATATCTCCTGGTGTTTATGAGTGTAGGTTTAACCTCGAAATTTCAGTCTGTATATGGTGTAATATCAGTGTTATTCGGTTTATTTAGTTATATGTGGTTCAGTTTATTGATGTTATGTAGTTCATAGGTCAACTTCATCACTTCACAATAAATAAAATAGTTAAAAAATAATTTTATACAAAATTATTCCGAACTCGGTTATAACGTAACCGCCATTACAGGTTAATTCTATCAAATATTCACATTAAGTGCACTCTTCAACGTATAATAATGAACTGTTCGGATTTCCTTCGTCTCATGAAATCTTAGCCTATATAATATATCTCATACATTGTTTCAAATTATCTTAACTTCCGACACACTTTAATTTTGTACATTATGCTCAGAAAGTAATTTCGTTATTAGTTAACTGTTCGAAATATTAAATACATATTCAGTTTCACTATTCTATTCTACTTATTTTGATAGTAATTAAGTTATTGTTACAAAGTTTCATCAGAAAATTGTATTTCTTACATTTTTTGGGAGGTAGGCCTAAAATTATACTTCCTGTCTTCTAAGTAAATAATAGCCATTTTCCCTAATATAATTATTATTCTATTAAATCTGAAGTTGATATAATTGTCTATTCTCACTTATTTTATTGCAATTTAGTTTATTATTGATGGTTTTTAAATACAATTCACTTGTATATGACTCCTCCTATGATAATGTCAGTTAGACCATTTCAGTTTTAATGGTATTTTTTATTAGATAAATAAATACTTTTACTTATATAGTGACCATATCTTTAGAAAGCCTCATTTACATAGTATACTATATGTTGAGTTTATTTTGCATAAATATTGTCAGTTTAACTGGCTTATAAGACTAGATTTATTAATTATTTTGCAGTTTAAATTCATTATATGGCCTAGATTTGATGTGTTGCTATTTGCAAAATTTTTACCAATGTATTTATTTTATATCCTTCTCTGACTTCTTATACTTATATACTTTATTGAGAACTAGTTTTTTGACTGGTATAACAGTAATTATTGATTGTACAATTAAAATATAACACCTATCTATATCAAAACTGGTACCCTGAATAACACCTTTTAGGTGCATTGATTACCTAATAACATAATTAAAAATATTCTATAACATTGGGAATGATATCCATTTTTAGATAGGGTATTCCAAATTCAAAATGACAACAACATAACAAATTATAACAATAATATTTCTTATGAATAACTCTTATTTATCTAATTATTATATGGAATAGGAACATAACATCCTGGTTCCATATAATGGTTAACACTTTACAGAATGAATCATTAACAGTCTGTTCTGTAATTCCCCATTTTACAGGATTTATTCCCCCTCTTAAAGTATAACACTGGCTATCTGTTTCATATTCCATTCTATGGAATGTTCATATAGCTTCAGTAGCCTTTTATTAGTAATATTACTATTTCATT